>CAWUFW010013275.1:0-485956 GCA_963921515.1 Calotriton arnoldi
GCGTGCAGTGTGCTAACACAGCCGCGAATCGCCGTTGACTTCTATGGGGAAAGTCGCGGTTGGAATTTTAAAGAAAAGGGACACTTAGAGGAGGACTTGGAGCAAACCCTTTTAGAACTGGGTCGTTCTAGAGTCTATACCCACGGGAGCACTGGAGTACTCGAGTTACCTCACCCAGGGAAGCCGGGTGTATAGGTGTCTTTCGGGGTCGGGTTTCGTCGTCGTTTTCAATGGCGATCTGCTGCAAAGTGCTGCTGGCGGCCAAGTCGAAAGTGTTCGGGTGGATCCAAAGGTGGATCGGAGATCTGAAGAACCTGAAAGCAGAGGGGACAGAGTCTGGGTCACTAGCCAGTGACCAGGAAGGCGATGAGCGAATGCCCACCGATGTCGGGTGCTTCAGGTAGGTTGACGGTCGTCTTGACTCTTCAGCCACGAGGTCCAGGAGGCGTCGACGATGACCAGGAGCTGGATTCGAGCTGTCCCATGAGGTCTGTCGATTGCTGAGGTGTTGGTGACCGGATTGGACCCAACAAGCCTTGGCAACGGCAAGTCTCTTGGAAATAGAAGAAGGACGTTGATGAGAACCAGCAAGGCCTGAGGGACTCACCCAGTGAGGGTAAGTCAGGGCAAGCCTGGAGCAACCAGGGAAGCCCAATTAGAATAAGAGTTGCCTTCGGGAGGGCCCACTAGCCAATGGACTAGCGACCGCAAAGGAGCCTCAAGTGGACGCACTTAGAGCTGCCTCACGGGACACTCATGGAGTGGAGGCCAGTGATCTTCGGTGCAGTCGGTGCTGGAGGCAGGGGCTACTCGGAGCCCAGAGCACAACTTCGTGGGAGCCCAGAAAAAGGATGCACTTGCAAATGTGCTCGGTGTCCAGGGGTCACAGTTCCACGTTACCCACGACAGCTACGGGCCTCAGCTTTGCTGGGGACTCAGGGCAGCCTTGGAGAAGTCTGGAAATCCACCTCTGGTGATGCAAAGACTTCGGCGTCTGGCGGGAGCTTCGGCGATGCAGACCGGACAATTGCTTCTTTGGTGCCTGCCAAGCAGGGGAGTCACTCCTTGACCCCAAGGGAGATTCTTCAGTCCTCTAATCTTAAAGTAGAGCGTCGAAGGTCCAGGATTCTGTGTCAGAGTTTCGTCCAGGTAAAATCTAAAGTCCTAAGGACTGGGGTCCCATACTTATACCAAGTTAGGGGGTTGGACATACTCTGGGGACCCACCTATGGGAGGGTCAGGGCAGAGGGGTGGTTACACCCCTTTCCCTTTGTCCAGTTTCGCGCCAGAGCAGGGGCTGGAAGCCCCTGAGCCGGTTTGAACTGGGGTATGCACAGGGACACCAAATGTGCCCCCAGTGCAGGACTTCAAAGCAGCCAAGAGTGCTCCCGCCCAGCCCCAATACACACTATCCTGTCTGGGGAGGTGGTAACACCTCCCTGGGACAGGAAACCTATTGTCCAGGCCTCCCCTGCCGGAGTATCGGTCAGCAGCAGGAGGCCAGACTCGTGTCTGTGGCAGCGGCATCCATTTTGTGATGCCAGGGCTTGGAAAGAAGTTACCGGGCAGGCCGGTGTGTACATGTCTCTCCCTCTAGAAGGGTGGAATGCTACCCCCGCCGCCAGAACTGGCGGGGGGTAGTATTCCAAGATGTTTGACACCAAACACGACATGTTTCCGTGCAGCCATCCCAAAGTTAGCATTTAACGCGAGGTTATAATGCGCTTAAGAGTATATGGTCAGGCTGCACTACAAACAGCATCAGAGAAGGGTCTCCGAACACTGCAGAGGGGCCTTGCTCATGCAGGGGCACCCTCTCACATAGGAACCACGCACTCTGCCTTCAGGATTGATAAGGCCTGCCATAGGAGTGACTTATAGGTTTATATGTGTGTATGTATGTAGTGATATAGGTAGCCTATATCACAGTAAGGGGTGCATGCACCACCTTACCCAGGCTGCAGTAGCAGACCTGTGGTGTCCTTTTGGCTGGCCTTCCAGGGGTGGCATAATACATGCTTCCGCCCCTAGCAGGCCTCTGAGGTACCTATGCCCTGGGTACATAGTATACCATATACTAGGGACTTATAAGGGCACTCCAGATTCCAATTAGAGATGTGCTTAAGGCACATGGAAACCATTTTAGAGAGGAAGCAGCTAGGCTGGGGTTCTGATTAGCAGGGCCCCAGCCAGACTAAAGTCGAAAAACAGTGAAGCATCAGCAAAAAGTGGGGGTACCCATGTGAAGCAGATCCTACTCTCCTACACAACCCCCCCCAAACGTAGGGACATTAAACTAACCTTGCCCAGTTAAGTCTTCATGTTCTAAGTGGAAGTACCTAGAGAGTCCATCTGCATTGGCATGGTTACTCCCAGGTCTATGTTCCACTGTGAAGTCCATCCCCTGTAGGGAAATGGACCACCTAAGCAGTTTGGGGTTTTCACCCTTCATTTGTTTTAGCCATAAGAGGGGCTTATGGTCTGTTTGAACAAGGAAGTGAGTACCAAACAAGTATGGCCTCAACTTCTTCAGAGCCCAGACCACCGCAAAGGCCTCCCTCTCAATGGCTGACCAACGTTTCTCTCTAGGGGTCAGCCTTCTGCTAATAAAAGCTACTGGCTGATCCTGACCTTCATCATTCAATTGTGACAGTACAGCCCCTACCCCCAATTCAGATGCATCTGTTTGGACAATGAACTTCTTGGAGTAATCAGGACTCTGTAGAATGGGAGCAGTGCACATGGCCTGCTTTAGGTCATCAAATGCCTTTTGACAGCTAACTGTCCACTGAACCTTTTTGGGCATTTTCTTGGAAGTTAAGTCATTCAGGGGTGTCACTATTGATCCATACCCCTTGACAAATCTCCTATAGTACCCAGTCAGGCCTAAAAAGGCTCTCACCTGAGTCTGGGTAGTTGGAGCAGTCCAGTCCATGATGGTCTGGATCTTGCTCTGCAGTGGTTGAACCTGGCCTCCACCCACAAGGTGGCCCAGGTACACAACCTGACTCTGCCCTATCTGGCACTTTGTGGCCTTGATAGTCAGGCCTGCTTTCTGCAGGGCCTGCAAAACATTTCTGAGGTGGACCAGGTGATCCTCCCAGGTGGAGCTAAAGACAGCAATATCATCTAGATATGCTGCACTATAGGCTTCCAGACCTGTAAGGACTGTATTCACCAACCTCTGAAAAGTGGCAGGTGCATTCTTCAGACCAAAGGGCATCACCACAAATTGATAATGCCCACTAGGGGTTGAGAATGCTGTTTTTGGCTTTGCATCATCAGCTAGTCTGATCTGCCAGTAGCCAGCTGTCAGGTCAAATGTGCTTAGATACTTGGCTGAGGCCAAAGTGTCTATTAGCTCATCTGCCCTAGGTATTGGATGGGCATCAGTCCTAGTGACTGCATTGAGACCCCTGTAGTCCACACAAAACCTCATCTCTCTTTTCCCACCATTGGTGTGAGGTTTTGGCACAAGGACCACTGGACTAGCCCAAGGGCTATCTGAGGGTTCAATAACTCCCAAATCCAACATTTTCTGGACTTCTGTCCTGATACAGTCCCTGACATGGTCAGGTTGCCTATAAATCTTGTTTTTAATAGGCAGACTGTCCCCAGTGTCCATTTCATGAGTGCACCAGGTGGTCTGACTGGGTGTCAGTGAGAATATGTGTCTGAACTGATTGAGCACCTGTCTGCAATCAGTTTGCTGCTGGGCAGTGAGGCTGCCTGCCAAGGCTACACCATCCACTGACCCATCATCAGGGTTCTGTGAGAGCAGGTCAGGGAGTGGGTCACTCTCTTCCTCCTGTCCCTCATCAGTAGCCATGAGCAAGCCCATGTCTGCCCTGTCCACATATGGTTTTAACCTGTTGACATGGAGAACCCTGTGGGGACTCCTGGGTGTTCCTAGGTCTACTAAGTAGGTAACCTCACCCTTCTGTTCAACAATGGTATGGGGTCCACTCCATTTGTCTTGGAGAGCTGCTGGGGCCACTGGCTCCAATACCCACACCTTCTGTCCTGGCTGGTAAACAGTCAGTACAGCCTTTGGTCATGCCAGGCTTTTTGAAGTTCCTGGTTAGCCTCAAGGTTTTTAGTTGCCTTTTTCATGTACTCAGCCATCCTGGAGCGGAGACCAAGTACATAGTCCACTATGTCTTGCTTTGGGGGCTTGAGAGGTAACTCCCATCCTTCCTTCACCAAGCACAATGGACCCCTGACAGGGTGACCAAACAAAAGTTCAAAAGGGCTGTAGCCAACCCCTTTTGAGGCACCTCCCTGTATGCAAATAAAAGGCAGGGCAAGAGTATGTCCCATCTTCGCCTAACCTTCTCTGGGAGCCCTTTAATCATGCCCTTCAAGGTTTTGTTGAATCTCTCAACTAAACCATTGCATTGTGGGTGATAGGGTGTGGTGAACTTGTAAGTCACTCCACACTCCTTCCACATTGCTTTTAAGTATCCAGACATAAAGTTAGCACCCCTGTCTGATACAACCTCCTTAGGGAAGCCCACTCTTGAGAAAATTCCCAGGAGGGCCCTTGCCACTACAGGTGCTGTAGTGGTCCTAAGGGGAATAGCTTCTGGGTACCTGGTGGCATGATCCACTACCACCAGGATAAACCTGTGCCCAGATGCTGTTTGGGGATCCATGGGACCAACAATGTCAATCCCCACCCTTTCAAAGGGAACCCCCACCACAGGCAGTGGTATCAGGGGGCCTTTGTAGTGCCACCTGCCTTGCCACTGGCCTGGCAGGTTACACAGGAGCGACAAAACTCCTTGGTGTCTTCAGACATGTGGGGCCAGTGAAAGTGAGGGACAATTCTGTCCCAAGTCTTATTCTGGCCCAGGTGACCTGCTAAGGGAATGTCATGGGCTAGGGTCAATAGGAAGCCCCTGAACTTCAGAGGTATGACCAACCTCCTGGTGGCACCAGGCTTGGGGTCTCTACACTCTGAGTACAAGAGTCCATCATCCCAATACACAGTATGGGGACCACTAGCTTTCCCAGCAGCCTCAGCAGCAGCTTGCTGTCTGAGGGGTTCAAGAGAGGGGCAGCTCTGCTGCTCCTGGCTCAGATCTGCCCTGGAAGGGCCCCCTGTCCCCAAGAACTCAACCTGGTCAGGTTCAAGCTCCTCTGGGACAGTTCCTTCCTCAGGACTGAGATCATCCCCCTCAAGAGACTGATCTTCCTTCTGAGCCAAGGGGAAGGCACTGCCTTTACCCTACTACTCCTCTTCTTGGAGGGCACTTGGTCCATTATTCCAGAATCCAAGGCCTGTTCAGTGTTAGACATTTTGGCTTGTGACCTGGTCACAGCAAACACATCTGCAGGGATGCCCAGCATTTCTGCATGGGTCCTGAGCTCCACTTCTGCCCAAGCTGAAATTTCTAAATCATTGCCAAGCAAGCATTCAACTGGTAGGTCTGCACTTACCACAACCTTCTTAAGGCCAGTTACCCCTCCCCAGGAGAAGTTAACAACTGCCAGAGTATGGTCTGTTCTGACATTGCTAGCATTGGTCACTTGGTACATTTCACCAAGTATAATCTGCCCAGGATTCACAAGGTCTTGTGTCACCATGGTGACACTTGCCCCTGTGTCCCTAAATGCCAAAGCCTCTTTTCCATTGATTAAGGGCTGTTGCCTGTACTTGCCCAGATTACTGGGACTCACAGAGGAGGTCACATCCATGCCTCCATCACAGACTAGGACAGCCTGAGTGAGTTCTCTGACTAGGTCAGAGCTCATCTCCTTACCCAGGGTCAACCCTACTAAACCCTTGGCTTGTGTACTCCCAACACCAACTGTAACTGTACTAGGGGGAACAGGTGCCTTAGGGGCATTGGTGGGGGCTGGAGTAGAGTCTTTGGACTTGGTGCAATCACTGGTCCAGTGGGTCTTTTGCTTACAGACCTTGCACCATGGTTTCTTTTGGCCTTTCCCTTTGTTAGACTGTGAATCCCCACCTGAAGAAGATGTTTGGGGGCCTTGTGAAGACTTCTGGTCTTTACCCTTCTCCCCACCCTTATCAGAGTTCTTAGAATCTTGCTTCTTTGGGTCACCACCTTGGTTCTGTACCTTCTGCCTCACCCTGGTTCTGACCCATTTGTCTGCCTTCTTTCCCAATTCTTGGGGAGAGGTCAGATCAGAGTCCACCAGGTACTGATGCAACAGCTGATTTTGACAGTTATTAAGAATCTGCTCCCTCATGATAAGATTGTACAATCCTGTGAAGTCACACACCTTACTGCCCATCAACCAACCTTCCAGAGCCTTAGCAGAACAATCCACATAGTCTACCCAGTCTTGAGTCTGTGCTTTTTGGGTATCTCTGAACTTTAACCTGTATTGTTCAGTTGTTAGGCCAAACCCATCAATCAGAGCACTCTTCAAGACTTTGTAATTGTCAGCATCCTCTTCTCTTACAGTGAGGAGCTTGTCTCTACCTTTGTCTGCAAAGGAGAGCCACAAGATTGCTGCCCACTGCTCCTGAGGGACCCTCTGTACTTTACAGGCCCTCTCCAGTGCAGTTATCCACTTGTGGATGTCATCCCCACTCTGGTAGGGAGGGACAATCTTGCTCAGGTTTCTATGGTCATAAGACCTTTCCCTATCTCTGGGGAAATTGCTGCCACCATGGGACTCTAGTCCCAACTTTTTTCTCTCTCTATAGAGATCTAGGGACTCCCTGTCTATAGCCAATTGCTGTTTTCTGAGTTCAAGCTGGGCTTGCTCATACTGAATCAGTCTCTTCCTCCTCTCATGAGAGGATTCCCTTCCATGAGAGGAGACAGAGGTCCCTACTGAGGTGTCAGAGTGGTTAGACTCCTGAGAAGGAGATCTAGGCCTTCTGGGCACACTCACAATTCTTCCTGGGGGGACAAAGGGGAGGTCATTTTGATCCTCCTCCTCCTCCACAGGAGGAATTGGGTTTTCCAGGTCAAGGTCATTTTCACCTTCCTGGCCAGTTTCAGAGGGGGGGGCCTGGGTTTCTTCACCCCTGACCCCTTCCTCATTTTCTGCCCCACCCTCTCTGCCTACCCCTTCAGACCCTAGGGGTCTGCTGAGATCATCAGCCAGTAACACCTCCCTGAGGTGTTGGGTGCTGGCACTTTTGCCTGCCTTCAACTTTCTAGTATTGCATAATGCTCTTAATTCCAAGAATGGGAGATTATCATACTTGGAGCGAAGAAGCCCACTGGCTTCTGGCAAGGACTCACTGGGTCCTGGCTTTGAAGACATTACTAGTGAGGTGTGGTGTATGCACTACCTACTCTAGTGTGGCCTACTAAACTCTCTTGAGTTGTAGAAAGGATGTGCTATCCCTTAACACACAACTCTAAGTTCAGTAGAACTTACTGTATACTAAGCTTGATTTATATGTACCTAAGGTACCCTTAGTGGTTTTCAGTTGATCAATTCAATTGAGATTATCTGGTAAAACAATAGCAAGCTGGAATCCCACACGCTGCACACCAATGTGAGAAGTTGGCCTGGTATATGCTGTCCACTATTTATAGTGGGCACCTTGCACCAGTCCAAACAACCCCTTATTGGAGATAGGTTAAAGACAACCTTTATTGAAAGCTATCCTAGTGGTAGCTATGGAGAGCAGCCTTCAGGCTAAGTCTTGAAGGAATGTAAAGCAGCTTGTTTTACCAGTCTATAATCTCTTGAGTGACCAAATGAAAGAGGACCACACCAGGTATATATTCAAAATATATGTATTTATTGCTAAACACACCCCTCTAGTCTCTTTATGAGGCTAGAGTTCGAAGTACATAAGTTATAAGTTAGTTATCAACAGTAATAGCACAAATACACGTTTGAGCCCTAGGGGCGTACCAAACCATATACCAATAAAGTGGTATAAGAACCACGACTGAGCTAGACACAAGGCCTAGAGCCTGTAGAAGTGCTTGGACCACAAGGAACCACCCAAGGTAGTGACACAGGGGACCCACGGGGGACGCGTGCAGTGTGCTAACACAGCCGCGAATCGCCGTTGACTTCTATGGGGAAAGTCGCGGTTGGAATTTTAAAGAAAAGGGACACTTAGAGGAGGACTTGGAGCAAACCCTTTTAGAACTGGGTCGTTCTAGAGTCTATACCCACGGGAGCACCGGAGTACTCGAGTTACCTCACCCAGGGAAGCCGGGTGCATAGGTGTCTTTCGGGGTCGGGTTTCGTCGTCGTTTTCAATGGCGATCTGCTGCAAAGTGCTGCTGGCGACCAAGTCGAAAGTGTTCGGGTGGATCCAAAGGTGGATCGGAGATCTGAAGAACCTGAAAGCAGAGGAGACAGAGTCTGGGTCACTAGGCGATGAGCGAATGCCCACCGATGTCGGGTGCTTCAGGTAGGTTGACAGTCGTCTTGACTCTTCAGCCACGAGGTCCAGGAGGCGTTGACGATGACCAGGAGCTGGATTCAAGCTGTCCCACGAAGTCTGTCGATTGCTGACGTGTTGGCGACTGGATTGGACCCAACAAGCCTTGGCAACAGCAAGTCTCTTGGAAATAGAAGAAGGACGTTGATGCAGACCAGCAAGGCCTGAGGGACTCACCCAGTGAGGGTAAGTCAGGGCAATCCTGGAGCAACCAGAGAAGCCCAATTAGAATAAGAGTTGCCTTTGGGAGGGCCCACTAGCCAACGGACTAGCGACCGTGAAGGAGCCTCGAGTGGACGCACTTAGAGCTGCCTCACGGGACACTCATGGAGTGGAGGCCAGTGATCTTCGGTGCAGTCGGTGCTGGAGGCAGGGGCTACTCGGAGCCCAGAGCACAACTTCGTGGGAGCCCAGAAAAAGGATGCACTTGCAAATGTGCTCGGTGTCCAGGGGTCACAGTTCCACGTTACCCACGACAGCTACGGGCCTCAGCTTTGCTGGGGACTCAGGGCAGCCTCGGGGAAGTCTGGAAATCCACCTCTGGTGATGCAAAGACTTCGGCGTCCGGCGGGAGCTTCGGCGATGCAGACTGGACAATTGCTTCTTTGGTGCCTGCCAAGCAGGGGAGTCACTCCTTGACCCCAAGGGAGATTCTTCAGTCCTCTAATCTTAAAGTAGAGCGTCGAAGGTCCAGGATTCTGTGTCAGAGTTTCGTCCAGGTAAATCTAAAGTCCTAAGGACTGGGGTCCCATACTTATACCAAGTTAGGGGGTTGGACATACTCTGGGGACCCACCTATGGGAGGGTCAGGGCAGAGGGGTGGTTACACCCCTTTCCCTTTGTCCAGTTTCGCGCCAGAGCAGGGGCTGGAAGCCCCTGAGCCGGTTTGAACTGGGGTATGCACAGGGACACCAAATGTGCCCCCAGTGCAGGACTTCAAAGCAGCCAGAGAGTGCTCCCGCCCAGCCCCAATACACACTATCCTGTCTGGGAGGTGGTTACACCTCCCTGGGACAGGAAACCTATTGTCCAGGCCTCCCCTGCCGGAGTTTCGGTCAGCAGCAGGAGGCCAGACTCGTGTCTGTGGCAGCGGCATCCATTTTGTGATGCCAGGGCTTGGAAAGAAGTTACCGGGCAGGCCGGTGTGTACATGTCTCTCCCTCTAGAAGGGTGGAATGCTACCCCCGCCGCCAGAACTGGCGGGGGGTAGTATTCCAAGATGTTTGACACCAAACACGACATGTTTCCGTGCAGCCATCCCAAAGTTAGCATTTAACGCGAGGTTATAATGCGCTTAAGAGTATATGGTCAGGCTGCACTACAAACAGCATCAGAGAAGGGTCTCCGAACGCTGCAGAGGGGCCCTGCTCATGCAGGGGCACCCTCTCACATAGGAACCACGCACTCTGCCTTCAGGATTGATAAGGCCTGCCATAGGAGTGACTTATAGGTTTATATGTGTGTATGTATGTAGTGATATAGGTAGCCTATATCACAGTAAGGGGTGCATGCACCACCTTACCCAGGCTGCAGTAGCAGACCTGTGGTGTCCTTTTGGCTGGCCTTCCAGGGGTGGCATAATACATGCTTCAGCCCCTGGCAGGCCTCTGAGGTACCTATGCCCTGGGTACATAGTATACCATATACTAGGGACTTATAAGGGCACTCCAGATTCCAATTAGAGATGTGCTTAAGGCACATGGAAACCATTTTAGAGAGGAAGCAGCTAGGCTGGGGTTCTGATTAGCAGGGCCCCAGCCAGACTAAAGTCGAAAAACAGTGAAGCATCAGCAAAAAGTGGGGGTACCCATGTGAAGCAGATCCTACTCTCCTACACAACCCCCCCCAAACGTAGGGACATTAAACTAACCTTGCCCAGTTAAGTCTTCATGTTCTAAGTGGAAGTACCTAGAGAGTCCATCTGCATTGGCATGGTTACTCCCAGGTCTATGTTCCACTGTGAAGTCCATCCCCTGTAGGGAAATGGACCACCTAAGCAGTTTGGGGTTTTCACCCTTCATTTGTTTTAGCCATAAGAGGGGCTTATGGTCTGTTTGAACAAGGAAGTGAGTACCAAACAAGTATGGCCTCAACTTCTTCAGAGCCCAGACCACCGCAAAGGCCTCCCTCTCAATGGCTGACCAACGTTTCTCTCTAGGGGTCAGCCTTCTGCTAATAAAAGCTACTGGCTGATCCTGACCTTCATCATTCAATTGTGACAGTACAGCCCCTACCCCCAATTCAGATGCATCTGTTTGGACAATGAACTTCTTGGAGTAATCAGGACTCTGTAGAATGGGAGCAGTGCACATGGCCTGCTTTAGGTCATCAAATGCCTTTTGACAGCTAACTGTCCACTGAACCTTTTTGGGCATTTTCTTGGATGTTAAGTCATTCAGGGGTGTCACTATTGATCCATACCCCTTGACAAATCTCCTATAGTACCCAGTCAGGCCTAAAAAGGCTCTCACCTGAGTCTGGGTAGTTGGAGCAGTCCAGTCCATGATGGCCTGGATCTTGCTCTGCAGTGGTTGAACCTGGCCTCCACCCACAAGGTGGCCCAGGTACACAACCTGACTCTGCCCTATCTGGCACTTTGTGGCCTTGATAGTCAGGCCTGCTTTCTGCAGGGCCTGCAAAACATTTCTGAGGTGGACCAGGTGATCCTCCCAGGTGGAGCTAAAGACAGCAATATCATCTAGATATGCTGCACTATAGGCTTCCAGACCTGTAAGGACTGTATTCACCAACCTCTGAAAAGTGGCAGGTGCATTCTTCAGACCAAAGGGCATCACCACAAATTGATAATGCCCACTAGGGGTTGAGAATGCTGTTTTTGGCTTTGCATCATCAGCTAGTCTGATCTGCCAGTAGCCAGCTGTCAGGTCAAATGTGCTTAGATACTTGGCTGAGGCCAAAGTGTCTATTAGCTCATCTGCCCTAGGTATTGGATGGGCATCAGTCCTAGTGACTGCATTGAGACCCCTGTAGTCCACACAAAACCTCATCTCTCTTTTCCCACCATTGGTGTGAGGTTTTGGCACAAGGACCACTGGACTAGCCCAAGGGCTATCTGAGGGTTCAATAACTCCCAAATCCAACATTTTCTGGACGTCTGTCCTGATACAGTCCCTGACATGGTCAGGTTGCCTATAAATCTTGTTTTAATAGGCAGACTGTCCCCAGTGTCCACTTCATGAGTGCACCAGGTGGTCTGACTGGGTGTCAGTGAGAATATGTGTCTGAACTGATTGAGCACCCGTCTGCAATCAGTTTGCTGCTGGGCAGTGAGGCTGCCTGCCAAGGCTACACCATCCACTGACCCATCATCAGGGTTCTGTGAGAGCAGGTCAGGGAGTGGGTCACTCTCTTCCTCCTGTCCCTCATCAGTAGCCATGAGCAAGCCCACGTCTGCCCTGTCCACATATGGTTTTAACCTGTTGACATGGAGAACCCTGTAGGGACTCCTGGGTGTTCCTAGGTCTACTAAGTAGGTAACCTCACCCTTCTGTTCAACAATGGTATGGGGTCCACTCCATTTGTCTTGGAGAGCTGCTGGGGCCACTGGCTCCAATACCCACACCTTCTGTCCTGGCTGGTAAACAGTCAGTACAGCCTTTTGGTCATGCCAGGCTTTTTGAAGTTCCTGGCTAGCCTCAAGGTTTTTAGTTGCCTTTTTCATGTACTCAGCCATCCTGGAGCGGAGACCAAGTACATAGTCCACTATGTCTTGCTTTGGGGGCTTGAGAGGTAACTCCCATCCTTCCTTCACCAAGCACAATGGACCCCTGACAGGGTGACCAAACAAAAGTTCAAAAGGGCTGTAGCCAACCCCTTTTGAGGCACCTCCCTGTATGCAAATAAAAGGCAGGGCAAGAGTATGTCCCATCTTCGCCTAAGCTTCTCTGGGAGCCCTTTAATCATGCCCTTCAAGGTTTTGTTGAATCTCTCAACTAAACCATTGCATTGTGGGTGATAGGGTGTGGTGAACTTGTAAGTCACTCCACACTCCTTCCACATTGCTTTTAAGTATCCAGACATAAAGTTAGCACCCCTGTCTGATACAACCTCCTTAGGGAAGCCCACTCTTGAGAAAATTCCCAGGAGGGCCCTTGCCACTACAGGTGCTGTAGTGGTCCTAAGGGGAATAGCTTCTGGGTACCTGGTGGCATGATCCACTACCACCAGGATAAACCTGTGCCCAGATGCTGTTTGGGGATCCATGGGACCAACAATGTCAATCCCCACCCTTTCAAAGGGAACCCCCACCACAGGCAGTGGTATCAGGGGGGCCTTTGTAGTGCCACCTGCCTTGCCACTGGCCTGGCAGGTTACACAGGAGCGACAAAACTCCTTGGTGTCTTCAGACATGTGGGGCCAGTGAAAGTGAGGGACAATTCTGTCCCAAGTCTTGTTCTGACCCAGGTGACCTGCTAAGGGAATGTCATGGGCTAGGGTCAATAGGAAGCCCCTGAACTTCAGAGGTATGACCAACCTCCTGGTGGCACCAGGCTTGGGGTCTCTACACTCTGAGTACAAGAGTCCATCATCCCAATACACAGTATGGGGACCACTAGCTTTCCCAGCAGCCTCAGCAGCAGCTTGCTGTCTGAGGGGTTCAAGAGAGGGGCAGCTCTGCTGCTCCTGGCTCAGATCTGCCCTGGAAGGGCCCCCTGTCCCCAAGAACTCAACCTGGTCAGGTTCAAGCTCCTCTGGGACAGTTCCTTCCTCAGGACTGAGATCATCCCCCTCAAGAGACTGATCTTCCTTCTGAGCCAAGGGGAAGGCACTGCCTTTACCCTACTACTCCTCTTCTTGGAGGGCACTTGGTCCATTATTCCAGAATCCAAGGCCTGTTCAGTGTTAGACATTTTGGCTTGTGACCTGGTCACAGCAAACACATCTGCAGGGATGCCCAGCATTTCTGCATGGGTCCTGAGCTCCACTTCTGCCCAAGCTGAAATTTCTAAATCATTGCCAAGCAAGCATTCAACTGGTAGGTCTGCACTTACCACAACCTTCTTAAGGCTAGTTACCCCTCCCCAGGAGAAGTTAACAACTGCCAGAGTATGGTCTGTTCTGACATTGCTAGCATTGGTCACTTGGTACATTTCACCAAGTATAATCTGCCCAGGATTCACAAGGTCTTGTGTCACCATGGTGACACTTGCCCCTGTGTCCCTAAATGCCAAAGCCTCTTTTCCATTGATTAAGGGCTGTTGCCTGTACTTGCCCAGATTACTGGGACTCACAGAGGAGGTCACATCCATGCCTCCATCACAGACTAGGACAGCCTGAGTGAGTTCTCTGACTAGGTCAGAGCTCATCTCCTTACCCAGGGTCAACCCTACTAAACCCTTGGCTTGTGTACTCCCACCACCAACTGTAACTGTACTAGGGGGAACAGGTGCCTTAGGGGCATTGGTGGGGGCTGGAGTAGAGTCTTTGGACTTGGTGCAATCACTGGTCCAGTGGGTCTTTTGCTTACAGACCTTGCACCATGGTTTCTTTTGGCCTATCCCTTTGTTAGACTGTGAATCCCCACCTGAAGAAGATTTTTGGGGGCCTTGTGAAGACTTCTGGTCTTTACCCTTCTCCCCACCCTTATCAGAGTTCTTAGAATCTTGCTTCTTTGGGTCACCACCTTGGTTCTGTACCTTCTGCCTCACCCTGGTTCTGACCCATTTGTCTGCCTTCTTTCCCAATTCTTGGGGAGAGGTCAGATCAGAGTCCACCAGGTACTGATGCAACAGCTGATTTTGACAGTTATTAAGAATCTGCTCCCTCATGATAAGATTGTACAATCCTGTGAAGTCACACACCTTACTGCCCATCAACCAACCTTCCAGAGCCTTAGCAGAACAATCCACATAGTCTACCCAGTCTTGAGTCTGTGCTTTTTGGGTATCTCTGAACTTTAACCTGTATTGTTCAGTTGTTAGGCCAAACCCATCAATCAGAGCACTCTTCAAGACTTTGTAATTGTCAGCATCCTCTTCTCTTACAGTGAGGAGCTTGTCTCTACCTTTGTCTGCAAAGGAGAGCCACAAGATTGCTGCCCACTGCTCCTGAGGGACCCTCTGTACTTTACAGGCCCTCTCCAGTGCAGTTATCCACTTGTGGATGTCATCCCCACTCTGGTAGGGAGGGACAATCTTGCTCAGGTTTCTATGGTCATAAGACCTTTCCCTATCTCTGGGGAAATTGCTGCCACCATGGGACTCTAGTCCCAACTTTTTCTCTCTCTATAGAGATCTAGGGACTCCCTGTCTATAGCCAATTGCTGTTTTCTGAGTTCAAGCTGGGCTTGCTCATACTGAATCAGTCTCTTCCTCCTCTCATGAGAGGATTCCCTTCCATGAGAGGAGACAGAGGTCCCTACTGAGGTGTCAGAGTGGTTAGACTCCTGAGAAGGAGATCTAGGCCTTCTGGGCACACTCACAATTCTTCCTGGGGGGACAAAGGGGAGGTCATTTTGATCCTCCTCCTCCTCCACAGGAGGAATTGGGTTTTCCAGGTCAAGGTCATTTTCACCTTCCTGGCCAGTTTCAGAGGGGGGACCTGGGTTTCTTCACCCCTGACCCCTTCCTCATTTTCTGCCCCACCCTCTCTGCCTACCCCTTCAGACCCTAGGGGTCTGCTGAGATCATCAGCCAGTAACACCTCCCTGAGGTGTTGGGTGCTGGCACTTTTGCCTGCCTTCAACTTTCTAGTATTGCATAATGCTCTTAATTCCAAGAATAGGAGATTATCATACTTGGAGCGAAGAAGCCCACTGGCTTCTTGCAAGGACTCACTGGGTCCTGGCTTTGAAGACATTACTAGTGAGGTGTGGTGTATGCACTACCTACTCTAGTGTGGCCTACTAAACTCTCTTGAGTTGTAGAAAGGATGTGCTATCCCTTAACACACAACTCTAAGTTCAGTAGAACTTACTGTATACTAAGCTTGATTTATATGTACCTAAGGTACCCTTAGTGGTTTTCAGTTGATCAATTCAATTGAGATTATCTGGTAAAACAATAGCAAGCTGGAATCCCACACGCTGCACACCAATGTGAGAAGTTGGCCTGGTATATGCTGTCCACTATTTATAGTGGGCACCTTGCACCAGTCCAAACAACCCCTTATTGGAGATAGGTTAAAGACAACCTTTATTGAAAGCTATCCTAGTGGTAGCTATGGAGAGCAGCCTTCAGGCTAAGTCTTGAAGGAATGTAAAGCAGCTTGTTTTACCAGTCTATAATCTCTTGAGTGACCAAATGAAAGAGGACCACACCAGGTATATATTCAAAATATATGTATTTATTGCTAAACACACCCCTCTAGTCTCTTTATAAGGCTAGAGTTCGAAGTACATAAGTTATAAGTTAGTTATCAACAGTAATAGCACAAATACACGTTTGAGCCCTAGGGGCGTACCAAACCATATACCAATAAAGTGGTATAAGAACCACGACTGAGCTAGACACAAGGCCTAGAGCCTGTAGAAGTGCTTGGACCACAAGGAACCACCCAAGGTAGTGACACAGGGGACCCACGGGGGACGCGTGCAGTGTGCTAACACAGCCGCGAATCGCCGTTGACTTCTATGGGGAAAGTCGCGGTTGGAATTTTAAAGAAAAGGGACACTTAGAGGAGGACTTGGAGCAAACCCTTTTAGAACTGGGTCGTTCTAGAGTCTATACCCACGGGAGCACCGGAGTACTCGAGTTACCTCACCCAGGGAAGCCGGGTGCATAGGTGTCTTTCGGGGTCGGGTTTCGTCGTCGTTTTCAATGGCGATCTGCTGCAAAGTGCTGCTGGCGACCAAGTCGAAAGTGTTCGGGTGGATCCAAAGGTGGATCGGAGATCTGAAGAACCTGAAAGCAGAGGAGACAGAGTCTGGGTCACTAGCCAGTGACCAGGAAGGCGATGAGCGAATGCCCACCGATGTCGGGTGCTTCTGGTAGGTTGACGGTCATCTTGACTCTTCAGCCACGAGGTCCAGGAGGCGTCGACGATGACCAGGAGCTGGATTCAAGCTGTCCCACGAAGTCTGTCGATTGCTGAGGTGTCGGCGACCGGATTGGACCCAACAAGCCTTGGCAACGGCAAGTCTCTTGGAAATAGAAGAAGGACGTTGATGCAGACCAGCAAGGCCTGAGGGACTCACCCAGTGAGGGTAAGTCAGGACAAGCCTGGAGCAATCAGAGAAGCCCAATTAGAATAAGAGTTGCCTTTGGGAGGGCCCACTAGCCAACGGACTAGCGACCGCGAAGGAGCCTCGAGTGGACGCACTTAGAGCTGGCTCACGGGACACTCGTGGAGTGGAGGCCAGTGATCTTCGGTGCAGTCGGTGCTAGAGGTGGGGGCTACTCGGAGCCCAGAGCACAACTTTGTGGGAGCCCAGGAAGAGGATGCACTTGCAAATGTGCTCGGTGTTCAGGGGTCACAGTTCCACGTTACCCACGACAGCTATGGGCCTCAGCTTTGCTGGGGACTCAGGGCAGCCTCGGGGAAGTCTGGAAATCTACCTCTGGTGATGCAAAGACTTCGGTGTCCGGCGGGAGCTTCGGCGATGCAGACTGGACAATTGCTTCTTTGGTGCCTGCCAAGCAGGGGAGTCACTCCTTGACCCCAAGGGAGATTCTTCAGTCCTCTAATCTTAAAGTAGAGCGTCGAAGGTCCAGGATTCTGTGTCAGAGTTTCGTCCAGGTAAATCTAAAGTCCTAAGGACTGGGGTCCCATACTTATACCAAGTTAGGGGTTGGACATACTCTGGGGACCCACCTATGGGAGGGTCAGGGCAGAGGGGTGGTTACACCCCTTTCCCTTTGTCCAGTTTCGTGCCAGAGCAGGGGCTGGAAGCCCCTGAGCCGGTTTGAACTGGGGTATGCACAGGGACACCAAATGTGCCCCCAGTGCAGGACTTCAAAGCAGCCAAGAGTGCTCCCGCCCAGCCCCAATACACACTATCCTGTCTGGGGAGGTGGTTACACCTCCCTGGGACAGGAAACCTATTGTCCAGGCCTCCCCTGCCGGAGTTTCGGTCAGCAGCAGGAGGCCAGACTCGTGTCTGTGGCAGCGGCATCCATTTTGTGATGCCAGGGCTTGGAAAGAAGTTACCGGGCAGGCCGGTGTTTACATGTCTCTCCCTCTAGAAGGGTGGAATGCTACCCCCGCCGCCAGAACTGGCGGGGGGGTAGTATTCCAAGATGTTTGACACCAAACACGACATGTTTCCGTGCAGCCATCCCAAAGTTAGCATTTAACGCAAGGTTATAATGCGCTTAAGAGTATATGGTCAGGCTGCACTACAAACAGCATCAGAGAAGGGTCTCCGAACGCTGCAGAGGGGCCCTGCTCATGCAGGGGCACCCTCTCACATAGGAACCACGCACTCTGCCTTCAGGATTGATAAGGCCTGCCATAGGAGTGACTTATAAGTTTATATGTGTGTATGTATGTAGTGATATAGGTAGCCTATATCACAGTAAGGGGTGCATGCACCACCTTACCCAGGCTGCAGTAGCAGACCTGTGGTGTCCTTTTGGCTGGCCTTCCAGGGGTGGCATAATACATGCTTCCGCCCCTGGCAGGCCTCTGAGGTACCTATGCCCTGGGTACATAGTATACCATATACTAGGGACTTATAAGGGCACTCCAGATTCCAATTAGGGATGTGCTTAAGGCACATGG
This sequence comes from Calotriton arnoldi, assembly GCA_963921515.1. NCBI lineage: Eukaryota > Metazoa > Chordata > Amphibia > Caudata > Salamandridae > Calotriton > Calotriton arnoldi. Next base: position 18,077 of record CAWUFW010013275.1, read on the forward strand.
AAACCAATTTAAAGAGGAAGCAGCTAGGCTGGGGTTCTGATTAGCAGGGCCCCAGCCAGACTAAAGTCGAAAAACAGTGAAGCATCAGCAAAAAGTGGGGGTACCCATGTGGAGCAGATCCTACTCTCCTACACAACCCCCCCCAAACGTAGGGACATTCAACTAACCTTGCCCAGTTAAGTCTTCATGTTCTAAGTGGAAGTACCTAGAGAGTCCATCTGCATTGGCATGGTTACTCCCAGGTCTATGTTCCACTGTGAAGTCCATCCCCTGTAGGGAAATGGACCACCTAAGCAGTTTGGGGTTTTCACCCTTCATTTGTTTTAGCCATAAGAGGGGCTTATGGTCTGTTTGAACAAGGAAGTGAGTACCAAACAAGTATGGCCTCAACTTCTTCAGAGCCCAGACCACCTCAAAGGCCTCCCTCTCAATGGCTGACCAACGTTTCTCTCTAGGGGTCAGCCTTCTGCTAATAAAAGCTACTGGCTGATCCTGACCTTCATCATTCAATTGTGACAGTACAGCCCCTACCCCCAATTCAGATGCATCTGTTTGGACAATGAACTTCTTGGAGTAATCAGGACTCTGTAGAATGGGAGCAGTGCACATGGCCTGCTTTAGGTCATCAAATGCCTTTTGACAGCTAACTGTCCACTGAACCTTTTTGGGCATTTTCTTGGAAGTTAAGTCATTCAGGGGTGTCACTATTGATCCATACCCCTTGACAAATCTCCTATAGTACCCAGTCAGGCCTAAAAAGGCTCTCACCTGAGTCTGGGTAGTTGGAGCAGTCCAGTCCATGATGGTGTGGATCTTGCTCTGCAGTGGTTGAACCTGGCCTCCACCCACAAGGTGGCCCAGGTACACAACCTGACTCTGCCCTATCTGGCACTTTGTGGCCTTGATAGTCAGGCCTGCTTTCTGCAGGGCCTGCAAAACATTTCTGAGGTGGACCAGGTGATCCTCCCAGGTGGAGCTAAAGACAGCAATATCATCTAGATATGCTGCACTATAGGCTTCCAGACCTGTAAGGACTGTATTCACCAACCTCTGAAAAGTGGCAGGTGCATTCTTCAGACCAAAGGGCATCACCACAAATTGATAATGCCCACTAGGGGTTGAGAATGCTGTTTTTGGCTTTGCATCATCAGCTAGTCTGATCTGCCAGTAGCCAGCTGTCAGGTCAAATGTGCTTAGATACTTGGCTGAGGCCAAAGTGTCTATTAGCTCATCTGCCCTAGGTATTGGATGGGCATCAGTCCTAGTGACTGCATTGAGACCCCTGTAGTCCACACAAAACCTCATCTCTCTTTTCCCACCATTGGTGTGAGGTTTTGGCACAAGGACCACTGGACTAGCCCAAGGGCTATCTGAGGGTTCAATAACTCCCAAATCCAACATTTTCTGGACTTCTGTCCTGATACAGTCCCTGACATGGTCAGGTTGCCTATAAATCTTGTTTTAATAGGCAGACTGTCCCCAGTGTCCACTTCATGAGTGCACCAGGTGGTCTGACTGGGTGTCAGTGAGAATATGTGTCTGAACTGATTGAGCACCTGTCTGCAATCAGTTTGCTGCTGGGCAGTGAGGCTGCCTGCCAAGGCTACACCATCCACTGACCCATCATCAGGGTTCTGTGAGAGCAGGTCAGGGAGTGGGTCACTCTCTTCCTCCTGTCCCTCATCAGTAGCCATGAGCAAGCCCATGTCTGCCCTGTCCACATATGGTTTTAACCTGTTGACATGGAGAACCCTGTGGGGACTCCTGGGTGTTCCTAGGTCTACTAAGTAGGTAACCTCACCCTTCTGTTCAACAATGGTATGGGGTCCACTCCATTTGTCTTGGAGAGCTGCTGGGGCCACTGGCTCCAATACCCACACCTTCTGTTCTGGCTGGTAAACAGTCAGTACAGCCTTTTGGTCATGCCAGGCTTTTTGAAGTTCCTGGCTAGCCTCAAGATTTTTAGTTGCCTTTTTCATGTACTCAGCCATCCTGGAGCGGAGACCAAGTACATAGCCCACTATGTCTTGCTTTGGGGGCTTGAGAGGTAACTCCCATCCTTCCTTCACCAAGCACAATGGACCCCTGACAGGGTGACCAAACAAAAGTTCAAAAGGGCTGTAGCCAACCCCTTTTGAGGCACCTCCCTGTATGCAAATAAAAGGCAGGGCAAGAGTATGTCCCATCTTCGCCTAAGCTTCTCTGGGAGCCCTTTAATCATGCCCTTCAAGGTTTTGTTGAATCTCTCAACTAAACCATTGCATTGTGGGTGATAGGGTGTGGTGAACTTGTAAGTCACTCCACACTCCTTCCACATTGCTTTTAAGTATCCAGACATAAAGTTAGCACCCCTGTCTGATACAACCTCCTTAGGGAAGCCGAGGAGGGCCCTTGCCACTACAGGTGCTGTAGTGGTCCTAAGGGGAATAGCTTCTGGGTACCTGGTGGCATGATCCACTACCACCAGGATAAACCTGTGCCCAGATGCTGTTTGGGGATCCATGGGACCAACAATGTCAATCCCCACCCTTTCAAAGGGAACCCCCACCACAGGCAGTGGTATCAGGGGGGCCTTTGTAGTGCCACCTGCCTTGCCACTGGCCTGGCAGGTTACACAGGAGCGACAAAACTCCTTGGTGTCTTCAGACATGTGGGGCCAGTGAAAGTGAGGGACAATTCTGTCCCAAGTCTTATTCTTGGCAGCGGAGCTCGGGATCCGTATACAAGGGTACAGAAAAAGAGAATCTGGTGACAGTGTGCAGGGGTGATGCTGTTATGTGGCTGTGAGCAAAAAGAACAATTGATGGACAGAATGTAGAACAATGTTTTTTTGCTCCCCATGCCATTCCAGTTTGAACCCAGCCATGTGCAAATCAGTCTTGACCCTGCGCCCAATGGGAACAGTCCAGCCCGAACTGCCAGGCCAGGTCTTCCCTGGACTAGAAACAAGCATCCTATGACCGGTTTCGGGGTTTCACCCCTCATCAGCCAGGATAGCTTGACTCCAGTGGCATGGCAAGCACGGGACCCACGTCTGGACATACCCGTCCCACTAGGGGTGACAAATGCAAAAAGAACAATTGATGTACAGAATGCAGAACAATGTCATACATTCACCCCAGCATAGAGACACAGGCCTAAATACATCATTTTTTTTGCTCCCCATGCCATTCCAGTTTGAAACCAGCCATATGCAAATCAGTCTTGACCCTGCGCCCAATGGGAACAGTCCAGCCCGAACTGCCAGGCCAGGACTTCCCTGGACTAGAGACAAGCATCCTAGGACCGGTTTCAGAGTTTCACCCCTCATCAACCAGGATTGCTTGACTCCAGTGGCATGGAGAGCACGAGGCCCACATATGGGCATACCCATCCCGCTCGGGGTGACAAATGTAAAAAGAACAATTGATGGACAGAATGCAGAACAATGTCATACATTCACCCCAGTACAGAGATCTGGGCCTAAATCCATAGTTTTTTTGCTCCCCATGGCATTCCAGTTTGAACCCAGCCATATGCAAATCAGTCTTGACCCTGCGCCCAATGGGAACAGTCCAGCCCGAACTGCCAGGCCAGGTCTTCCATGGACAAGAAACAAGCATCCTAGGACCGGTTTCGGGCTTTCACCCCTCATCAGCCAGGATAGCTTGACTTCAGTGGCATGGAGAGCAGGGGACCCACGTCTGGGCATACTCGTCCCACTCGGGGTGACAAATGCAAACAGAACAATTGATGGACAGAATGCAGAACAATGTCATACATTCACCCCAGTACAGAAATCTGGGCCTAAATCCATCGTTTTTTTGCTCCCCATGCCAATCCAGTTTGAACCCAGCCATATGCAAATCAGTCTTGACCCTGCGCCCAATGGGAACAGTCCAGCCCGAACTGCCAGGCCAGGTCTTCCCTGGACTAGAAACAAGCATCCTAGGACCGGTTTCGGGGTTTCACCCCTCATCAGCAAGGATAGCTTGACTCCAGTGGCATGGAGAGCACAGGACCCACGTCTGGGCATACTCGTCCCACTCGGGCTGACAAATGCAAAAAGAACAATTGATGGACAGAATGCAGAACAATGTCATACATTCACCCCAGTACAGAAATCTCGGCCTAAATCCATCGTTTTTTTGCTCCCGTGGCCATTCCAGTTTGAACCCAGCCATATGCAAATCAGTCTTGACCCTGTGCCCAATGGGAACAGTCCAGCCCGAACTGCCAGGCCAGGTCTTCCCTGGACTGGAAACAAGCATCCTAGGACCAGTTTTGGGGTTTCACCCCTCATCAGCAAGGATAGCTTGACTCCAGTGGCATGGAGAGCTTGGGACCCACGTCTGGGCATACCCATCCCACTCGGGGTGACAAATGCAAAAAGAACAATTGACCTACAGAATGCAGAACAATGTCATACATTCACCCCAGTACAGAGATCTGGACCTAAATCCATCTTTTTTTTGCTCCCCGTGCCATTTCAGTCTGAACCCAGCCATATACAAATCAGTCTTGACCCTGCGCCCAATGCGAACAGTCCAGCCGGAGCTGCCAGGCCAGGTCTTCCCTGGAGTAGAAACAAGCATTCTAGGACCAGTTTCGGGGTTTCACCCCACATCAGCCAGGATAGCTTGACTCCAGTGGCATGGAGAGCACAGGACCCACGTCTGGGCATACCCGTCCCACTAGGGGTGACAAATACAAAAAGAACAATTGATGGACAGAATGCAGAACAATGTCATACATTCACCCCAGTACAGAGATCTGGGCCTAAATCCATCGTTTTTTTGCTCCCCATGCCATTTCAGTTTGAACCCAGCCATATGTAAATCAGTCTTGACCCTGCGGCCAATGAGAACAGTCCAGCCGGAACTGCCAGGCCAGGTCTTCCCTGGACTAGAAACAAGCATCCTAGGACCGGGTTCGGGGTTTCACCCCTCATCAGCCAGGATAGCTTGACTCCAGTGGCATGGAGAGCACAGGACCTGTAGTGTGGTTTGTGGCCTCATTGGCTACATTGCTAAGTTAGCTTAGGCCTGGCTGCCATGATGCCTTTTTTGCACACGTTACTCTGTGACTTTGTTTGTTCAGTCCCTGCTTGTGCCTGGCTATATTAGAACTGTCTGCCTTTTTGCCTTTCACCTTTTCTCCTGTTCCCTGTGGGTTTCGTCTGCACATCATGTACAAGGTCGAAAAACAACGTCCCTTGTTCTTGCTGATCTGGTCAGCCCCTCGCACTTAGACATAACACAAAATACAGCTGCACTGGAAAAATTTGTGTGCTTTTAATATTGTGATCTCGCTGTTGGTGGCACTTGGAGAAAAACCTTTCCAGGGAGAAGAGCTGTGCTTGTCTGATGATGTAAACCTTGCATCTAGATATTGAGGTATGGGGGTCCGCCTGACAAAGCCCAGAGGTCTTCTATTTTTATAATAAACTAGTTATTAGCACGGGGAGGGTGGTAAGGCCATTTAGCCCTATATCCACTGTCTTTATAAAATGCTGTCCCCGTTTGTATTCTATGGAATTGTAACTATGCTTCTTATTTTATCGTTATGCATTATGCTGATAGTGCTGGCACGTGTACTGTATCTTAGAGCACGATAGTTGAAATAAACATTTTAAACTATACAGTGTCTCTTATTACGCACGTTGTGTACAAGTATGAGTGAGTTATGAAAGAGTGTTCTTGCTCCCGCGAGTCTTGAGAGAGACCGTGTTCTGGGTTGTCTAATCATTGGTAGCTTCGCTGCGAATGAGACGCTAAAGCTAGTCGGATTGGGATTGTGGGTACTAAGGTGCATGGTTGGCTCACCACTATACTCCGAGGTCCTATTATCCTGTGCATAGCTCTGTATATGTGCAGAATCCCTACAACATGGCGCCACCAACGTGGTGGGCTTCTTATCTGCGTGATGCTTGAGTAGTGCTTATGCTTGTCCACAACACCCTTCGCATACGCTTCCGGAAACGTGTGTGAGGGTGATACCTCCTATATTGATTTTTTATAGGTTCTTTCAAGCTTGAAGTTATTAAAAGGTGTTTATGTTAACCCTATATTGTGCTGCCTCATACTAGGATGTCGAACATTCTTGGTCTTAATGGCGGATGTAAATATACCGGCACATAGCCGCGCTGCGCTCCGGGCTCATTTACTGGCTTATGGAGTGCCCGACGCGGGTGTCGCTCTCATCTTTGTGGTGCAGGCTGATCCGGCTTACCACTTTGAGGTGTTTTACTCATGGGTCACTTTCCCGGCGGTGGAGGGAGCTGACAATTTGTTTCACGCTTACACCCACACTGCCCTACCCAACGTTTATCGGCCTTATCAGGCTCTTGAAGTACCGCTCACGGCGTGGCAACACCGTGTTTGGTTTAATGGCGCCCTCCCACATCCGGTCACCCCGATTCGTTTAGGCCCCTTATTGATAGATGGGGCCACTTGGCCTGTTTTGGCCGGGTATACCCCGCATCCACGACATTTAGCGGTTCCGGTAGATGAACTGCGCATTTTGCATGCGTCTTTAATCCGCGTGCACAGAGCTTTGGTACAATATGTTACAGGCAACGTACAGGGAGCCCCTCCTGGAGTTGCGGCGCATCCAGCTGGACAGGGCGGTGTAACCATAAGTCCCGTCATGGTTAATTCGGTGATGGGCAAGTGCCCACAGAATAAGGATTATTTACCTTATTGGCTTTCAGAAAAATTTGACCAGCTGGAGGCAGTTTTTCCAAATACTTCTCCTGTGGAAAAACACAGGATTTTAACGATTAGTTTGCTGAAAGACTAAATTCCCGAGTTGTCAGAATGCAACAACTGGGTCAAGGTATTCGCAGCAGTATATGCGAAGTGTTTCGGCACTCCTTCCATGACAGTACTCCCCTCTGTAATTAAACGAGTGCAGGATGAACATGGCCCTGAGGCGGCTGTGGAATTGGGGATGAGACTGGTGGGAGTGTTCGATGTAGTGGCTGATCTAATCCTTGCGAACGTCAAGGGTGATGCAGTTAACTTTCAAGTCGCTAATGCTTTGGCTTTGGTCCCAGAACCGGACAAGCCACGCGAATTACCGAAAATTATTGCACAGGCTTATAAAACCATTGGCCGCAATAGTCTGGGAGTTAAGCCTTTTGCTAAAACGCAAACTCAATCACAGCCACAACAAAAACCTCAGTCTGAGAAAGATGAGAAACCGTTCTTTACTAAAAAGGGTTGGAGGTTGAAGAAACAGGGTAAGCAACAGAAAAAACCAGGGTCGCGTGCTGCATCCCCGGTTTCCGTATCTTCTGAACGCACTTATGGTTTGCGCGACAGAGCGAGAATTAAATCTCCAGAGAGATTTCAAGTCCCTGATCCGCGTTCTCCTCGTTCTTCACAGGCACCATCGACCTCCCAGACTGGTGGAGGAGATCGCCAGGATAGAGGCAGGGGTCGTGAGGTTCCACAGGGACGAGACCAACCTCGACAACCAGTCCGAGGGAAACCAGAAGATTTTCAACGTTCTCGCCCACAGTTTCAGAAGAAAAAAGTTGCAGCTTTAACAGCGAGGTATGCCACAGACGGTGAGAACGAGACTCCTGAATTGGACGTGGGCAGTGACGCTGCTAGACAGCACCGCGGAAGTTACCATAGTGCGGGAGGCACTGCGTCCTCATGTGGAGGCGACAGCAACTGATACATTCATTACTGTCGAGACAGCTGACACCCGAGTGGCACCACGTGACAGACTATTTAATATTGTCATTCAAATTGAAGGTGACATTGAGCGTGTTATTAAAGGGATTTTTTGGGAGAATCTGACCTCTTCATACGACATTTTGTTGGCAGAGGCGGATTGGCCGCCCCCATTCGTACTTGCTGCTCGTAGAGGGGAGGAGGTCATCCTTCCGAGCTTTTCTCGTCATGTCCCCAAGGACAAAGCGGAGGCTCTCGCAGCTGAATGGGCTGTGGCCCTGGCTCCGGCGCTATACCGAAACCACGTGGGCAGGGATGAGGATTCTACACCCCATGACATACCATTGCGGTCTCTGCCACAACCACAACCCCAATATCCCAATCCGGCGGGAAGCTAAAGGTCCCGTTTCAGACACTCTGACACAGTTAGAATATCAAGGAGTAATTGAAACATGCGTATCACCAATGAATAATCTCCTTTTTGCGGTTTCTAAACCCGATGGATCGTACCGCCTAGTTTTGGATTACCGACATTTGAACTCTCATTGTCGGACCTTTGCGGTACAAAATACCCACAATTCTGCGCTTGTAGACAGTCTTGTTCGTAAAAAATATAAAACGACACTTGACCTATCCAATTGTTTTTACACTCACAATTTGTCCCCGGAGTGCAGCCAATGGAGTGCTTTCACTTCCGGTGGAAAACAATTTAAATTTCGGCGTTTGCCCATGGGCTACAAGAACAGCCCGGGTGTCTTCGCCGCCCGTGTTGTCTCTTTGTTGGACAGCATAGACCCAGATGCGTGTTCGTACGTCGACGATATTTATCTGACCGACGACGAATTATGGCCGCATCTTTACCGAGTGGACCGCATTATTCTTGAATTTGCGGTCTTAGGATACAAATTTAATTTTGCCAAATCTCACATCGCTGAATTCACCGTTTTGTTTTTGGGCTATGAGCTCAACAATGAAGGTAGGGGCTTAGCTCCCCATTTCTTGAAGAAGTGCGCACTTTTGCGCCCTCCAACCACTCTGAAGAAGCTTCAGTCATTACTGGGTTTTCTAAATTTCTGGCGTACTTACATTCCCGAATATGCCCAGCGTATCAAGCCTCTCTATGCCTTGATACAGCCTAACTTTTCGAAGTCATGCTGGCTTCCTGAGCATTCCTCTATACTGCACTCTTTGCAGTCTGATCTACTTGAATCTAAGTTCTTGTTGACTCGTGATAACCACACAAACCTGGTGATTAGAATTGTGCCTGGGGCAGTGGGTTTCACGTACTTAACCTTTAACGAAGGTGACACAGTACCGATTGCATACAAGTCACATCTTTACACTTCAGCGGAGTTGCGCTTTTCCTCTGTGGAGAAAGTATTGACTGCAGTGCAAATGGCGATTCTAAAGGAACGCGCACTGGCACAGGGAAAATGCATTTTGGTGGTGACACCATATCCTGCCCTTGAGGCAGTGACGAAGGCAAGTGTACCAAACTCTAAGGCTTTGCACCCCCATTGGATACAATGGGCTACCTCTTTGACGTCCCCGGATGTCACTTTTATCTTTGATTCCTCTCTTCAGACACAGGAGTTCTTACAGTATGAATTTGTTCATCCTTCTCCTCTGTCTTTGCTGCCGCTTGAGGAGTACAAGTGTATTATTTACACCGATGGTTCGGCACAACCGGCCACGGGTTCTAAGCATGCTTATTCCGCAGCATGTGCTATCGTTGCAGGTACTATGGTGAACGGAGAGTTCAAGTCGAGTGTACTGCACACACAGGCACTAGGAGACAGTACTGCACAATTGGCCGAGCTGCGTGCCTTGGTGCTCGCACTTGAGTTTGCGAATCCAGACGTAACGACTCTTATTGTATGCAATTCCTACTACTGTGTTCAATCATTTAATGACAACCTCTTTTTTTGGTCGTAAAACGACTATAGAGATGCTAAAGGCAGCACAATTAAGCATAAAACGCTTTGGGTTCGAGTGGCAGATCTTAAACAACGTTTGCCTCTCACACAGGTGATTCACACCCTTGGCCACCAGCGTGTGGGCGCACACGCTGTCGGTAACAGTTTGGCAGATGAAGCTGCCAAATCAGCAGTAGCCACGTGCACAGTAGCAGCAGTTACAAGATCCATGACTAAAATAGATAATGAGATTTTGGCAGCTATTGCTGCAACAAAGGAAGGTGCTAATTACCCACGGGGTTTCCCTTCCAAGTACTCTTATCACTTAAGTCCCGAACAGGTTCCTTACGTAAGAATTCCAGACGTTGGTGATCGGCTGATTCCCAACGCGGACCGCAGACCTTCCTTGATAACGGCCGCACACGAAGGCTTGGCTTCGGCCCATGCTGGCGTGTCTGCGACTGTTTCCATCTTGCAGCAGCGTTACTGGTGGCGAGGTTTATATAAACAGACCCGTACTTATGTGATTTCTTGTGAGGTTTGTCAGCAGATTAAGCCTTCAACGGTTACACGACCACCACAAACACAGCTCTGCATTTCTAACAAACCTTTTGGGTGTGTTTACCTGGATCACTGCGGTCCATTTTCTTCTGACACTGTATATAAATACATCTTAGTTGCAGTAGACTCGTGCACACGTTTCATCTGGGTCTGGCCACAACGAAGTGCTGACGCTGGAAATGTCATAAGGGATTTGCATGTCTTTGTGGGAATTTTTGCCTGCGGCACCTTCCATTCCGACCAAGGTCCAGCGTTCGCCTCTAAGGCCTACAAGGACGCTATGGGGTCACTGGTGGTGCGGGTGCAATTTTTGTCTCCATATAGACCTGAGGGTAATTCAATTGTGGAGCGAATGAACCGTGACTTAAAGCAATCCTTGACAGCTAGAGTCTTAGGTACTGACAGGAACTGGCTGGCCCACTTGTATAGCGTGCAACGTGCACTTAATAATCTCCCTAGAAGATCTCTGGGTGGGCGGACCCCATACGAAATGCTCTTTGGCATACAAATGTTTGTGCCAGACCTTGATGGTCTATACATGGCGGCAAATGCCGCAATCTTTGACGTAGATAATCATTCGACTATGTTGCAGGACTTACAAGAGACCCGTGACAAACTTGCACACGAACATTTGCCTTCAGCCACTGACGCTGCGTTGCAGATTCCGGTTGTCGGCTGGCTTCCGAAGGTTGGAGAACTGGTCCGAGAGAAGGTGAGGAACAAAAAGGAATTTGGCCCCTCTTATTGTGCACCGGTTCCAGTCCTTGGCTTGAAGGGTAGTCGTACAGTCATCTTACCACCGCTTCCTGGTCGCAAGGACAACAGATACATCTCAGTGGACAATGTCAAGCTACAACGTCTGGCCGATCCTGAATAGCGTGACGCCTGCGGTATCATGTCCAGCCATTTCACGGACTCCTGTTTGTGGCCCTCCATCTTACACAGACACTGATGTTGCCATTGAGATTGTCAATTTGCCTGATCATCTGCTCGACTTCCCGGCTTCCTCCTGCAACGAGGAGACCGAGTATACCTATCCCGCCACCGAGTCGGTGGCTCATTTACCTACAACACCACTGAGCCCAACCCGTTTTTCCTTTGATTCGGATTCCACCTCATCACTTATCCCGTCCAGCTTCAGTATTTTTGTATCCTGGTTCAGAGACAATTTTTTAGTCCCACCAAGGACATACATCTGGTTGGTACTGTTCCTGATTTTTCTGTTCATGTCCACTGGCTTTGTGACAGTTTTTTTCTTGCTCATCAATGGTCACTATTTACCAGAACGCTCTGCGGTGAACTGTGTCGCTGGAACTTTGGCTCCTCAATCTTCCTCTCACATCATGAAGCGTGACCACACATTTGTGAACATTTCAGCTTTTCCAGTCGCTGATGGCATCGTATGGGATGCAGTACATTTCCAAATTCATGGACCAACCGAGATTATTAATGTACCAAATGTCCTCCGTGTTTCAATGGGTGATGTCGTTAAAAGTAATATTCATTCTGACGATTGGGATGTGCATGCCGTTGAATCGTTATTCTCTGATTTGAGATATTATGCTGCTTTTAATGCTGAAGATCTGAATTTAAATTCTGCAAGTTATGCTGACTTATATTGTTACCAGCATTGGGGCAACCATTTTCTCCATAAACCAAGTGCTCTTCGGGGTCCTTTTAATTACACCCAATGGGAACATTGTCCGACCCCTTTGCCAGGTAGCTCCCAAACTCTTAGGAGTAAATTTACTTACTTTACAGACTTTGATAGATCAAACCCTGGGTCCTATTATTTTAAATTGAACACTTCGTCCGCTCAGAAGATCATGTTGACCCACACCAAATTGCTATATTCGAGTTCCTTTTGAACGCATTAGCCGTGGGTGGTTATGAACACTGGCAGGACACCATTGACTTAAAGTCTATTTGGGGCACTAATTCATGGCAGGTCCGAGGTACGGAAGCCTTACACCGTGCTTGCCTTGTCCCGGCCCAGATTTTATTTTTAAATTGTACGATCTATCAAACCACCTGTTGGGGTTTGGCTACTTCCAAACAGTTGAATGCACCATCCATTCCCGAATTATCTTCCACTCCCAACGACAGCTTGCATTTTAATATTTCCCTTGCCAATCTGCAAGCTTTGTTTCAAAACAATTCGTTTAATATCTCAGCGTTTGTTCAGTCACCCTGGTTGGCTTGGCCCATAGCATCCGATGCCTGCCAACTGCGTTTTCATGACTCAGCTCCTGTTTACAAACAGGATAAGCCAGATCCGAGGTTTTCTGACTCTCGTACTGTTACAACATATTCTGTTGGTAAACTGTGTAAACAGTGGTTGCAGCACTCTTCATTAGATTCTGTAAAAGAACATTTATCCCTCCTATCAGGCAACATTGATCTGTCCGATTTTGTTCTGGGGCCTCGTGGTCCTCGACCTAAGAGATTTATTTATGAAACTTACAATGAACTCTGGAAGCTTTCACAAATTGAAGCTGCTTCCCGTTTACGGGAAATCAATCAGGCAAATCTAGAAAAAGTGCTTGCTGTTGTTGACAATAGTATTAATACCCTGTCTTCCCGCATTTACACATTAGAGAATATTGTTTCATCTGTTATTGATATTGTACAGGATGATGTGTCTGTGTTATATCATGGTCAAAATCAATTGCGTTCAGTAATGCAGTTTGCATGGACTTTGCAAACACTGAAAATGGGTAAAGTTCCTTGGCATTTTATAAACACGTCTGCATTAGTCTTGCCGTTTAATTTAACTGAAAAACAGCAATTCATGTCCATGAAAGATGCAACATACACTCTCTTACATATCGAAAAGATAGAACCGTTACCATTCTCTGTGGCGGAGTTGGACTCTGCGGTGTGGCTAGTTCACGGGGTTATCGCTTTGCCTTTTTCTTTATTTGAGTTCAGTTCATGCATGCAGCATTATCCTGTTGGCCGTTTTCAGCCTTTAGGCAGTGCCTTCTTGCATGAACTTTGGTCCCTGCCTTTCATGTACAGGTGCCTTAGGGACGGAAAAGAGGTTTTTCTCACAGGAGAGTCATGCGATTCTGCTGTGGGTCATTCTCTAATTTGTAAAAACATTAAATTGCACGGGGCTTGTAATGTTTCAGCTCCGAATCTTGCTTGTGTTTTAAAAGGCATTCCTGCTCCTGTTATATCACCCACTTTCACTGTGCTTGCAAATGGTAGCTATCTCCTTCTGAATAATCAGGACTGCTGTGGAATGCTGGCCGGCATCCCCTATATTGTAACAGTTTCCCACCGGGTTGTGTGCTGCAAGAATGTGCTTTTTCCTCCCCCACACGACATAATAGATAGTTCCATTTGGCCTTCCATTCCGACTTTGAAGGCGGATTTCAATAAATTGAGCAGAATAAAGGCGCTATTATTGAACCAGGAGGTTATGCTCACATCCGCACGGGAGACCTTCATCCTCCAGGTGGCTAGTACCCACAGTGAGATACAGGCCCTTTTGAACACAAACCTCCCACAACATTTCGGTGAGCTGATTCACCGTATTTTCAATGCGTCTAGCACCGAAGGTCTTGTGCACTTTTTTAAAGTTGTGGGCTCTGGCCTTGTTACCTCCTTTCAAACTATATTTGGTGTAATACCGGCTTTTATTCATTCTATTTTTTCCAGCGTCTTTGGCGGCTTTCCATTGATCCTAGCCTTAGCTGCTGGAATACTACTTTTAATTTGTTTGCTGCGCAATGGCTGCACTTCCTGGGGGCCTACTCGACCAAGGTCGACTCCGGATGCTCCGTGAACGAATGCTCCCCAGCTTCGGCATCCTCCCATTAGCGACACTCAGTGTGTCCTATTGACTTTCTTTTCGCTTTGCGTATTTCACTTGCGTGCAACCTGTGATGTCTTGCTTAAGATGTCCTTTCTCTTGGTCCTTGGATGTTTGCCTCTCCAATGCGTCTCTGTTGCACCCGGATTTTACCCAGTTGATGGGTCCCTTAGAGGCCCATGAACAGGACTGTTCCGGAACTGGCTTGATGGCGCGTGCGGCTGCACTTGGAATTCTGGCGCAATGGGATATCTGGCCAGCTGCTCAAAATCTCCTACAACACAGTTATATTGAGCATCACGCAAGTTGTCCCGCAATGCTAATCACTGCTCCCTATCATGAGGAACATGAGTGCAGTTTTGATTTGTTGAACTGGATGGCGTCTCTTTTTTCAGACAATACCAATGATGTCCTCTTGGAGGGTGTGGCGTTTTTCTGCACTTACACTCTGTTGGATTAGAGAACTTCGCTTTCTGCGTCCTGTGTTTCTGGGTTTTTTGTATCCTGTACTTTTTTCCCATTCACTGTCCTTCATTGGGGACTATTCATACATAGACGTTTGCATTCTGCTCCATCTATTTGAACTCTGTTTTCGTCCTATGTCTTGGCCTATGGACTGACCAGGGGAGGGTGTAGTGTGGTTTGTGGCCTCATTGGCTACATTGCTAAGTTAGCTTAGGCCTGGCTGCCATGATGCCTTTTTTGCACACGTTACTCTGTGACTTTGTTTGTTCAGTCCCTGCTTGTGCCCGGCTATATTAGAACTGTCTGCCTTTTTGCCTTTCACCTTTTCTCCTGTTCCCTGTGGGTTGCAACTGCACATCATGTACAAGGTCGAAAAACAATGTCCCTTGTTCTTGCTGATCTGGTCAGCCCCTCGCACCTAGACATAACACAAAATACAGCTGCACTGGAGAAATTCGTGTGCTTTTAATATTGTGATCTCGCTGTTTGTGGCACTTGGATAAAAACCTTTCCAGGGAGAAGAGCTGTGCTAGTCTGATGATGTAAACCTTGCATCTAGATATTGAGGTATGGGGGTCCGCCTGACAAAGCCCAGAGGTCTTCTATTTTTATAATAAACTAGTTATTAGCACGGGGAGGGTGGTAAGGCCATTTAGCCCTATATCCACTGTCTTTATAAAATGATGTACCCGTTTGTATTCTATGGAATTGTAACTATGCTTCTTATTTTATCGTTATGCATTATGCTGATAGTGCTGGCACGTGCACTGTATCTTAGAGCACGATAGTTGAAATAAACATTTTAAACTATACAGTGTCTCTTATTACGCACGTTGTGGACAAGTATGAGTGAGTTATGAAAGAGTGTTCTTGCTCCCGCGAGTCCTGAGAGAGACCGTGTTCTGGGTTGTCTAATCATTGGTAGCTTCGCTGCGAATGAGACGCTAAAGCTAGTCGGATTGGGATTGTGGGTACCAAGGTGCATGGTTGGCTCACCACTATACTCCGAGGTCCTATTATCCTGTGCATAGCTCTGTATATGTGCAGAATCTCTACAACAGACCCACGTCTGGGCTTACCCGTCCCACTCGGGGTGACAAATGCAAAAAGAACAATTGATGGACAGAATAACTCCCTCGCCCTGACTAGAGTGGTGGTCTCTGCCTGGCTTTGGCGTAAGCCTTAGCCAACCAGAGATCCCATTTCTAACAAATGTCATACATTCACCCCAGTACAGACATCTGGGCCTAAATTTATCGTTTTTCTGCTCCCCATGTCATTCCAGTTTGAACCCAGCCATATGCAAATCAGTCTTGACCCTGCGCCCAATGGGAACAGTCCAGCCCGAACTGCCAGGCCAGGTCTTCCCTAGAGTAGAAACAAGCATCCTAGGACCGGTTTCGGGGTTTCACCCCTCATCAGCCAGGATAGCTTGCCCCCAGTGGCATGGAAAGCACAGGACCCACGTATGGGCATACCCGTCCCACTAGGGGTGACAAATGCAAAAAGAACAATTGATGGATAGAATGCAGAACAATGTTGTTGGACTTGGCCCTTTTTGGCAGGTTCACCCCTGAACTTTTTGCCTTGTCTGTAACCTGGTGTTGGTGATTTTAGGCCTCTGGGCACTTTCGCACTGTGGTCCAGTGGAAAGTGCGTGCGCTCTCTGTGTTACATTGGTGAGATTGGCCTGCCCTCCCATAGGAATGCGTGGGGGATTCCCTGATCAGTGTGTGTCAGTGGTAATTCCTGTGATGAGAGGAGCAGTGTGGTCAAGTCTGGTATGTATGAAATGGTGTGAATAAATGCTGCGCAATGGTGTGCGCCGATTTATGGTGGTTATTTTAGAAATGCATAATATCAACAAGAGAGAGAGGGATGGTCACTCTTATTCCCCCTAACGTATGAATTCAATAACAACAAAAGAGTGAGTGGGAAGGGACGATGAGGAACACAGCACGAGGAAAAACCTCTTATTTAAAAGAACCCTCACTCACCAACCTAGTTGGTGACATGCTTCATCATTGGGTTCCCACCAGAGAGGCCGAGTGCCTCCCTGGTGTGCTACGACGCCTGAATTACAGCGGAGCGGGTATTTTTGGGATAGTGCCAGTGCAACAGTAAAGGTAGTGCAAGTTAAAAGATGTCTGGTTTAATCCCAAATCAATTTTATTGGTGGAAAACCAGATATCATTAAAAACAGGTGAAATGGACGCTAGCTGCCTGGCTAAATTGACCAGGCGCATCCAAATTGGTCTAAAAGTGATTAATGGTCGACATGTTTCTGCTTATAATGTGCAATTTGCTAAGCTTTCATCAGGACCAGGCCTCCACGGCGGTGTACGCTCTCTAAGGCGTACCCTAACCAGTGGAGGTATATGACTGGTAAAACTCATGGTTTTACCACAGGGCCTTCTGGAATTCCAAAAAGCCAAAGGACTCTGTAAGAAAAGAGCACACATAAAGACACATACAACAGTTGTGTGGATTCAGTGGAATTTCTTGCCAGGCAAACCAGAGGTCTAAAGTGTTTAAAAACCTTGTGCTATAAATTACCAAAACGTGTTTATAGGTAATATCACGTGTACCTCTAAGTCAGGCAATCGTGTCAGACGTACTGCCACTCCGTGTACATTTGTCTCCGGAGGGGTCATTGTTACTAGATGACTACCAGTAACATTTGGCGCATTACTTAGTGAGCGTGATATAAGCATTCTCAGTTATGCAACAAACTTGGGTACTAGTGACAAAACCCGTTAAAAAACGCGGATAATGTGTACGCGCGCTTATTAAATTCAAATTCAAATGGCAGATTACAAAACATGGAGAAATTAGGGCTTACGTGAAGTAACAACTGACTTCACGTCATGGGTCCGGGTGGGGGTTAGAGCCGCTGGTGAAATCTATGCGGGATGGGAAGGAGGTAAGTTTCCGGTAAGCCCAGTGCCAAAAGGGAACAATCACCACCTGGGAAAACTCCCAACCAACTTACTTCCAACACAGCGCTCTCCCACATACAACCTTTCGGTACGAGTCCTCGGACCCGAATGTTACTGCGGTGTTACGGCTGGTGAAAGAAATGCCGGTTCCCAATTACGTGACCCGGGTGTGAACCACATGATGCGGCACGTCCGGGACACGTGACTTCAAACACTAGACCGTGCAGGTCAGCACTTATAGAACTTTGTAAAAACTTTATTATTCCCTTGAAACAGATCCCTACTGATACATTATAGTTATACAAATCCCATGTGGCCAAATAAGGTAACCACTGATAAAGTTAAAGTGTTAGGCCGCTATTATGTATGTGGAACCACTAATAATAACACACTTGACATTAAAAAATGAAAAGAGACTGTCCTCTAAAGCTTAATAACCAATTTAAAATTATACATAAGACCTTGCCTCAATTGCTCAATAATTGTCCAACTCAAATCGTTCGTAGTGTGATTCCGCTGTAAAAAATGGTCAGTGAGTTTTGTGGTGTTTTTTCGGCATCGGATATTGCTCCAGTGTTCACATATCCATTGTTTGATCTTGCGCGTGGTCTCTACTGGGGACTCAGGCCTCAGGTTGAAATCAACTTTCACTCCTCCACCCTATGCTGTTCCACCAGAAATCACAGCCTTTGAACAGGCTGTGTTTAATGATATTGAATCCTTTCAGGAGACGGCCGCCTTTAAGAACATGCGTGCAGGAGAATTCCGAGCACTTCAATCATTACAGCCCAACACCACCATTGTCATAAAATAAGCTGACAAGGGGGGTGGTGTTGTGATTCAAGATGCAGTGGCATATGATACTGAGTGTAAACGACTTCTGAGTGACCAGGTCAACTACACTCGTCTCGATACGGATCCTACTCCACACCTAAAAGCTATGATCATTGACATGGTGGAAGAGGCGGAAACTAACGGATACATTACCAAACATAAAGCTGATTTTTTGACAACAAGCAGGGGTGTTATTCCATACTTCTACACACTGCCAAAGACGCATAAAAACAGAATGCCCCCTCCAGGACGTCCAATTGTGTCGGGCATCGGCTCCCTCCTCGAACCATTGTCGCGGTACTGCGACTTCTTTCTTAAACCCTTGATCCAGGCAACTAGCACCTATCTTAAGGACACAAAAAACGTATTATCCTTATTACAGGATATTGACATCACCAACGAATCCACTTTCCTGGTCTCATTAGATATCGAAAGCCTCTATACCTGCATCCCGCAGGATGATACCATCAGTGTTCTTAAAGAGGCTTTAGAGACGGCATCATGGGATTTTGTAACCCCGAAGGAATTCGTGATCGCTTGTGCCACCCTTGCCTTGAAAAGGAATTTCTTTGAATACAAGGGAGAGCTTTATTTACAGTCAACGGGCACTTCGATGGGCAGTACTTTCGCCCCAAGTGTAGCCGGGCTGTATGTGTACGATTTTGAGTGCAAATACATTTTATCAGCTCGGAATCCTTACGCGTCCTCTGTATCCTTTTGGAAGAGGTACATAGACGACGTGTTCATCATCTGGCAAGGAACTGAAAATGCCCTTTTGGAGTTCTTTGGGTGGATAAATACTTGTGATCCGAACTTGAAATTTACTTACACTTACAAGAAGGATGAGATGGTCTTCCTGGATGTAGTCATCATGAAAGCTGGGAACCAACTGCAGACCAAGACACATCATAAACCGACAGCCAAAAACAACTTGCTGCATTTTTCCAGCTTCCACCCACGACCGCTGCGGGAAAACCTCCCCTTCGGCCAGTATCTCCGTCTCAGACGCAATTCAGCGAATTGACAGATTTTAGATCCCAGGCAGAGGATTTTACAACCAAACTCCAGAAGCGGGGGTATCCAGACAGAATATTAAAAAGAAGCTGTAAGAGGGTCAGGAACCAACACAGGGAAGCCCTTCTGGAAGAAAATCCAAAAAGTCCAGAGGAAATACCCCTCACATGTGTTACAACGTACAATGTGGCTTCAAATGCTGTCAGTAAATCGATTAGGAAGCACTGGAGAATTTTGGAGAGCAACAACCACAAGTGGGGAAAACCGCTCTTCTCTTTCAAAAGAGCAAGGAGCATTAAGGACACCTTAGTACATACGCGTCCAAACAAACCTGATAGGGATGAAAACCAGTCAGTTTTGAATGCCTGGGGACTTCCACCAGTGACGGGCCATTTTCCATGTGGGGCTTGCAGCGTGTGCCATCTGACTATCTCTACCAAGTACCTGGAACTTGAAACTGGAAAAATATGGTCACAAAAGGCCCATACCAACTGTAATTCCACGAACGTGGTCTATTTGATTACATGCCCGTGCGGTTCCAGGTACGTGGGTATGACCACGCGCAAGATCAAACAACGGATATGTGAACACCGGAGCAATATCCGATGCCGAAAAAACACCACAAAACTCACTGACCATTTTTTACAGCGGAATCACACTACGAACGATTTGAGTTGGACAATTATTGAGCAATTGAGGCAAGGTCTTACTACACAACAAGCGCTTTTTGAGAAGGAACAACGTTGGATTTATCGCCTTTCTACACATAAGACAGGGCTTAATGATAATATCCCTTGGGGTTCGGTAATGAAACGCTGACATCATCCGACCTGACTCTGCTCTTAGCCATCACGCCTGATCAATGACTTAGCCTCTTGAGCCTGGAGGGTTATTCCTATCCCATCCATTCCGGAGTACCATTGTGCCCATTTGGGTATTTAAACTAGTGCCCTGAGAGGGATTATATGGACATGACAGGGACCATCATTGCCCTTTAAACACGCATGGAATGAGTAACTGACCCATAGTTTAATCATTAAATACACATCTAATGGCTGACTAGCCCATACCTATACCAACCTTTCTGCCATGTATAATTTTAAATTGGTTATTAAACTTTAGAGGACAGTCTCTTTCCATTTTTTAATGTCAAGTGTGTTATTATTAGTGGTTCCACATACATAATAGCGGCCTAACACTTTAACTTTATCAGTGGTTACCTTATTTGGCCACATGGGATTTGTATAACTATAATGTATCAGTAGGGATCTGTTTCAAGGGAATAATAACGTTTTTACAAAGTTCTTTAAGTGCTGACCTGCACAGTCTAGTGTTTGAAGTCACGTGTCCCGGACGTGCCGCGTCATGTGGTTCACGCCCGGGTCACGTGATTGGGATCCGGCATTTCTTTCACCAGCCGTAACACCGCAGTAACATTCGGGTCCGAGGACTCGTACCGATAGGTTGTATGTGGGAGAGCGCTGTGTTGGAAGTAAATTGGTTGGGAGTTTTCCCAGGTGGTGATTGTTTCCTTTGGGCACTGGGTTTACCGGAAACATACCTCCTTTACATCCCGCATAGATCTCACCAGCGGCTCTAACCCCCACCCGGACCCATGACGTGAAGTCAGTTGTTACTTCACGTAAGCCCTAATTTCTCCATGTTTTGTAATCTGCCATTTGAATTTGAATTTAATAAGCGCGCGTACACATTATCCGCGTTTTTTAACAGGTTTTGTCACTAGTACCCAAGTTTGTTGCATAACTGAGAATGCTTATATCACGCTCACTAAGTAAAGCGCCAAATGTTACTGGTAGTCATCTAGTAACAATGACCCCTCCGGAGACAAATGTACACGGAGTGGCAGTACGTCTGACACGATTGCCTGACTTAGAGGTACACGTGATATTACCTATAAACACGTTTTGGTAATTTATAGCACGAGGTTTTTAAACACTTTAGACCTCTGGTTTGCCTGGCAAGAAATTCCACTGAATCCACACAACTGTTTTATGTGTCTTTATGTGTGCTCTTTTCTTACAGAGTCCTTTGGCTTTTTGGAATTCCAGAAGGCCCTGTGGTAAAACCGTGAGTTTTACCATTCATATACCTCCACTGGTTAGGTTACGCCTTAGAGAGCGTACACCGCCGTGGAGGCCTGGTCCTGATGAAAGCTTAGCAAATTGCACATTATAAGCAGAAACATGTCGACCATTAATTACTTTTAGACCAATTTGGATGCGCCTGGTCAATTTAGCCAGGCAGCTAGCATCCATTTCACCTGTTTTTAATGATATCTGGTTTTCCACCAATAAAATTGATTTGGGATTAAACCAGACATCTTTTAACTTGCACTACCTTCACTGTTGCACTGGCACTATCCCAAAAATACCCGCTCCGCTGTAATTCAGGCGTCGTAGCTCACCAGGGAGGCACTCGGCCTCTCTGGTGGGAACCCAATGATGAAGCATGTCACCAACTAGGTTGGTGAGTGAGGGTTCTTTTAAATAAGAGGTTTTTCCTCATGCTGTGTTCCTCATCGTCCCTTCCCACTCACTCTTTTGTTGTTATTGAATTCATACGTTAGGGGGAATAAGAGTGACCATCCCTCTCTCTCTTGTTGATATTATAGATTTAGCAGCGTACAGCTGCGAGAGTATTTTCTCTACCCGTACTACTAGTGACCCCGTTTGGCAGTAACATGGAGAACCTAGGCCTTTCATACTCTAAAGAAGAGGTTGATGCCCTTTTGGCAGACCCTTCCCTTTTCTCAGACCCTTCGATTGCACAGACAATCTCCCAAACTACCGAGTGGGAGAAACTTACTGAGCAGAAAAGAAACCGCATTAGAACCATTTTACATGGTACGATACTCACAGAGTATCTACGGAACAACGTGGCACCAAAAGGCCTTTTGGTGACTAATGCCCCGCGTATTTTTCTGGAAGACCCCCTTTTTAGAAAGGAATGGACCCAGATCGCGTGGCATTGTACCCGCGACTGGCTAGTGCTCATAATAAAGACAGCTCTTTGTTTATCTGAAGCAATGTTAATAGAAATTCAATTAACCGAGACACACTTCAGAACAACTCTCACGGGGTACAAAAAGAGGCTGGATGAATTAAACAAGGAGGTTAATGAGTATAAAGACACCCTTACCCAGTCCAAGGCACAGAAATTTCAGAAGGACCTCAAACGGTTCTCATACACGAAAACCTACCCATATGCTAATCCTGACTATGTCCCTCCACCAAGGAATGCATATAGCATAGATGGCTCAGATGACGATGCATCTACAACGAGTGGGTCAAGTGGGGACAGTTTCAAACCCAGACAGCGAGGGAGAGGTAGGAACAGAAGGCAACAATATCAGCAACCATGGCAACCTTTTCCGCTAACTGGGGGAGGGGGCTTCCAGAACCCTTTCCAACCACCACAGTTCCAGCAGATATTGGGTTGGAATCCAAATTTTGTGCCACATCCACAATTTCAACAAAATATGTATCCCCCTCCTTTTTTAGAGAGAGGCCGGAGAGGACGCGGCAAAAGAAGAGGCACGAATCAGGTACACTGGGAACACGAGGAAGCAGTGGGCGACAATACACGGTGCAAGGCTCGAGATCAACAAGCGGGCCCCAGCAACCAGAGAGTCTAATCACCAACCTCTCCTTGGTTGTCCTTACAGAAGATGAAAACTCAGTCCTAGAAAAGGGGTTGGGTTTTGTACCCACGGCACGCCTCGACCGTTTCAAGCTCCACTGCGAAATGTCGGATTTCTTCCGAAAATTGAAACTCAAGAGTTTTTTTGAAAAACAAACCATTGAGGGTACCCAGGTTTCTACTGGGGACTCAGGCCTCAGGTTGAAATCAACTTTCACTCCTCCACCCTATGCTGTTCCACCAGAAATCACAGCCTTTGAACAGGCTGTGTTTAATGATATTGAATCCTTTTTTTGGAGACGGCCGCCTTTAAGAACATGCGTGCAGGAGAATTCCGAGCACTTCAATCATTACAGCCCAACACCACCATTGTCATAAAATCAGCTGACAAGGGGGGTGGTGTTGTGATTCAAGATGCAGTGGCATATGATACTGCGTATAAACGACTTCTGAGTGACCAGGTCAACTACACTCGTCTCGATACGGATCCTACTCCACACCTAAAAGCTATGATCATTGACATGGTGGAAGAGGCGGAAACTAACGGATACATTACCAAACATGAAGCTGATTTTTTGACAACAAGCAGGGGTGTTATTCCATACTTCTACACACTGCCAAAGACGCACAAAACAGAATGCCCCCTCCAGGACATCCAATTGTGTCGGGCATCGGCTCCCTCCTCGAACCATTGTCGCGGTACTGCGACTTCTTTCTTAAACCCTTGATCCAGGCAACTAGCACCTATCTTAAGGACACAAAAAACTTATTATCCTTATTACAGGATATTGACATCACCAACGAATCCACTTTCCTGGTCTCATTAGATATCGAAAGCCTCTATACCTGCATCCCGCAGGATGATACCATCAGGGTTCTTAAAGAGGCTTTAGAGACGGCATCATGGGATTTTGTAACCCCGAAGGAATTCGTGATCGCTTGTGCCACCCTTGCCTTGAAAAGGAATTTCTTTGAGTACAAGGGAGAGCTTTATTTACAGTCAACGGGCACTTCGATGGGCAGTACTTTCGCCCCAAGTGTAGCCGGGCTGTATGTGTACGATTTTGAGTGCAAATACATTTTATCAGCTCGGAATCCTTACGCGTCCTCTGTATCCTTTTGGAAGAGGTACATAGACGACGTGTTCATCATCTGGCAAGGAACTGAAAATGCCCTTTTGGAGTTCTTTGGGTGGATAAATACTTGTGATCCGAACTTGAAATTTACTTACACTTACAAGAAGGATGAGATGGTCTTCCTGGATGTAGTCATCATGAAAGCTGGGAACCAACTGCAGACCAAGACACATCATAAACCGACAGCCAAAAACAACTTGCTGCATTTTTCCAGCTTCCACCCACGACCGCTGCGGGAAAACCTCCCCTTCGGCCAGTACCTCCGTCTCAGATGCAATTGCAGCGAATTGACAGATTTTAGATCCCAGGCAGAGGATCTTACAACCAAACTCCAGAAGCGGGGGTATCCAGACAGAATATTAAAAAGAAGCTGTAAGAGGGCCAGGAACCAACACAGGGAAGCCCTTCTGGAAGAAAATCCAAAAAGTCCAGAGGAAATACCCCTCACATGTGTTACAACGTACAATGTGGCTTCAAATGCTGTCAGTAAATCGATTAGGAAGCACTGGAGAATTTTGGAGAGCAACAACCACAAGTGGGAAAAACCGCTCTTCTCTTTCAAAAGAGCAAGGAGCATTAAGGACACCTTAGTACATACGCGTCCAAACAAACCTGATAGGGATGAAAACCAGTCAGTTTTGAATGCCTGGGGACTTCCACCAGTGACGGGCCATTTTCCATGTGGGGCTTGCAGCGTGTGCCATCTGACTATCTCTACCAAGTACCTGGAACTTGAAACTGGAAAAATATGGTCACAAAAGGCCCATATCAACTGTAATTCCACGAACGTGGTCTATTTGATTACATGCCCGTGCGGTTCCAGGTACGTGGGTATGACCACGCGCAAGATCAAACAACGGATATGTGAACACCGGCGCAATATCCGATGCCAAAAAAACACCACAAAACTCACTGACCATTTTTTACAGCGGAATCACACTACGAACGATTTGAGTTGGACAATTATTGAGCAATTGAGGCAAGGTCTTACTACACAACAAGCGCTTTTTGAGAAGGAACAACGTTGGATTTATCGCCTTTCTACACATAAGACAGGGCTTAATGATAATATCCCTTGGGGTTCGGTAATGAAACGCTGACATCATCCGACCTGACTCTGCTCTTAGCCATCACGCCTGATCAATGACTTAGCCTCTTGAGCCTGGAGGGTTATTCCTATCCCATCCATTCCGGAGTACCATTGTGCCCATTTGGATATTTAAACTAGTGCCCTGAGAGGGATTATATGGACATGACAGGGACCATCATTGCCCTTTAAACACGCATGGAATGAGTAACTGACCCATAGTTTAATCATTAAATACACATCTAATGGCTGACTAGCCCATACCTATACCAACCTTTCTGCCATGTATAATTTTAAATTGGTTATTAAGCTTTAGAGGACAGTCTCTTTCCATTTTTTAATGTCAAGTGTGTTATTATTAGTGGTTCCACATACATAATAGCGGCCTAACACTTTAACTTTATCAGTGGTTACCTTATTTGGCCACATGGGATTTGTATAACTATAATGTATCAGTAGGGATCTGTTTCAAGGGAATAATAAAGTTTTTACAAAGTTCTTTAAGTGCTGACCTGCACGGTCTAGTGTTTGAAGTCACGTGTCCCGGACGTGCCGCGTCATGTGGTTCACGCCCGGGTCACGTGATTGGGATCCGGCATTTCTTTCACCAGCCGTAACACCGCAGTAACATTCGGGTCCGAGGACTCGTACCGATAGGTTGTATGTGGGAGAGCGCTGTGTTGGAAGTAAGTTGGTTGGGAGTTTTCCCAGGTGGTGATTGTTCCCTTTTGGCACTGGGTTTACCGGAAACTTACCTCCTTTCCATCCCGCATAGATTTCACCAGCGGCTCTAACCCCCACCCGGACCCATGACGTGAAGTCAGTTGTTACTTCACGTAAGCCCTAATTTCTCCATGTTTTGTAATCTGCCATTTGAATTTGAATTTAATAAGCGCGCGTACACATTATCCGCGTTTTTTAACGGGTTTTGTCACTAGTACCCAAGTTTGTTGCATAACTGAGAATGCTTATATCACGCTCACTAAGTAATGCGCCAAATGTTACTGGTAGTCATCTAGTAACAATGACCCCTCCGGAGACAAATGTACACGGAGTGGCAGTACGTCTGACACGATTGCCTGACTTAGAGGTACACGTGATATTACCTATAAACACGTTTTGTTAATTTATAGCACGAGGTTTTTAAACACTTTAGACCTCTGGTTTGCCTGGCAAGAAATTCCACTGAATCCACACAACTGTTGTATGTGTCTTTATGTGTGCTCTTTTCTTACAGAGTCCTTTGGCTTTTTGGAATTCCAGAAGGCCCTGTGGTAAAACCGTGAGTTTTACCATTTATATACCTTCACTGGTTAGGGTACGCCTTAGAGAGCGTACACCGTTGTGGAGGCCTGATCCTGATGAAAGCTTAGCAAATTGCACATTATAAGCAGAAACATGTCGACCATTAATCACTTTTAGACCAATTTGGATGCACCTGGTCAATTTAGCCAGGCAGCTAGCGTCCATTTCACCTGTTTTTAATTATATCTGGTTTTCCACCACTAAAATTGATTTGGGATTAAACCAGACATCTTTTAACTTGCACTACCTTCACTGTTGCACTGGCACTATCCCAAAAATACCCGCTCCGCTGAAATTCAGGCGTCGTAGCACACCAGGGAGGCACTCGGCCTCTCTGGTGGGAACCCAATGATGAAGCATGTAACCAACTAGGTTGGTGAGTGAGGGTTATTTTAGAAATGCCACTTTTAGAAGTTGGCATTTCTGTGTGCTATGTGTCTGCCTGCCTGATGTGAATTGCATGTCTGGCTTTGTGAGTGACAGGGGCTGGGAGGTGTGTGTGGCTCCAGGAGGGGCAGGGTGAGTCAGCGCTGGGCTGAATAGGACACCTGGGCTAAGGGTAGTGGGAGGAGTAATCCCCTGACCCTGAATAGGAGTGTGCCTGCCCTGTACAATGCTGGCTCCGCCCCCTGTGGTGTGTCTGATCACTGAGCCCCCACCTGACAAAGGGGAGAGGAGCTGGGCAAAACAATGTGCTCCAAATCCCCCCTAAACCAGTTCTGACTGGTATCCCCAAGCCCTGTGCTGTGACACAAAGGGATTTTGTGATATAAATATAGGGGCTGTGACCCCATGAAAATGTTCAGTTCTGTACTTTGGTGCTGATCCTGCGGGGGCGTGCTGGTGCTGGGGCCCAGGGGGGGCTGCGATGAGGGCTTGCCTCCCTGGGCCCTGCCTTGCCCCCTTGATGCCTAAAGGACTTGCTTCTTGGGACCCTTCTGCTTTTCCTGGCATCCTCCAGGACCCAGGACCTTTCGTTGCATTCTCTGGCGCCTCGTAAGCGCTATACTTTTATTGCTGGTGCCCCAGAGAGGGGGACTCCAGCTTTGCCCGAGAAGAGGAGCGTGTATGCTCCGCAGCGCTGAGCTGCCGTCTGTGTGGAGGGAATCCCCGTCGCAGGGATTCCCCCTTGATGCCTAAATTGTGGGTGCCCACCCCGCATAGTTGTGCATCGAGCGGGTGCCCACCCCACCTTTGGCTTTTATTAATTAGCGGGAGCCCACCCCGCTTTATAATTTTAAATTACGAGGGAGCCTACCCCTCATTGTCGCCAAGAAGAGAGGAGACCGGGAGACAGGAAATGCCCAGCGGGGCTCCCGTGAGCTGTTGGGAGCCCCGGAGCCGACAGGAGCAGAGAGGTCCCGGTGAGCACCGTCCCGCCGAGGAGACCAGAGGAGTCCTGCCCGCAGTCCCGGTGAGTGGGGGCTTCTTCCTTGTTGTTAGTGCCACTCGAGGCACAGTATCAGTGCATGGGCGGTCCCGCTAGAGAGCGGGCCGCCCCAACGATGGGCAAATTGGTTGCAGGAGGCCCAGAGGGGCCCGTGCCTATGATTTTACAGTTGCCCCGCTTGACAGTGGGCAACTGCAACGATGTGGGGCCAATTTTGTGTAAAGAGGCCCAGTGGGGCCCCGAGGGCACAGTGGTGCCAGGGCCCCTTTACCGGATTCACAGCTGCGCCGCACCAGCGCCGGCAGCTGCCACGTTTAGCGCCTATTTGTTCTAGGGCACAGTGAGTACCCAGGCCCACGTTTTGCATCACAGCTGCACGGCAATTAGCGTCAGCTGCAACGTTTAGGCCACAGTTCTTTGGGGGCATGTTTGAAGGAGACAGGAGTGAGATGCACTACTCTGCCCCAGCGCAATGGCACACTTTGGATTCCGCTGCCTTGGCAGCAGCCCTGACTTTGGGACATAGGGCATTTGAGCCCCTTTTTGAGATGGCCAGTTGGCCAGGGGGACTGTTGGGTTTGTAGGGCGCCAGGCCCTAATGTGATTTATGCCTCTGCTATGGTTCTTTTTACTAGGAGGTTATGTGCTAATGCGAGTTATGTGGTGCTAGGAAATGTGATGCATTTACCATGATTTACGCACCCTGTTTTATGCCTCTAATGTACTTTCACGATTATGAGGTTTTGCATAATGTGTTTATGCTTGTGATTTTATTATTACCTAATGCGTTTAGGTTGTGAGTTATTCTCTACTGTGAGTTATGCCCCTAATGTGAGTTATGCTTAGGAGGTTCTGGTCTAGTGTGTTTAGGCTTATGAGGTTGGCGTATAAGGTATTTTGCGCCTAATGTGATACTGTGCATAATGTGCTTTATGTTACAGGCTGATGCTGAGTACAGTGGTTACCAGTGATTACTGGTTGTATGTTTATGATATGTCTTACATTTACTATTTTTACTAGGTGATGATTCTGACAGTGGTCCATGTGGCCCTGTCATGTGTATATAATCCCCTGTAAATATTGCCCAGTGCCAGTTGGCACAGTGTATATTGTGTGATTACCATCTAATGTGTTTTATGATAATACAAAGGCTATTTTTTATATAACCTTGTGTGGAGTTCCTTTTTGTGGTGTGCCTAGTATGTTGTTGCTGGGTGTGTGTTGCGCAAACGCTTTATACAATGCCACCGGGATAAGCCTGGCTGCTCGTGCCAAGCTACCAAGGGGGTGAGCAGGGCTTATCTTTGGCGTGTAACTCCCTCGCCCTGACTAGAGTGGTGGTCTCTGCCTGGCTTTGGCGCAAGCCTTAGCCAACCAGAGATCCCATTTCTAACAAATGTCATACATTCACCCCAGTACAGAGATCTGGGCCTAAATCCATCGTTTTTTTGCTCCCCATGCCATTCCAGTTTGAACCCAGCCACATGCAAATCAGTCTTGACCCTGCGCCCAATGGGAACAGTCCAGCCCGAACTGCCAGGCCAGGTCTTCCCTGGACTAGAAACAAGCATCCTAGGACCGGTTTCGGGGTTTCACCCTTCATCAGCCAGGATAGCTTGACTCCAGTGGAATGGAGAGCACGGGACCTAGGTCTGGGCATACCCGTCCCACTCCGGGTGACAAATGCAAAAAGAACAATTGATGGACAGAATGCAGAACAATGTCATATATACACCCCAGTACAGACATCTGGGCCTAAATTTATCGGTTTTTTGCTCCCCATGCCATCCCAGTTTGAACCCAGCCATATGCAAATCATTCTTGACCCTGCGCCCAATGCGAACAGTCCAGCCCGAACTGCCAGGCCAGGTCTTCCCTGGAGTAGAAACAAGCATCCTAGGACCGGGTTCGGGTTTCACCCCTCATCAGCCAGGATAGCTTGACTCCAGTGGCATGGAGAGCAGGGGACCAACGTCTGGGCATACTCGTCCCACTCGGGGTGACAAATGCAAACAGAACAATTGATGGACAGAATGCAGAACAATGTCATACATTCACCCCAGTACAGAGATATGGGCCTAAATCCATCGGTTTTTTGCTCCTCATGCCATTCCAGTTTGAACTCAGCCATATGCAAATCAGTCTTGACCCTGCGCCCAATGGGAACAGTCCAGCCCATACTGCCAGGCCAGGTCTTCCCTGGACTAGAAACAAGCATCCTATGACCGGTTTTGGGGTTTCACCCCTCATCAGCCAGGATAGCTTGACTCCAGTGGATGTGTGTCATCACACCCGGAGGTAGTGCAGTCCACGTGGAGTCTGATGGCGACATGTGCCAATGCGTGAAAGCTATTGCGTTTTTCGAGATCCACTCTGGCACCTGGGAAGATTTACAAGGTGAGGAATCTGCAGCTAGAAGAAGCCATCAGAACTTCCGTGTTCATGCTGTTGAGCCCTGCTTGGACTTCAGGTAGGAGGGCTTCAGGGTATACTTCTATATGACGTTTTACAAAGCCCCTCATGCAGATGAGTTTGTACAAGAAGTCCGCTTTGATTCAAGTGCCACCTATTCTAGTACCTTAAAGTGGACGCAAGAGCGGATCAGAAGACATTATAAACAAAGAGGTGGCAAATTTGAGGACTTCCTCAAAGTGTTGTATGGAAGATTCAAGATGACTTGCAGTGGAATGCAGCAGTCTTTGGTTGTATGCAGCTTAATATGAAGAAAGTCTCAGTATCTTTAGCAGATGTAGGCTGGTGGTGCGGTTGTCATCATAATAACTGAGAATTGTGGGCAGCATCGGTGGTTTGTAGGGTGTGGAGAATCTCAGATGGGTATCCGCCTGTTTACACCTGGTATGATAAATATATCATGATTAAATTCCATTTATGTGCAGCAGATATATATAAAAAGTGTCTCTGCGAAGAGTATATGGATAAAAAAACAGAACTACCGTAACATATTCCTGAACGCTATTGGTTGGATGCCCTAAAAATAGGCTTGCCAAAACTTTTTATTAGACATTCTCTATCTGTAACTCAGGATCTTGTTAACTTACGGACAAAATACGTGTTACATCAGGTAACATTGGGTGATCTACTAAAATCCTTGAAAGAATTGAATAATAAAACGTAACATAAACGGTGCAAATGTAACTTCTTGTTGGCTCAATCCAGTACATCCAGAAGAGAAGCAGCGCGTCAGTTGTTAAACAGCGTGGGTTAGGATGGTGAATGCTTGAGACAGCACAGCCAGCTTTCCGTTTCCGTTATTTACCCAAAGTAAGGCAGCAGAATTCCAGGTGTTGTCTTCTCTTTAGCGGCCAGCTCCCGCACAGTTAATTCGTTTATGATTTAAGTTGACTAAAGCCAACCCGGTAAAGACTTATCAACCAATGAGGGTGGTTACAGTCAATGCCACGTCCGTCTGGAGGGGGCAACGGGGGGCATTTCATGACGAGACCCTCATTGCTCTTGACCGAATGATTTCGGGAGCAGAGCCTGGTCACGTGATGCGATTAAGAGGATTAAAGTGCAAAACACAGCCAGCCGCTTTCTCTACCCTGAGGTCAGGTAATCCCCGACTAACGGAGCTATTGAAAAATACCAACAGGAAAGACTTTCCCCCGTAAATCGTGCCGGGCACAGCAGAGAAAATGAAGTTCCAGAGATTAACCCTGCAGGGTCCGCGCGCCGCCTGTTGCGCGGCCCCAGCCTACCCGATTAAACCATCTCCGAGTAATTCTGCCTGACATTGAGGTAGATTAATCAGTGACCTCCTGCGATGGAGGACTGCTCTCCCTACCTCCGGAGCCCTGGTCTGCTGTGATCGACAGCTACAAACACAGGCACACATACCCGTGCGCGGAAGTTGTCAGTTCCCAAAACTGGATGGGGTAAGCGCTGGCTGCAATCTTACTGTCACCAGCTACTGGACGACCCCCGCGGAAAACCTGGTCCACGCCAACCCTGCCAAAAGCGGAAGAGGAAAAGGGATGACCGCCCGAGGTGTAACCTTCCGTCCCGTTAATGACGCCCCTGCCGGGACAATGAGGTACGTCCCCTCTGGACCCGTTTCCAGCTTTCCAGTACCACAGGATGTGTACAATATAAGATAATGGCTGCTGCTGAAAATCTGTATGTAAAGAAGTTGTGAATCATCTCGAGGATGACTCAACTGTTCACTCTTCTGTTGTTGATTAATTGAATACCATACCATTGGGTTGAGTAATTTTTCGCACCACGAAACGATAGATAATGTTTGGATTTTGCAAAGAAATTGTTAATTTTTAGCTGTGCGTGGACCAGCATTGGGGAGTAGTAAAATGCTAGTCTTTAATGGACTCAGTGGTTACTACTTGAATAACAATTGAGGCAGTTCATAAGTATTAATGCACACTAGGCAGGATTTCTGTGGATTTATCACTGTTGATCCTACACTTTGGCCATTCGTAAATAAAGTGCAAATGTGCATTGGTATGTAACATTTTTGTTTTCATTGGGAACGTCGTTTTCTATGCGGAGAAATCCTTTACCTACATCCCACTGCTTAAAGGTTTCCCTCCTCATTCTCAGTGAAAGCTGCTTACTCCTGTGTTTCTAGGGTGGGAAACTACTTCCAACATGTATGTCAATACCAAAGAATATGTATTAATATGCGGTGGGTCACGGTTTAATGAACCAAAGGAACTCCTACACAACCTGTATTAAATCTATATGGGCCTGCTAATGTTCCGTGGGCTGACCATTACTCAGTTCACTGAGTCCTAGGCATGTGACCACTGTTGTTTGTCTTTTTATTAAGATATAAAAGCTTTTTTATATATACTTGACCAATGGTAATTTATTTTATCATTTCCTTATGCAAAATTACATAATTAAAAACATGGAATCAGACCACAACAAATCCATGAATACAAACATGCAATTCTTCCTCATAAAAACACATAGGATAGTTATCTCATACACAAACAAGAAAACAATAATACAAATGTGATGAGAAACAATTTATAGAAAACGTTTTTAGAATAGAGAACAGCCCCCTACAACGAACCACACCTGATCAATCTCACCTCAAGCACACCAACACACTAACATACTCTCCTCTCATACTTGACCTACCCAACCAAAACTACTAAGATAAACGGTAGAGATATATCAGGAAAAAAATTCAGTTATAGTGTTGTAGGTTAGGAAAGATGCAACAGGTCACGGTTTATGCATCGTGGCTCACCCAGAAGGGTTCACAGTCCCTCTCCAGTCCAACATTAGCATGTGTGAAAATTCCACTAAATTGGGGTATTTCCAAACTTGTAACTGTGTGACATACAGAGTCGGACTGGGATTAAATATAGGCCTAGGCACCAAAATAAAAGTGACCCCTATTAGTTAATTAGGAAGCTAAAAATGTGGCCCGTGTTTGTAAACTGGGGCAGTTTTGAACTTGAAAGGAGACGCTGTATACATGTTTTGCAAGTTATGGAAGTCTGCACTGATCTGAGCTTGCTGCAGGCAATGTTTGTTTTAATATCAGGGAAATCAACTTTGAAAACCGGCCCAGCAGACAATAAACAGGCCCACAAACAGCCCAAAAACTGGCCCACACATTGACCTGTCAGACCAGCTCATCGGGCACTGCTTAATTGTCCAGTAGGCCAGTCTGATCCTGATGGCATCATACAAACTTTCACCACAGCTTCTTCTTGAATGTGGATTTTGGAATTTACTTTTGAAATGTGTTTTGTCTGTAAAACTGGATCTCAGAGATGTCTAGCTGTCTTACTATAGTTGGGTGAGAATTTCCTACAGCCCTGCTTTTCATTGGCTACCACCACTTGTCATATTACTACTATAAATTTGTGGCCTAGAGGTACCAGCATGCAAAGTTATCAAGTGAAGAAGTAGAGGATACTCACAACTGACCAGGAACAGCTATTCAGCTCTATTTATTTTTGCTTGACTTTTTTCAGTTTTTTTCTTAATCTTGTGTGTCTGAAAGGCTAAAAGTCAACTTTTTTCATCCAAGCATAGGAGGGACAATAACAATGGTGCCACCTTTTGCGAATTTAGGTAGATTTTATATTTTAGCTTTCTTAACCTGGGTTTCACAATGCCTACTCTGGAGGGCCACAACTGTTTATAACAATTAGATAATATTAGCTGATTAATAAAGTATATCTATAGAAAAACGTAAAATGGAAAATTGAAAGCTTTAAAATGCTCTGTCAATGTGAAGGGATTTGCTATTGGAGGCAAAAAGTTAAGTTAGTATCCTTAGCTTGTTTCATGGGAGAAGTAAAAGAACAGTAAGCGTAACCTCTTATGGATGACGGGTGGACTCAATTGACAAAAAGAGAGCATGAGTTAGGCGCTAAAAAGACAAAGTTATATGCTAGAGCCCAGCATATTGCTTCATATTTTGGAAAAAAAACTAAATTTTGAAAAGCTCCAACCTTCCCAATAAAATTAAAAAAATTGCTTTTTGTGGTTATTTGCAAATCAAATAAAATGTTGCACATTTGTGTATATGTTTGACATATACCTGTTTCTGTACTTGTGTGCTTTATTTTGAGGTTCAAATCATAGACAGTGCTTGGGCGGAGATCCACGGCTTCCAGTGCAGTGGTACTTTGGTGAAAAGAATAGGAACCACTGTTATAGCACATATGGAATATCATGAAATAAATGTTGAATACTTAAAATGTTAGTTTTTTATGTATAGCTTACTATTGTCGTTTACCACATCAAATCATTGAACATCAGAAGTAGAACTGTTATCAAATTTAATGATACTCAGGTTATCAACCTTGGAAAGATTTAAATATTTATGAAAAGCTTTTAAAAAATGAGTAGTAACTATCACCTATAGTGCTCCATGAGTATAAAAAGGAGTTCTCTGCTTTTGCTTTTTATTACTTTATGTATGGACAAAGATTCCTGTATTAAAAACATATTTGTTATGTTTCGGAGAGCAACCTGTTATCAAAGCCTTCCCAGTATACAATGTTTGCACTTTGAGAAATTGAGAAATTTGTGTATCCTGCTAAAAAGATTTTTGTTGAAAATGTCTTATGTACTTTGCTAAAGTTTTGTGAGAACGTACTACTGTTAATGTAAGTTTTTTTTAAATATATTCTCCCCTCCCCCCTATATTTAATTGATTTCTTCAACCACTTTTTAAAATCTTTGCCAGCAATATTTTTTAAACTGGACAAAGCTTAGACAATACTTCACTGACTAAGGGGCCGATTCCGATCTCGGCCGGTAGGGCTCCGAATCGGATTCGGCTTAACAGGATCCGATTCGGAGCCCTATTTCCCGACCGATTCGTACGCGCGTCCGGGCGAGCGAGTACGATGCGAAATCGCCGACCGACTCGTCCGGGCGTCCCGACCGCTCCGACCGACTCGTTCCTGGGTCTAACCGCACCGACCGACTCGCTCGGACTCGACTCGCACCGCGCAATGGAGACGCTCCCCGGCCGGGTAAGTACGATGCACGCCGCGAGCAGTCCGACCGACATGCGCCGTCCGGCTCAAAATAGCAGTCGGAGCCGTACTTTGGGGGTCCATGTCGGACCCCCCTGTACGCGTAGCCGCGTGAGTCGCACACAGGGGGGACCCATGGGTCCCCCCTACCTGTGCGTGTACGGCGCGAGTTGCTTTGCCGCGTACACGCTGTAGGGGGCGCCCTTGTTCGCCTCGCACCCATTGAGGCAATGGGAGCCCGCGTACGCGTTGTACGACCGGCTCCCATTGACTTCAATGGGAGTCCGACCGACTCGAGTCCGTTGGCATACGTGCGCATCGTACTCGTTCGGTCGGGCTGCACGGGTCCGAATCGGTCGGAAATCTCTCCGGGTCCGGCTCGGTCGGAGAGATTTCCGGCCCGAATCGGAATCGGCCCCTAAGTGTACACAAAGATTCACAAAATCAGAAACCCTAATATTTTCAGGATAAAATGAACAGTTATGCTACACTCAAGTTGACCAAAAAGGCCTTAAGGTCCCCTGTACATCCAGTAGTGGAAATGTACAAGGCCCAAGTAAGGGGGCAGCCCTTTATGGGGCTGAATTGTGGGGGTTTTCCAACATCAGTCCCCTGAGAGTAGCAGAGATTAATTTTATTAGAAGTCTGTTGAGCCTCGGGAAGGGCACACCTCTGGTTCTGCTTCACATGGATCTGGGGATCTATGAGATTTCCTCTCTGGTGTATTGTATTGGATCAGAATCTGGGGCACTAATGAATTGTCCCTCTTAAGAGAGGGTGTGCAGGATGTTATCTCGGCCAAAGGTGGGGGGAAATTAAATGGTTAAGAGCACTCAAGAAGGGTTGGAATGAGTTGGGTCTGAGCAAATTTTGGAGTGAGCCACAACTGATTAAGAGAGGGAATGCAGCCCTAGTTAAAAAGAAGATGGAAGATAAGGACACTAGGTTCAAGGATCACTAATCTGCAGCCTTACAAGGGACCCTTACAACTGCATTCTTCTTATTAAAACCAGTGTGTAAGGCCGAGGAATTTCTGGATTTTTTTCGCCCTGTTCGGGCTCGGTCTCTGTACCTTCAATTTAGGTATGGCTCGCTCTCTGTAGCAGTTGTTACTGCTGGTTGGGGAAAGCTGAACCAAGGCTGTGAGTATTGTTACGATTGTAAAAATGTACACAAAAGTGAGGATTAGCTCCTGTGTTTTTTGCCCACTTGATGTAAAACCCAGATCCACATGGCTTGTCCCAATTTGTAGGCTATTGAGCTTACCCACCAGAGGAGAAGCATATAGGGTATGCAAAAGTGAAACCTCCTTGATTGTGGTTGTGGCTGTTTCAAAATTTCTTCACACAGCATGGTTAACCAGAGGAAGAATGCTAGATATCTCATGAAACCAGGTTTGCACATATTCAGTTGATCTGAATTGCCTGTGGTGGTGGCTGCTGCTTGTAGGTTTTACATTGTTGGAGCAATTAAATGCACAGTGGCAGTTATTTTAGGAGATTATGCGTTTTCACATTTTTATTCTCTTTTTAATATATGAATTAATTCCATTCCATTTTTTTAGATTTTAAATTTATTGTCTGTTTTTTACTGTAATGGCAATGTTCTTATATATGTTTTGATGATGGAACAAATGTTTCGAACTATCAAATAGATTTGGAATAGTTATGCAGCTCTAAAATTACTGTGAGACTCGGAGAGCTCTAGTGTCCGTCATTATTTGTAGCATGGGGTGGAAATTGACTTCCTCTCACGTTCCCCTTTGGCCAGAGTGCATACATTTTGCATTCCTGCAAAAATGGAGCAAATGTTCTTTTGCCGCATTCTGTTTGTTTTTTGAAATTTGAAAGATGAAACTACATTTTAGGTAAAATTAGTTTGCTCTATTTCTTTTTACAAATGCAGCATAAACGGTGAAAAACTGGCTTACGGCTTCAATTTGTTTAAAGGGGTTATTAAATTAATTTTCAGAAAAAACTTTAAAAGTTTTTGAAAGATTTTTTGCAGATTTGGTTTCTCGATTTTTCCACGGTGCACAAATATTTATTCAAGACAGACTGTAGAAAAATGTGGTTTCGTCAGCTCCTATTGTGCGCATGGCATAAATATCAGAAAACAAGCATTTGCTCCAGTTTTGCATTTGTAAATAACAAACTCTGGCCACAAAGGGTTGCCTTGTGAAGGGCTGAAATTAGCAGTTGAGGAGTTGCAACAGCCCCACAGCACACATTCTGACTTAATTTTTGGGCCAAAAGCTCGCCTTGGGATGCTTCTTTGCAAACAGACACAAGATGGTCAAAATGGCTTCAATGTTTTACTTTACACACACACACACACACACACACACACACGCACACATATATGTATATATACACATTTATATATATATATATATATATATATATATATATTCACTGAAAAAACCATAGGTTTTAGGGACAGTTATAGTTAGTTGGACATTGCACTCGTACAAAACCCGTGAAATTCCCCCGTTATAGTTAGTTCAGCTAACTATAACTAGCGCCCCGCAATGCACTGCTGATGACGTCACATATTACATCACTCATGACATGGTCAGTGACATCACTGATGACATCACTGATGACATCTCAAATGACATCACTGATGACATCATCCAGTGACTGTGTGTTTCTGTAAAGTTTAAATATTTTTAATATATATAGGGAAAGGCGTATTGAAGAATGAGTGGGTGTATAAGTGTGTGTATGGATGATTTAGTAGGTGCGTGACTAATTCTATAAGTGAGTGATTAAACGTATCTTACTGAATGCATGGGTTAGTGACTAAACTGGGTTAATGTCTGTATCTGTCTGTTGCTGTGTAAGTGGCTGCATGGGTTTGTGAATAGCTACATGAGTGTCTATAAGAGTTATTGATTTGTTGTCTGAGTATCTGTATGGGTGCCTGAGTGTTTGTGTGGATGGGGTGTGTGCGACTGTGCATAGATGTGTGAGTGGGTGATTCACTGGGTGGATGGTTTCAAGAGTGCATCTGTGATAGACTGTATGGGTGGGTAAGTGTGTGTAAGAGTGTGTTAGTGAGTGAATGTATGTCCCAGTGGTACATGTGTGAGTAACTACATATGTGAAAGGCAGTATATATGTGTATTGGAGTATATAAATAGCTATAAGCGAGAGTGAGTGATTGTGATAGTGGCTGTATGGATGAGTGTGTGCTTGTATCAGTGATTGTATAAGAGCGTAACAATGTGCTAGTATTTGTATGATTAAGTGAGCTGGTGTGTGTATAACTGTATAGGTGAGTAAATGGCAGTGTGTTTAATTATTTGCATGACTGACTAGGTGTGTGAGTACCTCTATGGATGAGTGGCGGTGTTTGAGTGTCTATATAGGAGTAAGAGTGCATATGATTGTCCTGTACTGAGTGACCATAAGTATGAGTGACTGTACGGGTGAGTGAGTGGATGTGTGTGTGTAGACCTAAGAATCAGTGAGTGGGTATGTAGTTATTGGTGTTGGAGTGTCTATGGTTTTGCGAATGGCAGTCTGTAATTTAGAGTGGGTGTATCAAAGGTTATATTAGGGTGTGAGGAGGTGCATCAGATTATCACGTGGATGATGTCATCAGTGATGTCATTTGAGATGTCATCAGTGATGTTATCAGTGATGTCACTGACCATGTCATGAGTGATGTAATATGTGACGTCATCAGCAGTGCATTGCGGGGGCGCGAGTTATAGTTAGCTGAACTAACTATAACGGGGGAATTTCACGGGTTTTGTACGAGTGCAATGTCCAACTAACTATAACTGTCCCTAAAACCTATGGTTTTTTCAGTGAATTTCAAAGGTTTTTTAAATGCTAATTTCTAACTATAACTTATCTGAAACCTATGGTTTTTTCAGTGAATTTCAAAGGTTTTTTAAATGCTAATTCCTAACTATAACATGTCTGAAACCTACGGTTCTTTCAGTGAATTTCAAAGGTTTTGTAAATGACAATTTTTAAATGTATTAATTGTTATATTAATTTTTTTCATACTGATTTATTACATTTTTAGATTTTTTTTTTTACATATTTTATTTTTTAAATTACATTGTAATTACATTATACATTACATTACAAAAAATACTTTCTCAGAATGAATTACTTTAGTTTAAATACTTTGCACATAGGCAATAGACTTTTAAGTACAGTAGTTACAGTTGTTGCAATGGGCACCACATTTTCAAACACAATGCAACATTCAGCTCAATGTGAATTTCTAGTTAAATGCAATTAGTTACTTTATGGATTACTTTTCTAACCACAGGACTGGATCCTAGATTCAGTCCTGGTACATCTCCTGTAAACAGTTGAGTAAAAGCGTTTTGGTTACAGTCGTGATTTTTAAGGAATATTATTGTATTTTAAAAGTTGACACTTAGAAACTTTTTCTCATAGAATCACCAATGTTATCCTATGGAAGGAAATTCACTTAGCAGGTAAAAACTGTTATCGTTACTTTTTCTTACTCAGTGTTGGATCCTGGATCCAGCACTGGTGCATCTCCTGTAAACAGTTGAAAGAATGCGTTTAAGTCATACAGGCGATTTTTAAGGAATATTTGTAGTTTGTGAAAATCGACACTTTGAAACTTTTCTGCTGAAAACCAGACAATGGATTCCTATGGAAGAAAATATAAGTTACTGGTAAGTACGGTTAAAATTACTTTTCAGGACCAGTACTGGGCTGAAAGATGCAGCACTGAGGTCTCTCCTGATAACAGGTGAGTAAATCGAAATTCGTATTTCGGCTGATTTTAGAGGAATATTTGTATGTTTCAAAAATCAACACTTAGAAACTTTTTCAGCAAAAAGCAGGCAATGATATCCTATGGAAGGAAATTCAAGTTACTGGTAAGTACGGTTAAAATTACTTTTGAGAATCAGTACTGGGCTGAAAGATGCAGCACTGTGGTCTCTCCTGATAACAGGTGAGTAAATCGGAATTCGTATTTCGGCTGATTTTAGAGGAATATTTTAAAGTTCCAAAACTCCACACTTAGAAGAATTTCCAAGTGAAACCAGTCAATGTTAGCCTATGGAAGGAAATTCAAGTTACTGGTAAGTACGGTTAAAATTACTTTTCAGGACCAGTACTGGGCTGAAAGATACAGCACTGAGGTCTCTCCTTATAACAGGTGAGTAAATCGGAATTCGTATTTCGGCTGATTTTAGAGGAATATTTGTATGTTTCAAAAATCAGCACTTAGAAACTTTTTCAGCAAAAATCAGGCAATTATATCCTATGGAAGGAAATTCAAGTTACTGGTAAGTACGGTTAAAATTACTTTTGAGGATCAGTACTGGGCTGAAAGATGCAGCACTGAGGTCTC
This sequence comes from Calotriton arnoldi, assembly GCA_963921515.1. Lineage (NCBI taxonomy): Eukaryota > Metazoa > Chordata > Amphibia > Caudata > Salamandridae > Calotriton > Calotriton arnoldi. Next base: position 58,713 of record CAWUFW010013275.1, read on the forward strand.
TCCTGATAACAGGTGAGTAAATCGGAATTCGTATTTCGGCTGATTTTAGAGGAATATTTTAAAGTTCCAAAACTCCACACTTAGAAGAATTTCCAAGTGAAACCAGTCAATGTTAGCCTATGGAAGGAAATTCAAGTTACTGGTAAGTACGGTTAAAATTACTTTTCAGGACCAGTACTGGGCTGAAAGATACAGCAATGAGGTCTCTCCTGATAACAGGTGAGTAAATCGGAATTCGTATTTCGGCTGATTTTAGAGGAATATTTTAAAGTTCCAAAACTCCACACTTTAGAAGAATTTCCAAGTGAAACCAGTCAATGTTAGCCTATGGAAGGAAATTCAAGTTACTGGTAAGTACGGTTAAAATTACTTTTCAGGATTAGTACTGGGCTGAAAGATGCAGCACTGAGGTCTCTCCTGATAACAGGTGAGTAAATCAGAATTCGTATTTCGGCTGATTTTAGAGGAATATTTGCACAATGGTGAAGGGAGGGGGCGGGGCCTGAGGTGACATCTGTGCAAATGCGCCCCGTGGCGCGTTTTAAGTTGGGGGATTAAGTCCCCTTGAATCATGAGGGTCCCTACAGGCCAACTAGCCCACCAGGAACCTCCAGTATGCGCCAGGAGGCTGCGTTGCAGAGACATGTACAGAGGCCACACCCCTTTTACACCTCTCTGCAACGCAGCTCTGTGGCGCTTTCTGGACGTACCTGTTGGGCTAGTTGGCCCTCAGGGACACTCAGGATTGAAGGGGATTTAATTCCCCATCTTAAAACGCGCCACGGAGCCTGTTTGCACACATGTCACCTGAAGCCCCGCCCCTCCCTTCACCACTGTGCAAACGCGCCCCGTGGCGCGTTTTAAGTCAGGGGATTAACTCCCCTTGAATCCTGAGGGTCCCTGGGGTGCAACTAGCCCACCATATACCTCCAAAAGCGCCACAGAGCTGCGTTGCAGAGTGGTGTAAAAGGGGCGTGGCCTCTGTACACCTCTCTGCAAGGCAGCCCCTGGCGCATACTGGAGGTTCCTGGTGGGCTAGTTGGCCCCAGGGACCCCCAGTATTCAAGGGGAATTGTTCCCCCTCTGCAAACGCGCCAGGGGCGCGTTTGCAGAGTGGTGAAGGAAGGGGGTGGGGCCTGCGGGCCCGATCGTTTTTTTTTTTTCCCCCTGAAGGGGGGCTGTGTGGCCCCCCTTCCTTTTTCCTATTTTTAGGCCCTGGGGACCCCATCCCCCAGGGCCTTACCCCTTTTTTTTAATTAAAATTAAAAAAAAAAACAGGAAGGGGGCCGCGTGGCCCCCCTTCCCTGGGCCTGTATTGGCCCCGGGGACCCCATCCCCCGGGTCATGGCCTCTTTTTTTTTATTTGGAGGGGGCTGCGTGGCCCACCTCCTCAGGCCATTTAAGGCCCCGGGGACCCCATCCCCGGGGCCGGCCTTGCACTTTTTTTTTTTTTTTAACTTTTTTTTACCTTTGGGGAGGGGGCTGCGTGGCCCCCTCCGTGGCCACTTATGGCCCCGGGGACCCCATCCCCGGGGCCTGGCCTCTCGTTGGGGACTGTGGGGGTCCCCAAACCCCCACAGTCCCGCCGGCTCCCCGTGTCCTACGGGAGCCGGCATTGCTTTACACATGGGGAGCAGCTAACATGCTGCTCCCCATGTGGAAAGCAATCAGCTTTGGATATTGGAAGAGAGAGCAGGTTTCCTGCTCTCTCTTCCAATATCCAAAGCAGTTTGCAATGACAGGACGGGAGCCGCGAGGCTCCCGTCCTGTCATTGCAAACAGCAGTGTCCCGGGGGTAGGCACCCCGGGACACTGCAGGAGCCGGCCCTGGGGGTGGCGGTCCCCAGGGCCACCACAGGCTCCAGGAGGGGGCTGCGCAGCCCCCTCCTTACATTTTGAAAGCCCTGGGGAGGTGGTGGTCCCCGGGGCTTGGGGGTCCAAAACGGACCCCCATTGTAATTTTTCTTAGTGCCCCGGGGAGGTGGTGGTCCCCGGGGCGTGTGGGGGGGCTGGAGCCCCCCACACAGGTTTTTCAAAAATAAAAAAAGAAGCCCCGGGGAGGTGGCAGTCCCGGGGCTGCGGGAGGGCTCAGAGCCCTCTCGCACCATTATACATAAAGCCCCGGGGGTGGTGGTCCCCGGGCTTGGGGGCCCTTAGAGGCCCCCCACACATAAAATTAACCCCCCCCCAGCATGCCCCCGGGACTTGGCCCACCCGGGGGCCAATTAACATCGAAGCGCGGGAGACCACGCTTCGATTTTTTTTTTTTTCCGGCAGGATTCGCGCACGTTGAGTGCATCCTGCCGATTTAAAAAAAAAAAAAAAAAATTTTTTTGCCCAGGGGGTCCTTGTGGGACCCCCTGAGCAGACCTAGGGGGTCAGGGTGTTTCTACCCTGCCCCCTTTGTGCGCTTTGCGCACTTGTTTCTGTCCCTCGGTTCTACCGAGGGAAAAAATGGCTGCCAACACTTCCTGATTTGGAGTGTTGACAGCCCATTTGCATGCAGCTCGTGATCGGGAGGGTGCGCGAATCCGACGCGGCCATAGATATATATGTACTTTTACTTTTGATTTTCTCAGCAACTACTGAACGGATTTACACCATTTAACAAAAAGGGTTCTTTCTGAACCAAGAACTACCTCTTTGCCAAATTTGGTGTAATTCCGTTCAGCAGTTCGGGCTGTAGCCGTGTCTAAAGTTTCCTATGGAAAATTGCATGGGGAAAACGCGTTTTGGGACCCCCCTTTTTCTCGGCCCCCGCTTGACGAATCCCCCGAGACTTTCAGGGTAGGAGCGGACCGGAGCGCCCCACAAAGTTTGAAAATTTTGCGAAGATACGTCAACCGGCAAGAGAGTTATTTCAAATAGAATGTCGCGGATTTCCTATGGATAATAGGTTGTAACTATAACTATCTACTGGCGACCGCCAGTAGATAATATATATATATATATATATATATATATATATATATATATATATATATATATATATATATATATATATATATATTTGTGAATAGTTCTAACTTATTCGTTTAACGAAGTTCTAACTTTCTACTACGGATGGAAATCTACTCAAATCATAGATTTCCATGCTTTTTCTACTTACATCCTGCTGGAGTAAGTGTGACAGAAATTTCCTCGTGCATTTTTATTAATTTCTTAATTTCTTTTTTGACATAGAGAATATGTTCCCATCAGGAGCATTCCCCTCTCCTACACCATCAGATCAAGCACTGTGTGAGGGCAGTGATAGGAGGAGCATGTCAATCACATTAGCATGATTATCCCAACTGGAAGAAGGGTGAAAACATTTGAAATCTTTGTAAATAATCACGCAAGTTATGAGTTTCCGGTGGTGACATCTTTGACTCTCCCTTTGGCAATCACGTGTCCAACTCAAAACCAAAAAGCTGCATTAAATCTGCCACATTTGCAGATTTTCAATGCAGCAGGAGGAATTATTAGTAGAAAAAATGATCAAATCCTGAAACTCTGAATCAGATTTTGAGAATTCCAACTATTGATTCAAGTTATGCAATAGGTAATTGCAAAAAGTGTTTTCATGATCTGATTCATGATAGAGTGTGGCCGAATCACAAAATATTTTTGACTGGCGCTATGTCATGTCTTTGGTGGTAAGTTAAGAAGTGCTTGGTGTTGCAAACACCTTTACAGCATTATGAAAGGAGGTTTCTAGTGGTGGTATTTTGCAACAAGAATGTTTGTGCATATTTGTTGTGGTGCATTTTGTTGAGGAGGTGAGGTTATTTGTGCTGTCTTTAGGCTGCATTGTTGCATTATGATGTGTTGTACTGTGGCAGTTGTATGGAGTTCTGCTTTGACTGCTTTGTTGTGTTGTGCCCTGATATGTTTTTAATTATGTCGTTATGCTGCTTTGTGTATGTTATTGTGCTCTGTGCTGTTGTTTACTTTAGATTGCCACAGATGCTAGTACAGTTCCAGCCAAACTCAGTACATGCCTTTAAAGTCTCCAGGACAAGCACCCATTTAACAGTGCAGCAGGTGGTTAAAATAGCTTTGTGTAGCTCTTGAATTAATTAACATATTTTATTTATTTATAAACTTGTAAAGCATGCAGCTACGTAAAAAAGGTTTCCTGGCACTGAGCAAAAAAGATGGTAGATTAACAGCTTAAAACAGCCAAGTCTTTAGGTCTTTACAGAATGCAAGTAAGGAAGTGCAGTTTCTCAGGGGATCAGGAAGGGAGTTCCACAGTTTCGGACCCAGAACAGGGAAGGAGCGCCCTCCGACGGGAGCCAAGCAAAATCTTGGCACAGGGCCATGTTCCAAGATCTCAGCGTGTCTGTGGGCTGATAAGGCACTACTAGATCCTGAATGTAGCGCGGGCCTGCTCCAGCTCTGGTTTTGAAGATGTAGCACAGGGCTTTGAATTGAATGCGCTTCGAAACTGTGAGCCAGTAGAGCTCTTGTAGAAGGTGAGAGACCGAGGCATGCTTCGGGAGCCGGTACAGGAGTCTAGCCACTGAATTCTGAACTAGCTGTAGGAGTTGGATGGTTACTTAATCTATACCCAAGTACAACACGTTACCATAGTCCAATCTAGACAAAATTAGGGCTTGGACCACAGTTCTTCAGGCTGTTTGGGGAATCATCCAGATGATCTTTTTCAACCACTTGAGCACAGTGAAACAGGTGGCAGTAACCTTGATCACCTGCAGCTTCATGGAAAGATTCTCATCCAATGCAAAGCCAAAATTCTCAATCTTAGGGGACAGGGCAGGGGGAGACCCTAGTGATTCCAGCCAATGCAGAGGGCCCCAGAGTTGGGGATTCTTGCCCAGGATCATGACCTCCATCTTATTGCCATTCAGTAGCGGCCAACGCTTAAAAACAGTGGTGGGTGAGTAGAGGGGGTGGAGGGGGGCGCGACGCGAGGGTGGGAGAGCCGGGGGGAGGGTAATAAAAAAAATAGAAATAAAAACAAAACTTACCTGATGCTGATTCTGCCGCCTTGTGCATGCTTCTTGGTCCCCAGCAGTCCTTGGGACAGAATCTGACTCCCCATCTAATCCCCACACTGCTCTCAATCATTAGAGCAGCACACGGATTGGCCTGAGCAGGCTGTATCAACGCTTGCTCAGGCACAGGGAGTCTGTGCTGTTTCTGCAACCCGGCTGTACAATACAGCCCGGTTGGAGAAATCTAAGTGCGCATGTTAGTTTGGCTGGCCTGAGTCTGCCAGCCAAACTGACATGCGCACTTAGAAATGCACAACACTCCTCCTCCCCCCTCCCATGGCCCGGCCCACTCCCTGCACACGCTGCTGGCTCAGCCAGCAGCTGAAAACTAAAACAATAATGAAATATTTTATTTTTCAGCTGCTGCCTCTGAGCCAGTGGGGTGACGCTCCTTCCGCATTGGGGAGGAGCCGCCTCTGTCGCCATTTAGCATGAGGAAGTCATTATTCATCCAAGAAGTGATGCGACACAACTCTAGGTTAAATCAGATGGTCCATGACCTTGTGCAGATGACAAAGAGAAGATGATTTGAGTGTCATCTGCCTAAGAGAATAAGGTCAGCCCTCAACTCTCTGATACATCTGCCAGAGGGCAGACATAAATATTAAACAGTATTGGGCTTAACACTGTGTCCTGGGAAACTCCAGAGGTTAGAGCCCTTGTTTCTGACTTACCATTCACTAAAAAGACTTGGACTGGCCAGTCCTTACAATTCAGTCCAAAGCTGGGACAGAAACTATGTCTTCAGTTAACACTTGCAGTGCTCATTTTATGTGACAAGATTTACATTTTTAAGTAAAAGTTGAGTTCTGCTGCATGCACATTGTCATTGATGATTTATTGTATTACTAGGGCAAGGTCTGTTTTTTGTTGCGGGGTTTCAGTCCATTTTTGGACAGGGGATTGTTTCTTTGTGCTCATAGCCACTTGTCTGTATGAGATCTCCTGTTAACTTTTGGAAGTCCAAGTAAAACTATGATACTACGATACTTGAACTGTAGTGTGTTAGACCCCATTTAGGTGTTCACAGGGAAGACAGCCGCTATTGGGCCCAAACCTCGGTGGTTGATATCTTTTGCCACGTGTATTATGGCTTTGCAAACTGGGCCAAGTACAAGATTTCTGCAGTTGACTTTCAGGGTAGCAAGGGCAGTAGGAGGAGGTAGTATGGGGTGCACAAGATCAGAACTCAACAATTATCGAACATACATAATAACTAATGCCTAGACCAGTGTGAATTACACATCAGTACTAAGTACTCCAAAATTCAATCCAGAGTACAGGGTGGAAGCCCTGACCATGATTCTCCTTCACCTCTGTGACCCTAGTTGGGTCTGTCGCCCAGCAAAACTGTGATAGAAGCATGACTAAGGTAAGGAGTAGTATTTTAGGACAAAGATCAGGCGTGTCAGGAAGATAAATTTGTGTCTCGTGCTGAAAGATCGACTAAGCTTGGTAATGACAGTTGGAATCTTAAAGCCCATACACTGAGTCCTTAAGATATTGTTTGATAGCTAAGAACCCAAAGAATAAAACCAACCCTAGGATTACCAGTTTTAGCATGCATTTATTATTGTAAATAATAGACAATAGGCAGATTTCATATATAGTCACTGAAAAAAACAAAGGTAACAGGGACGTTCTAGTTAGGCTCAGATTTCACTCATACAAAACCAGTGTAATTCAGCAGTTATAGTCACATAAGCCAACTATAACTTATGTCCCTGCAATGCACTGCTTATGACCTCACATATTACATCACTGATGACATGGTCAGTGACATCACTGATGAAATCACTGATGACATCTCAAATGACATCACTGATGACATCATCAAGTGAGTGTAAGTGTTTTTAAGAGTTTATGGGTGTTAAACATACACACTAATCAACTACAAAAGTTAAATTAGTATACCAGGTGAACTATTACTGAGTGACACTACTTCTCACATGTACTACGTGAGTGGCTGTGTGACTGTATGTATTCTTGTGTGTATGTGTGTGAGTGGCTGTGTGGGTGTATAAGTGGGTCCCCCCTGAGTCAAGGAAGACAGTCACCTACGCACTCATCACCAGCAGACTGGACTATGGAAACGCACTCTATGCTGGCATCAACAAGTCCCTACTCCGCAAACTCCAGACAATACAGAACACCGCCGCCAGACTCGTCCTCGGCATCCCCCGACATGAACACATCAGCCAACACCTACGAAGTCTCCACTGGCTCCCCGTGGAGAAAAGAGTCACTTTCAAAATCCTCACTCACGCCTACAAATGCCTACACAACAACGGACCCAAATACCTCAATGACAGAATCAACTTCCACATACCCAAAAGAAACCTCCGATCTTCCAACCTTGCACTGGCCGAAACCCCGCACATCCACAGAGCCAGAGCAGGCGGAAGATCCTTCTCTCACATTGCAGCCAAGACCTGGAACGAGCTACTGGCAGACATCAGACACGCCCCCTCCCTGTACACCTTCAGGAAGACCCTCAAGACCTGGCTCTTCGGCTAAACAGATCTGCGGACCCCCCCCCAGTGCCTTGAGACCCTCACAGGTGAGTAGCGCGCTTACAATTCCCTGATTGATTGATTGATTGGTGTGTGAGTAGCTGGGTGAGTGAGATGCTGTGTGAGTGGCTGTATTGGTGAGTGAGATGGTGTGTCAGTGGCTGTATGGGTGAGTGAGTGGCAGTGTGAGTGGCTCTATGGGGAGGTAACTGGGTGTGTAGTGACTGTATGGGTGAGTGGGTGGCTGAATGGCTAATATGAGTGAGTGACTGGGTGTGTAAATGGCTGTATGGGTGAGTGAGTAGCTGTTTGAGTGGATGTTTGGTTAAGTCAGTTGGTGTGTGAGTGGCTGTATTGGAGAGTGAGTGTCTGTGTGAATGGCTGTATGGGGGAGTGAGCGGATGTGTGAGTGCTTGTATGGATGCGTGAATAGGTATGTAAGTGAATGTGTGGGTGTGTGAGTGCTGTGTTGAGAGGCAGTATTGGTGAGTGAGTAGGTGTGTGAGTGACTGTGTAGGTGAATAAGTGGGTGTGAGTAGCTGTATGGCTGAGTGTGAGGTTGTGTGAGTGACTATGGGTGAGTGACTGGTTGTATTAGTATCTGTATGGGTGAGTGAATGGTTGAGTGAGTGGGTGTGTGAGTGGCTGTGTGAAGGAGTGAGTGGGTGTGTGCGTACCAACATGGGTATGTGAGTGGTTGTGTGGGTGTGTGAGTGGTTGTGTGGGTGTGGGAGTGGGCATACGAGAGGTTGTATGGGGGTGTGAATGAGTGTGTGAGTGGTTCTGTGAATGGTGTCATCAGTGATGTAATTTGAGATGTCATCAGTGATGCCACTGACCATGTTATGAGTGATCTAATACGTGAGGTCATAAGAAGTGCATTGCGGGGGCGTTAAGTTATAGTTAGCTCAGGTAACTATAACTGCTGAATTTCACTGGTTTTGTACAAGTGAAATCTGAGCTTAACTATTACGTCCCTGTAACCTTTGGATTTTTCAGTGGATTTCTAAGGTTTTTAAAAAATTCTATTTCCTAACTATGACAACTCTGTAACCTTTGGTTTTTTAAGTAAATTTCAAGTTTTTAAAATTTCACTAGGATTTGTCAAACGATGCCAAACTTAATGGCGAATGAAAAAATGCTCTTCCTAGGGAAAATACATCCTAACTACAGCCTACTGGCCAGTTTTCATTTGCCAATTACTTTGGCATTGTTTGACGAATCATTGCAAACTTTTCAAAACTAGTTTACCACTCACTCACTTCATCTGCTGCCTTGAAAGTTTTGTGGTGATCCGTCAAGCAGGGGCCGAGAAAAAAGGGGGGGGTCCAAAAACGAGTTTTCCTCAATTTTAATTTCCATAGGAATTTTAGGCACGGCTACAGACCAAACTGCTGAACTGAATGACACCAAATTTGGCAGAAAGTTAGCTGCTGATCCAGAAAGATCCCTTTTTGTAGATTGGTGTAAATCCATTCAGTAGTTGTGGAGTAATACCTACTGGCGGTAGTTAGGATGTAGTTTCCATAGGAAGTGCATTTTTTCCTTTGCCAATAACTTTGGCGTAATTTGACGAATCCTCGCGAAATTTTCAAAACTAGTTTGCTGCTCACTTCATCTGCTGCCTTGAAAGTTTCGGGGTATCCGTCAAGTGGGGGCAGAGAAAAACGGGGGTCCAAAACGCGTTTGTTCCACGTTAAATTCCATAGAAACTTTAGACACGGCTACAGCCCGGACTGCTGAACGGAATTACATAAAATTTGGCAGAAAGTTAGCTGTTGGCCCAGAAAGCTATACATATATTCTCTGAAAAAACCAAAGGTGAGCAATAAAATATGTGAGGTCATAAACAGTGCAGTGTACCGACTGGGCCCATTTTGAATTTTTTTATTGAAGTAGTCTCGCAGGTTGCACTGCAGTATACCAATTGCATTACCTTGATGATTTTAATATTCACTGAGATCTTGCATCTGACAATGCCACCTTCACTTTAAGTGACATTATGTCTCCTTTGGAATTTTCTCACAGGGTTGCAATGCCCACTCATAGTGACGGACATATATTAGATCTAGTGTTCTCTAACTTTGATCTGTCCTTGTCTGACCCAATTCCTTTAGTCTGGACAGATCACTTTTTGATCCAGTTTATTTGGTCTACTTCCTGTCCAGACCAATGGGACAATGTTACAAGGCCCTTATTTTGTCCTTTCTCTAAAATTATTGGTGACAATTTGCAGGCGGCTTTGAAAGTTTCTATTCCACCCCTCTCAGGTTCCATTGATTCCACCATGATGGGATATGATCATTGGTTGCGTACTTCGGTGGAGAAACTTGCCCCTCTCCCCACTCACGCTTCCAGTAGAAAAAAGATCTCTAATCCCTTGTTCTCTGATACTCTTATACAAGAGAAAAAGCTGTGTAAAAAGGCGGAATGGACATGGAGAAAGAATTACAGCCTTGAATCAAAAATATGATACAAAATAGCCTTAAAGAAATATGTGACCCTGATAAATCTCACAAAGAGAAAGTATTATGAGAGGTGTATAGAAAAAGCAGCAAACAAACCCAGGGAAATTTTTAAGATTGTGAAGGATTTTACTGATATAAGTAAGGCTCCATCGGTCGACTGGTGTGAGCAACTCGCACTATTTTTCCACAACAGAGTCCAAGTAATACAGAATAGTCCCATAATTTCTATCCCGGATGTGACTCCTGGTTGTACAGGTCAGATTGTTATACTGATTTCCTGTGGCCTCTCGGAGTTGAATACTATCTCCCTGGAAGACTCTAGGACATCGATTTTAACCTTAAATCGGGCTCTCCTCATAATCTGTGTCATCCTACCATTTTGGCTTTAGGTGTGGACATTATTAATCACATTTTGAATGCAATGTTGAAAAAGTCTCTTGTCACTGCCATGGTGCCTTCATGTTGGAAGAGAGCAAAAATAATTCCCCTACTAAAAAAGCCTAGTGCAGATCCAGATGTCCCAGGCAATTTTAGGACTATTTCCCCTTTTCCAGCGCATGCTAAAATAGTTGAAAAATGTGTTAATCGACAGCTCTCACGTTATCTAGAGGCCAATAGCCTTCTTCATCCAAGCATGTCGGGTTTTAGACCTAGGCATAGTACTGAGACTGCCTTGCTGGAGGTCTCGGATTGTATAAGATGTACCATTGATGCAGGCGGAAGGGCAGTCCTGGTATTATTGGACCTGTCGGCAGCATTCAACACATTCCCAAATGACAGTCTGTTTGCATGCTTTGGTAGATTGGCATTAGAGATAATGCCTGGAACTGGGTTAAGTCCTTTCTTAAGGACATGTGTCAGGAAGTTTGGCTACCCCCCTAATCTTCTACCAGTCTAAAGGTGTCAGTCAGAGTCCCTCAGGGCTCTGCAATTACTCCCACTATGTTTAACATCTTCTTGTCCCCCTTAGCTAAGGTGGTGGAATCATTTGGGGCTAAGATTATTTCTTATGCTGATGACACCCAGATCCTCATTACCTTTAGCAAATGGGCTTACATCAATTCAGATGTCATTCTGCCCTGTCTCTCAGCGGCTTTTCAATGGCTGAGATGCATCCATTTGAAATGTAACACAGAGAAGACAGAGGTGCTTAGTTTTGGACATAACCATGTCTTAAACTTAGACGTCCATTGGCCTATAGGGGTACCTTCGCCAGACACACAAACTGCTGTTGTAAAAAACTTAGGGGTTAAATTTGACAACAAAATGCCATTTCATAGTCAAATTCTCTCGGTGGTTGGTGTTTGTTTTGGAATCCTGCGTATGGCAAAAAAAGTTTGCATTTTTGATCATTTTCAACAAAGATTACTGTGATATTGGCCCTGGTGATGTCCAGATTGGACTACGCCAACGTAATATATGCAGGGTTGCCAAAATACCTCCTGAATAGACTCCAGGTCATTCAGAATGCAGCAGGAAGACTGGTTTGGGCCTGCCGGGGCAGGAATATATTTCCTGTCATCTGCGTAATTTGCACTGGCTTCCCATTGGAAAACAGATACTTTTTAAAGTAGCACTCTTAATGCATAGGGCTATCCATCATTCTGAACTGGACTATCTTTTGACTAGGACTGATTTCTATAGCAAAATCTCTTAAACATTATTAATCACATGCCACATGATTAATTTTTCTAATTCTGATAAATGTGGTGCATTAAATGCATTTTAGCACATCACCTTACAATCTAAGCCTGGTTGGGTTGTTGCCCTGCCCCCTTGCCCCTCCCCTCCATGGTCTGTTGTGCTGCCACTGCCCATCCTGCCTGCACAGCATGGTCAACATGTTTCCTCTGCACCCCCTTTTTCTCAACCCCCGCTTGACGGATCACCCCGAAACTTTCCATGCACATCTAGAATCAGGAAGACACAATTTTTTTTAAATTACATGAAGAATCTTCAAAGGGCGCCAAAGTTATAAGCAATATAGCAACAAACAACAGGAGTAAACCCATAGACCAGGTTGAGATCTGGTTGAGGAGGTATTAAAAAACAACAATGTCTCAACCGGTATTATTTGCGAGAACCAATTAGCAAGTATGTACACGACATTACAAGAAAGGAAGAAATAGGAAGACTCGTAGCTAGTCTAAATGTGCTCAAGGCACCATATATTTGGAAAGATAAAAGACAGACAAGGTTGAGGAAGCAATTGGGAACAGTTGTATTAGCACTGTAAGCACTTATTGCAAGGGCAACCCGAAAACTTTGTGCACACAAGTGCTCGTGACACTCGAAGGTGAACGGCGCAGGTGACAACTGGAAGAAACAGCGTGGGCGCAATGTGAAAAAGTGACTAATATGTACAGTGACTTTTGGTTCAAAAGAGGATTATTTACATAGATTGATCATATATTTCAGACAAAAATTGATTGAACCATAGTAAAGGAGGCGCCGTAAATCGCGCTGGTATGTCGACGGCGTTTCGATCCTAATCAGTTGGGATCATCATCAGGACCAGGTTGCCATTTGAAGGTGCTGAGGGAAGTGCAGGGGGGCGAAGGTGGGTAGGGCAGCGGGGCTTGCCCTATCTCCGAGGCGGTGAGTCCAGGAGGTGAAGTCCGATGGGGAGGCGTAGACAGGCCTGGGCGGAGGGGTCCTGCCGGAGGTCAACTCCCCGATGGGTAGCTAATACCAGAGAGAGAAACACGGAGCCGGATCCAGGAACGGGAGAGCACCGGGTGAGGATAACCAGGAAAGAATGCGTGGGCCTGGAGGTCGGGTGGGGTTAATGACAGGGTCGGAGCCCCGATCCACTCTCGGCCCGTTGAAGCAGGTAGCGGAGGAGCCGTTTAGTGGGTCCTTCCGTGGTCCAGTGGAGCCAGTCCAGAAGTGGAGTAGGTGGAGATGATTCGAATCCTGGGTGGGGAACGCGATCTCCAGGAGGCCGTCATGGTGGTGATCGGCAGGAATTGAATTCCTGCCGATCTCCAGGCCCACGCATTCTTTCCCGGTTATCCTCACCCGGTACTCTCCCGGTCCTGGATCTGACCCTGTGTTTCTCTCTCTGGTATTAGCTATCCATCGGGCGTTGACCTCCGGCAGGACCCCTTCGCCCCGGCCTGTCTACGCCGCCCCATTGGACTTCACCTCCTGCACTCACCGCCTCGGAGATAGGGAAAGCCCCGCTGCCCTACCCACCTTCGCGCCCCTGCACTTCCCTCAGCACCTTCAAATGGCAACCTGGTCCTGATGATGATCCCAACTGATTAGGATCGAAATGCCGTCGACATACCAGCGCGATTTACGGCGCCTCCTTTACTATGGTTCAATCGAAATTGTCTGAAATATATGATTAATCTATGTAAATAATCCTCTTTTGAACCATAAGTCACTGTACATATATGTCACTTTTTCACATTGCGTCCACGCTGTTTCTTCCACTTGTCACCTGCGCCGTTCACCTTCGAGTGTCACAAGCACTTGTGTGCACAAAGTTTTCGGGTTGCCCTTGCAATAAGTGCTTACAGTGCTAATACAACATTTCCCAATTGCTTTCTCAACCTTGTCTGTCTTTTATCTTTCCAAATATATGATGCCTTGAGCACATTTAAACTAGCTACGAGTCTTCCTATTTTTTCCTTTTCTTGTAATGTCGTGTACATACTTGCTAATTGGTTCTCGCAAATAATACCGGTTGAGACATTGTTGTTTTTCTATACAAAGATATAAGCAAGTCAAAAAATTATATTCCTATGGAAACTTATTACCTACTGGCGGTCGCCAGTAGGTAGTTATAGTTAGAACCTAGTTTCCATAGGAAAAGCATTTTTTGATTTGCTAATAACTTTGGCGTCGTTTGACGAATCTTCCTGAAATTCTCCCCAAAAAAAGTCTATCCAGGTCAGCTCCTATCCTGAAAGTTTGGGGGTGATTTGTCAAGCGGGGGCTGAGAAAAAAGGGGGGTCCCAAAACTCATTTTCTCCATGTTAATTTCCATTGGAAATTTTGCGACGAGCTACAGCCCGAACTGCTGAACGGAATTACCCCAAATTTGGCAAAAAGGTAGAGCTTGGTTCAGAAAGCGACCTTTTTTTAAATGGTGTAAATCCGTTCAGTAGTTTTTGAGAAATTCAAAAATAAGAGTCAAAAAATCAATTTCCCATAGGAAACTTTGTGCAAGGCTACAGCCGAAACTACTGAACGGAATTACTCCAAATTTGGCAGAAAGGTAGTGCTTGGGTCAGAAAGCGACCTTTTTAAAATGGTGTAAATCCGTTCAGTAGTTGCTGAGAAATTAGAAAAATAAAAGTTTCGATATCTGGGCGGAGCCTAAGTCGCGTGCGCGAGCTTCACTGTGATTGGCTGCTAGTAGTCCAAACCAGGAAGTGTTGGCAGCCATCTTGTGGCTCGGTAGAAGCGACTCACCCGAAAACGGAGAAACAAAGGTATAAAACAAGAGAAGGGGGCAGGATAGAAAAACCCTGACCCCCTAGGCCTGCTCAGGGGGTCCCAGAAGGACCCCCAGGGCACAAAAAATCATTTAAAAAAAAAAATCGGCAAAAATTCGCGCTGGGGTCGCGGTTCTCGCGTTTCATTTTAATGAAGCCCTTGGGTGGGCTAGGTTCCGGGGGTATTTCTTAAAAAATAATAGCAGGGGCTCGCAGGGGTTGCGGGGGTGCGCTGGGGTCCGCGCAGCCCCGGGGCTTCACTCATGTTGGGAGGGGGGTTGCGCGGCCTCCCTTTTGGAGCCTTCTATGTGCTTGTAACTTTGGCGTTGTTTGACGAATCTTTATGAAATTATCCAAAAAGTTTCTCTTTTTTTGATTAGCTCATATATTGAAAGTTTGGGGGTGAATGGTGTAGGAGGGGCTGAGAAAAAGAGGGTCCTAAAACGTGTTTTCTCCATGCAATTTCCATACGAAACTTTACAGAAGACTACAGGTGAAACTGCTGAACGGAATTACGCCAAATTTGGCAGGGAGAAAGGTGATGGTCCAGAAAGCACGCTTTTGTTTAAATGGTGTAAATCCGTTCAGTAGTTTTTGAGAAATATCAAATTTTACAGATATCGATATTTGAGAATTCTGACATGTGATTGGCTGAGGGGTTACAAGCACCAGCTTGCGGCTTATTGGCTGTGAATGGTTGAAACCAGGAAGTGTTGGCAGCCATTTTGTGATTTACTCCGTCAGCTCGCATCTCTCCGTGTAGAAGCCAACGGGTTCGTAGTTTTACCTCTGCGAGGCAACATTGGCATCTGTGTCTGTGTGAGATATGCCTTTCACGCTGCCTCTCTTTATATCACCAGGTCGCGGCTATGCCTTTAAAAGCCCGTCCGTCGGCTCGGAGCTCTGTGAGTCAGTCTGTCGGTACGATCCCCTACACTACCCAAAGACTACCCAAACACCACTGCACTGTCGTAAACTCTAAAACACTACCCCCAGCACGATCCCCTACACTACCCAAACACCACTGCACTACCCTAAACCCTAAATCTACCCCCAGCACGACCCCCTACCCAAACACCACTGCACTACCCTAAACCCTAAAATACTACCCCCAGCACAACCCCCTACACTACCGAAACACCACTGCATTGTCGTAAACCCTAAAACACTACCCCTAGCAGGACCCCCTACACTACGCAAACACCACTGCAGTACCCTAAATCCTAAAACACTATCCCCAGAACAACCCCCTACACTACCCAAACACCACTAGACTCCCTAAACCCTAAAACACTACTCCCAACATGACCCCTACACTACACAAACACCACTACACTACCCTAAACCCTATAACACTACCCCCAGCACGACCCCCTACACTACCCAAACACCACTGTTCTACCCTAAACCCTAAAAGACTACCCCAGTACGACCCCCTACAGTACACAAACACCACTGCAGTACCGTAAACACTAAAACACTACTCCGAGGACGACCCCCTACACTACACAAACACCACTGCACTACCCTAAACCCTAAAACACTACTCCCAGCATGACCCCTTACACTACCCAAA
Source organism: Calotriton arnoldi (assembly GCA_963921515.1). Lineage (NCBI taxonomy): Eukaryota > Metazoa > Chordata > Amphibia > Caudata > Salamandridae > Calotriton > Calotriton arnoldi. The sequence goes on from CAWUFW010013275.1 coordinate 74,721, forward strand.
CACCACTGCATTTTCGTAAACTCTAAAACACTACCTCCAGCACGACGCCGGACCAGCACACGCCCCTTGTGCATGCAGGAGGATGCGTGCGTAGCTACATGTCCAGGCTCACTGCCAACGCTGAGGTGACATGGTAATGTCCGCTGAAGACAGCACACTGTGATGTTGCAGGGCCCGTGCCCATCATGCTAACACAATGACCACACGGTCACACTTGCTCAGATGCGGGTTCAGGGGGCGTTGGCGGTCCTGGGGTTGTTGCGATGAGTGTTGTGGCCCTCATGGGTATCCGTGTATCATGCTCATTGACTCTATGGCACCTGTGGGTGTTCCGGTGTGGCTCTTGGCTGTGTTCCCTTTCATGCTGCAGGTAGTCGTCCTGCTTAACACCAGCAGAAAGCAGGTGTAAACTCCCTGGTGCTAACGCGGCTTATCGCCGGAATTTGTTTCGCATCGCAGTTTTTGCCTTCCGTTGTGAAAGTTGTGATGTGGTTTTTTCGTGTACAGAAAAATAACCGAACTGGGCAGTGTATCCCGTCAAGATTCAGCACCTGACCCACTATTCCCAATCAATATAAATACAAAGAGATTTCTTCATTGAATTTGTGTGTACACTGTAAATGCACCCACTACCACAGTGCAATTCAATACAGGATTTTAGTATTTAGAATAAATCGCAAAGGTGCACCTTGTGTGTTTTTGCACGGGAACGCCTACTCTGCATCTCATTATCAGCACTTTAATGCAACTAAAGTTGAGATAAATCTAACACACTATTCAGAAGCTGGTGCAAACTGCAGACATCACCAGTATTCCCACGATAACTGCCCCAAAATTTAACACCATGGTGGACACCACCAAATAACAGTAATAAGAACGAGAAAGAGTCACACAGCACTTAAGTAACAACCAAAAACTTTATTGAAATTTTTTTTTTCTTCAAACTTTATTTTTCCGTTTACGTACATATAGAGGATAAACTAAATTTAACAAACTCAACACAAAACAACAAGGCGGAAGACTCCTGTCGGGTCCATCAATGTCGACGACACAGCCTGGAAAATAAAGCACAAAATAAGGACGTGTGTAATGCGCATATCAAAGGAGTGAGACACAGAGAAAGAGAGAAGGAAAAAAAAGCCAGAGAGAAAAAGAGAGGGAAGGAAAGAAAGGGAGTGAGAAATGGAGAAGGGAGAGAGAGTGAGAGAGATAGAAGGAAAGGAAGGAAGAGAGTGAGAGAGAGAGTGAAGAGAGGGAAGTGAGAGAGAGAGACACTGCCGCCTCTGCGCATCCATGACCAAATAATTACCTGCTGCCACCGGAGTGTCTACCAGTGGGCACTCCACGTGCCCGTGAAAGCTCCAGGGCCCGGTCCCACCACCATGGCTTGGTGCACATTATGTGGACCCGCTCCGCGGCCCAGCAGATCCCACACATGTCGCTGAGTCCTGAGTCATCAATGGCGGAGACCACATCAGCTTTTGGTGCCGCTAACCCTGTGCAACGCAAGTCAGCGCCATGTGGTGGTAGGCCGCTGACGGCCATACAACTTAGGGTGCAACTAACCCTGTGCAACTCAAGTCCACGCCACGTGGTGGTAGGCCCCTGACGGCCACATCAGCTTCGGGTGGCACTAACCCTGTGCAACTCAAGTCTGCGCCACGTGGTAGTAGGCCCCTGACTGCCACATCATCTTCGGGTGGCACTAATCCTGTGCAACTCAAGTCCGCGCCACGTGGTGGTAGGCCCCTGACGGCCACATCAGCTTTGGGTGGCACTAACCCTGTGCAACTCAAGTCTGCGCCACGTCGTAATAGGCCCCTGACGGCCATACAGCTCAGGGTGCGACTAACCCTCTGCGCAACTTTTCATGGACTCTTTATGATTGAGACCCGTGGAGCGTCCGCCATCCAGTCACCACCGGCAATAAAGGATGTGACGTTGTCGATCCATTATATTTGCGTGGTCACATGGCCTGTGACGCATGTGCCGGATGGGTGTGGTGTGTGTGCAAACCTGCCCTCAGGGAGTGGCCGTGACATGTTGACAAGTAGACCACTGACCTGCACACCTACAGCGAGTACGCCTGCGACAGGTAGCTATGTGGGGGGGTGAAAACGTGTTTTCTCAATGGATTTTCCATAGGAAACTTTAGACAAGGCTACAGGTCAAACTGCTGAACGGAATTACGCCAAATTTGGTAGGGAGAAAGGTCTTGGTCCAGAAAGCGCGCTTTCTTGCATCAAGTGAAAATATAAAAGAAAGGTCCCGAGGGCAATTTAATATACCGGAGCTCTGTCTGTGCGAGATAACCCTTTCACGCTCCCTCTGCCCAACATCACCACTTCGCAGCTATGCCGTTAGAAGCCAGTCCGTCGGCTCGCAGCTCTCTACCTTTGCGAGCTAGTATGCTGCTGTGCCTGTACCTCTGCGAGCTACTACGCTGCTGTTCCTTTGGGAGCGGATGGCTCGTAGTACTGCGTCTGTGAGTCGAGCGGACGGGCCGCAGTTGTCCCTCTGCGAGCCTGGGTGCGAACTGTTCATAAGTCACACTACATAAGCATTGAAAAGCCATTTTGTGATTCAGTCCGTCAGCTGGCATCTGTCCGAGGCATTTCTGAAAACATACCGGAGTTCTTTCTGTGAGAGATACCCCTTTCACGCTGCCTCTCCCCACATCAGCAGGTAACGGACCCTCTTCCCACATTACCAACATACCCCCAACAACCTTCTTGGACCCGTAATTGTCCCTGTGCGGTTGGACAAACAAGAATCTTAGTCATGTATAGATTTACATATAAAACATTTTATTTAAACAAAACAACAACAAATAAAACTGAAGGGAGTCTGGTGCTGTGGTCGCTACCACGAAGTTGGGGTCACTGCCATTCAGGACTCAGGACACAGTTCGACATGTGGGATCGGCTTGTATTGAACAGAGTTAGTGGCACCACGTGTCACGCCTTGTGTTGTACAGGGTTAGTGGCACCACGTGTCGCGGCTTGTGTTGAACAGGGTTAGTGGCACCACGTGTCCAAAATTCGAATTGCGAGCTCTGCTGCCCGCAGTGTAGACTGCTAATGAGTGTTCGTTTGCACTTGAAGATGAATTTGGTGATTGTACTAAAGCTATAACTGATATAAAGAAAGTTCTTGAAGCAAGGATACTAAAAGGATATTATGTAGGTTTTAGGCCTGTGATAGTTACTTGCCTACTGGACTCTGTAATTAATGAATCAAGACTTAATTTTAATTGTGAGCCCTGTTGACCGCAGTGTAGGCCAGAGGTAGCGGTCAGCAAGGGCCCATAGCCACGTGGCGTTGAGTTGAGGTGCACAGTTAGTGGCACCAAAAGCATTGAGACTGTATGAGCCTGTGATGCTGCTTGGTGCGGACGGGCCGCACTGGGAGCAATGTCTCTTGCCTACTGGACTGTGTCATCTGCAATCGCGACTGTATCTGAATTGTGAGCCCTGCTGACCGCAGTGTAGGCCAGAGGTAGCGGTGAGCAAGGGCCCACAGCCACGTGCATAGGTTGGTGGTCCCACCGGCCTGCGTAGTTCAGGTTCAGTGGCACCACGTGTCGCCGGCCTTCCATATGCAAATACGCCTCACTAATGGAAGGGAGTCTGGTGCTGTGGTCGCGGCCACGAAGTTGGGGTCACTGCCATTCAGGAGTCAGGACACAGTTCCACATGTGGGATCGGCTTGTGTTGAACAGGGTTAGTGGCACCACGTGTCGCCGGCCTTGCATATGGAAATATGCCTCACTGATCAAAGGGAGTCTGGTGCTGTGGTCGCTGCCACGGACTTGGGGTCACTGCCATTCAGGACTCAGGACACAGTTCCACATGTGGGATCGGCTTGTGTTGAACAGGGTTAGTGGCACCATGTGTCGCGCGCTTGTGTTGAACAGGGTTAGTGGCACCACGTGTCGCGGCTTGTGTTGAACAGGGTTAGTGGCACCACGTGTCGCCGGCTTGTGTTGAACAGGGTTAGTGGCACCACGTGTCGCCGGTCTTCCACAGTGTAGGCCAGAGGCAGCGGTCAGCAAAGGCCCACAGCCACGTGACGTTGACTTGAGCTGCACAGATTGGGAGCATACAGTCTTCTTAACCGATTATACTCTCTTACACAATTTGCATCGGCACTAATCTTGAATTGTTAGCCCTGCTAACCGCATTGTAGGCCGGAGGCAGCGGTCATCAAGGGCCCACAGCCACGTGGCGTTGACTTGAGCTGCACAGAGTTAGTGGTACTTGAAGCACTTAGCGTGTGCGCAGTCAGCGATGATGCGTGGTTCGGGCTGGCCGCACTGGTAGCAATGTCTGTTGCCTACTGGACTGCGTCATCTGCAATCGCGAGTCGCTCTGAATTGTGAGCCCTACTCACCGCAGTGGAGGCAGGAGGCAGCGGTGAGGAAGGGCCCACAGGCACATGTTGTTGACTTGAGCAATGTCTGTTGCCTACTGGACTGCGTCATCTGCAATCTCGACTCCATCTGAATTGTGAGCCCTACTGACCGCAGTGTAGGCCGGAGGCAGCGGTCAGGAAGGGCCCACAGCCACTTGTTGTTGACTTGAGCAATGTCTCTTGCCTACTGGACTGTGTCATCTGCAATCACGACTCGATCTGAATTGTGAGCCTTGCTGTCCGAAGTGTATATCGAAGGCAGTAGTTTGTACAGACATAAGTCCGCGGTGCTGTGCCGCTGGGTGCCTGTGTGGCGGAAGCCAGCGATCGGCTGAGGAGGCTGGCGGTCACGTCGGCGGCCTCGTGGCAGGGTGAGGGGCACCGCCCTGGCAGACGCTTTGGCCTTCCCACAAGTGAACCACGCCCAGAGCTCCGGCCTATTTATTCACACTCCTACGCTGAAGTGGCGTACGTCAGACCAGCCCACTCCGGTTACGCTTATGCTTACAGGGGGGGACGACACAGCTACATGACTGAGATCTTCCCTAGTGTTTGACGTAACATGGTTGGGTCCACTGTCCACAACACTACAAGCACCAGTAGTATTTGTGCACATGGAGAGGTGTGTGTTCTGCACACTGAGATGTGTCCAGCACATCACCGCTACACTTTGCATTGTGTGCATTGTTAAACATGGGTGAATTGCTTCCTTCACATACAGTTTGTTCACACCTGTCCCAATATTCAGCTATTGTGTGGCTGAGGGGCCATGCCGTTTTCGGAAAGTTCGCTGTCTTGGTCTGCGCTGCCTCGGTGGTAGAGGGGGGGGTCCTGGGGGTGGTGGTGGGTGTTGTGGCGTTCTTGGGTGTCAGAGCTGCTTGATCAGTAGGTCTATGACATGTGTTGGTCTTCAGATGTGGCTCTGGCCTGGGCTCCCTTTCATACTGTATGTAGTTGTTTAATATTTAAAAAACAAGAAGACATTATATAGTTTAAATAACAAATAAAAAAAATTACAGTAGGGAGAGGGGTGGTACGGGGGGAGGGAGGTCCTGAGGGTTGTGGCAGTGGGTGTTGTGTCCTTCTTGGGTGTCGGAAAAAACTATAGGTTAAATGAACATTATAATTAGAAGTTAGCATTAAAAAAGACATTGAAATTCACTGAAAAAACCATAGGTTTTAGGGACGTTATAGATAGAAATTAGTATTTAAAAACCTTTGAAATTCACTGAAAAATCATAGGTTTCAGGCACGTTATAGTTAGAAATTGGCATTTAAAAACCTTTGAAATTCACTGAAAAAACCATAGGTTTCAGGCACGTTATAGTTAGAAATTAGCATTTAAAAAACCTTAGAAATTCACTGAAAAAACCATAGGTTTCAGGGACGTTATAGTTAGTTGGACATTTCACTCATACAAAACCATAGAAATTCCACCGTTATAGTTAGTTCAGCTAACTATAACTCGCGCTCCGCAATGCACTGCTGATGACGTCACATATTACATCATTCATGAAATGGTCAGTGACATCACTGATGACATCACTGATGACATCTCAAATGACATCACTGATGACATCACTGATGACATCATCCATGTGACAATCTGATGCACCTCCTCACACACTAATATAACCTTTGATACACTCACTGTAAAATACAGACTACCATTTTCGATACCATTGACACACTAATACCAGTTACTACATACCCACTCAGTGATTCCTAGGTCTACACACACATCTACCCATTCACCCATACAATCACTCATACATGCAGTCACTGATCAATAGAACACTATCAAATGCAGTCATACACCTATATAGACATTGACACACCAGCACTCATCCTAGTCAGTTATGTACTCATCCTAGTCACACATGCAAAGAATCAAACACAGTTCCATTTACTCACCTACACAGTTATACACACACCACCTCATTTATTCATACAGATAGTAACGCATACTTAGTCTCTTATATAATCACTAATACAAGTATACACTCATACATACAGCCACTCTCACAATCACTGACTCTCACGTATAGTCATTTCTATACACCAACTCTCACATACACTGCCTTTTATATATGTACTTAGCTGGACATGTACACTGAGACATCGATTCACTCACCAAGACACCCATACACACACTTACCCACCCATACAACTGTTTCCACATGCACTCTTAAACTCATACACCCTGTCAATCAACCACTCACACATCTATGCACAGAGTCACACACCCCCCACCCAACCACACACACACTCAGTCTCCTATACAAATATGCAGGCAACTAATCAATAACCCATATAGACATTCATGTAGCTACTGGCCAACCGATGCAGCAGCTTACACAACAACAGACAGAGTGATACAGACATTCACACACTTTAGACACTAACCCATGTATTCAGTAAGATACATTTAATCATTCACTTAAACAGTCAGTCACACACCTACTAAATCCTCCATCCAGACACTTATACATCCATTCATTCTTCAATACAGCTTGGTATATATATAATACATATTTAAATTTTAAAGAAAACCACATTCACTGGATGATGTCACCAGTGATGTCATTAGTGATGTCATATGAGATGTCATCAGTGATGTCATCAGTGATGTCACTGACCATGTCATGAATGATGTAATATGTGACGTCATCAGCAGTGTATTGCGGGGGCACGAGTTATAGTTAGCTGAACTAACTATAACAGTGGAATTTCTATGGTTTTGTATGAGTGAAATGTCCAACTAACTATAACGTCCCTGAAACCTATGGTTTTTTCAGTGAATTTCTAAGGTTTTTTAAATGCTAATTTCTAACTATAACGTGCCTGAAACCTATGGTTTTTTCAATGAATATATATATATATATATATATATATATTCACTGAAAAACCATAGGTTTTAGGGACAGTTATAGTTAGTTGGACATTTCACTCGTACAAAACCATAGAAATTCCCCCGTTATAGTTAGTTCAGCTAACTATAACTCGCGCCCCGCAATGCACTGCTGATGACGTCACATATTACATCACTCATGACATGGTCAGTGACATCACTGATGACATCACTGATGACATCTCAAATGACATCACTGATGACATCACTGATGACATCATCCAGTGACTGTGTGTTTCTGTAAAGTTTAAATATGTTTAATATATATAGGGAAAGGCGTATTGAAGAATGAGTGGGTGTATAAGTGTCTGAATGGATGATTTAGTACGTGAGTGACTGACTCTACAAGTGAGTGATTAAATGTATCTTACTGAATGCATGGGTTAGTGACTAAACTGTGTGAATGTCTGTATCCGTCTGTTGGTTTGTAAGCGGCTGCATGGCTTTCTGAATAGCTACATGAGTGTCTACATGGGTTATTGATTGATTGTCTGAGTATCTGTATGGGTGCCTGAGTGTTTGTGTGGGTGGGGTGTGTGTGACTCTGTGCATAGATGTGTGAGTTGGTGATTCACTGGGTGCATGGTTTCAAGAGTGCATCTGTGATGGACTGTATGGGTGGGTGAGTGTGTGTATGGGTGTGTTAGTGATTGAATGTATATCTCAGTGGTACATGTGTGAGTAACTACATATGTGAAAGGCAGTATATATGTGTGTTGGAGTATATAAATGGCTATAAGTGAGAGTGTGATTGTGAGAGTGGCTGTATGGATGAGTGTGTACTTGTATCAGTGATTGTATAAGAGCGTAAGAATGTGCTAGTATTTGTATGAGTAAGTGAGCTGGTGTGTGTATAACTGTATAGGTGAGTAAATGGGTGTGTGATTAAGTTTTTTGCATGACTGACTAGGTGTGTGAGTACCTCTATGGATGAGTGGCGGTGTGTGAGTGTTTATATAGGTGTATGAGTGCATATGATAGTCCTGTACTGAGTGACTAAGTATGAGTGACTGTACGGGTGAGTGAGTGGATGTGTGTGTAGACCTAAGAATCAGTGAGTGGGTATGTAGTTTTTGGTGTTGGAGTGTCTATGGTTTTGAGAATGGCAGTCTGTAATTTAGAGTGGGTGTATCAAAAGTTATATTAGGGTGGGAGAAGATGCATGAAATTATCACATGGATGATGTCATCAGTGATGTCATTTGAGATGTCATCAGTGATGTTATCAGTGATGTCACTGACCATGTCATGAGTGATGTAATATGTGACGTCATCAGCAGTGCATTGCGGGGCGCGAGTTATAGTTAGCTGAACTAACTATAACGGGGAATTTCTATGGTTTTGTACGAGTGAAATGTCCAATTAACTATAACTGTCCCTAAAACCTATGGTTTTTCAGTGAATTTCAAAGGTTTTTTAAATGCTAATTTCTAACTATAACGTGTCTGAAACCTATGGTTTTTTCAGTGAATTTCAAAGGTTTTTTAAATGCTAATTTCTAACTATAACGTGCCTGAAACCTATGATTTTTGAAGTGAATTTCAAAGGTTTTTTAAATGCTAGTTTCTAACAATGCCTACAGAGGTAGGACATGTGAAGAAAGAAGAAAAAACGCACAGAAAGAAGCAAAAGATGTGCAGAAAGAACCAACAGAGGAGCAGAAAGAGGCCTTGTTGCAAAATCATCCTGTGCCAACAACTTTTTCAGACGGGTACTGGTGGTAACTGACTCTGACTAACCAGAGCCAGTGCTATGCTAAAAGACACTTAGAATACAGTGAAAACACCTACATACACTAGGGAACACTATGCGTTGGGGTACCCCTGTGATTAGCATGACCTCCTCTGCAAGTCCCTAGTACATAATAGGGCAGGGGGATTAAAACTACCTCTTAAAACGCTGCTACAGGGCGCGTTTGCACAGTGGTGAAGGAGGGGGCCTGAGGTGACATGTGTGCAAACGCACCCGTGGCGCATTTTAAGTTGCGGGATTAAGTCCCCTTGAATTCTGAGGGTCCCTGGGGCCCAACTAGCCCCCCAGGTACCTACAGTTAGGACCACAGAGCTGAGTTGCAGAGAGGCGTTCCGAGGCCACGCACCTTTTTTCACCTCTCTGCAACGCAACTCTGTTGTGCTTACTGAAGGTACCTGGTGGGCTAGTTGGCCCCCAGGGTCCCTCAGGATTCAAAGGGAATTAATTCCCCAACTTAAAACGCACCACAGGGCGTGTTTGCGCACATGTCACCTGAGGCCCCGCCCCTCCCTTCACCACTGTGCAAACGCGCCCCATGGTGCGTTTTGAGTTGGGGGATTAGGTCACCTTGAATCCTGAGGGTCCCTGGGGCCCAACTAGCCCACTAGGTACTTCCAGTAAGCACCACAGGCCTGCGTTGCAACGCCTGTAACAAATTGTGCAGTTGTGTTTAGGTAGTGAAGAGGGTCGTGCTGGGGGTAGTGTTTTAGGGTTTAGGGTAGTGCAGTGGTGTTTGTGTAGTGTAGGGGGTCATGCTGGGGGTAGATTTAGGGTTTAGGGTAGTGCAGTGGTGTTTGGGTAGTGTAGGGAGTCGTGCTGGGGGAGTGTTTTAGGGTTTAGGGTAGTGCAGTGGTGTTTGGGTAGTGTAGGGGGTCGTGCTGGGGGTAGTGTTTTAGGGTTTAGGGTAGTGCAGTGGTGTTTGGGTAGTGTAGGGGGTCGTGCTGGGGGTAGTGATTTAGGGTAGTGCAGTGGTGTTTGGGTAGTGTAGGGGGTACTGCTGGGGGAAGTGTTTTAGGGTTTAGGTTAGTGCAGTGGTGTTTGGGTAGTGTAGGGGTACTGCTGGGGGTAGTGTTTTAGGGTTTAGGGTAGTGCAGTGGTGTTTGTGTAGTGTAGGCGGTAGTGTTTTAGGGTTTACGTTAGTGCAGTGGTGTTTGTGTAGTGTAGGAGGTCGTGTTTTAGGGTTTAGGGTAGTGCAGTGGTCTTTGGGTAGTGTAGGGAGTCGTGCGGGGGTAGTGTTTTAGGGTTTAGGGTAGTGTAGGGGGTCATGCGGGGGTAGTGTTTTAGGGATTAGGGTAGTGCATTGGTGTTTGGGTAGTGTAGGGGGTCGTGCTGGGGGAGTGTTTTAGGGTTTAGGGCAGTGCAGTGGTGTTTGGGTAGTGTAGGGGGTCGTGCTGGGGGAGTGTTTTAGGGTTTAGGGCAGTGCAGTGGTGTTCGGGTAGTGTAGGGGGTCGTGCTGGGGGGAGTGTTTTAGGGTTTAGGGCAGTGCAGTGGTGTTCGGGTAGTGTAGGGGGTCGTGCTGGGGGAGTGTTTGAGGGTTTAGGGCAGTGCAGTCGTGTTCGGGTAGTGTAGGGGGTTGTGCTGGGGGTAGTATTTTAGGGTTTAGGGTAGTGCAGTGATGTTCGGGTAGTGTAGGGGGTCGTGCTGGGGGTAGTGTTCTAGGGTTTAGGGCAGTGCAGTGGTGTTTGGGCAGTGTAGGGGGTAATGCTGGGGGTGGTGTTTTAGGGTTTAGGGCAGTGCAGTGGTGTTCGGGCAGTGTAGGGGGTCGTGCTGGGGGTGGTGTTTCAGGGTTTAGGGCAGTGCAGTGGTGTTCGGGCAGTGTAGCGGGTGGTGTTTCAGGGTTTAGGGCAGTGCAGTGGTGTTCGGGCAGTGTAGGGGGTCGTGCAGGGGGTGGTGTTTCAGGGTTTAGGGCAGTGGTGTTCGGGCAGTGTAGGGGGTCGTGCTGGGGGTGGTGTTTCAGGGTTTGGGGCAGTGCAGTGGTGTTCGAGCAGTAAAGGGGGTCGTGCTGGGGGTGGTGTTTCAGGGTTTAGGGCAGTGCAGTGGTGTTCGGGCAGTGTAGGGGCGGTGCAGGGGGTGGTGTTTCAGGGTTTAGGGCAGTGCAGTGGTGTTCGGGCAGTGTAGGGGGTCTTGCTGGGGCTGGTGTTTCAGGGTTTAGGGCAGTGCAGTGGTGTTCGGGCAGTGTAGGGGGTCGTGCTGGGGGTGGTGTTTCAGGGTTTAGGGCAGTGCAGTGGTGTTTGGGCAGTGTAGGGGGTCATGCTGGGGCTAGTGTTTCAGGATTTAGGGCAGAGCAATGGTGTTCAGGCAGTGTAGGGGGTTTTGCTGGAGGTGGTGTTTCAGGGTTTAGGGCAGTGCAGTGGTGTTCGTGCAGTGTAGGGGGTGGTGTTTCAGGGTTTAGGGCAGTGGTGTTCAGGCAGTGTAGGGGGTCTTGCTGGGGTTGATGTTTCAGGGTTTAAGGCAGTGTAGTGGTGTTCGGGCAGTGTAGGGGGTCGTGCTGGGGGTGGTGTTTCAGGGTTTAGGGCAGTGCAGTGGTGTTCCGGCAGTGTAGGAGGTCGTGCAGGGGGTGGTGTTTCAGGGTTTAGGGCAGTGCAGTGATGTTCGGGCAGTGTAGGGGGTCGTGCTGGGGGTGGTGTTTCAGGGTTTAGGGCAGTGCAGTTGTGTTCGGGCAGTGTAGGGTGTCGTGCTGAGGGGTGGTGTTTCAGGGTTTAGGGCAGTGCAGTGGTGTTCGGGCAGTGTAGGGGGTCGTGCAGGGCGTGGTGTTTCAGGGTTTAGGGCAGTGCAGTGGTGTTTGGGCAGTGTAGCAGGTCGTGCAGGGGGTGGTGTTTCAGGGTTTAGGGCAGTGCAGTGGTGTTCGGCCAGTGTAGGTGGTCTTGCTGGGGGTGGTGTTTCAGGCTTTAGTGCAGTGGTGTTCGGGCAGTGTAGGGGGTTTTGCTGGGGGTGGTGTTTCAGGGTTTAGGGCAGTGCAGTGGTGTTCGGGCAGTGTAGGGGGTCGTGCTGGGGGTGGTGTTTCAGGGTTTAGGGCAGTGCAGTGGTGTTTGGGCAGTGTAGGGGGTCGTGCTGGGGCTGGTGTTTCATGGTTTAGGGCAGAGCAGTGGTGTTCGGGCAGTGTAGGGGGTCGTGCTGGGGGTGGTGTTTCAGGGTTTAGGGCAGTGCAGTGGTGTTCGGGCAGTGTATGGGGTCATGCTGGGGGTGGTGTTTCAGGGTTTAGGGCAGTGCAGTGGTGTACGGGCAGTGTAGGGGGTCTTGCTGGGGGTGGTGTTTCAGGGTTTAGGGCAGTGGTGTTCGGGCAGTGTAGGGGGTCTTGCTGGGGGTAGTGTTTCGGGGTTTAGGGCAGTGCAGTGGTGTTCGTGCAGTGTAGGGGGTCGTGCTGGGGGTGGTGTTTCAGGGTTTAGGGCAGTGCAGTAGTGTTCGTGCAGTGTAGGGGATCGTGCAGGGGTGGTGTTTCAGGGTTTAGGGCAGTGCAGTTGTGTTCGGGCAGTGTAGGGGGTCGTGCTGGGGGTGGTGTTTCAGGGTTTAGGGCAGTGCAGTGGTGTTCGGGCAGTGTAGGGGTCGTGCTGGGGCTGGTGTTTCAGGGTTTAGGGCAGTGCAGTGGTGTTCGGGCAGTGTAGGGGGTCTTGCTGGGGGTGGTGTTTCAGGGTTTAGGGCAGTGGTGTTCGGGCAGTGTAGGGGGTCTTGCTGGGGGTGGTGTTTCAGGGTTTAGGGCAGTGCAGTGGTGTTCGGGCAGTGTAGGGGGTCTTGCTGGGGGTAGTGTTTCAGGGTTTAGGGCAGTGCAGTGGTGTTCGTGCAGTGTAGGGGGTCGTGCTGGGGATGGTGTTTCAGGGTTTAGGGCAGTGCAGTGGTGTTCGGGCAGTGTAGGGGGTCGTGCAGGGGGTGGTGTTTCAGGGTTTAGGGCAGTGCAGTGGTGTTCGGGCAGTGTAGGGGGTCATGCTGGGGGTGGTGTTTCAGGGTTTAGGGCAGTGCAGTGGTGTTTGGGCAGTGTAGGGGGTCGTGCTGGGGGTGGTGTTTCAGGGATTAGGGCAGTGGTGTTCGGGCAGTGTAGGGGGTCTTGCTGGGGGTGATGTTTCAGGGTTTAGGGCAGTGCAGTGGTGTTCGGGCAGTGTAGGAGGTCTTGTTGGGGGTAGTGTTTCAGGGTTTAGGGCAGTGCAGTGGTGTTCGGGCAGTGTAGGGGTCATGCTGGGGTGGTGTTTCAGGGTTTAGGGCAGTGCAGTGGTGTTCGGGCAGTGTAGGGGGTCATGCTGGGGGTGGTGTTTCAGGGTTTAGGGCAGTGCAGTGGTGTTTGGGCAGTGTAGGGGGTCGTGCTAGGGTATGTGTTTCAGGGTTTAGGGCAGTGCAGTGGTGTTCGGGCAGTGTAGGGGGTCGTGCAGGGGCTGGTGTTTCAGGGTTTAGGGCAGTGCAGTGGTGTTCGGGCAGTGTAGGGGGTCGTGCTGGGGGTAGTGTTTTAGGGTAGTGCAGTGGTGCTTGTGTAGTGTAGGGGGTCGTGCTGGGGGTAGTGTTTTAGGGTTTAGGGTAGTGCAGTGGTGTTTGGGTAGTGTAGGGGGTCGTGCTGGGGGTAGTGTGTTAGGATTTAGGTTAGTGCAGTGGTGTTTGGGTAGTGTAGGGGGTCGTGCTGGGGGTAGTGTTTTAGGGTTTAAGGTAGTGCAGTGGTGTTAGTGTAGTGTAGGGGGTCATGCCGGGGGGAGTGTTTTAGGGTTTAGGGTAGTGCAGTGGTGCTTGTGTAGTGTAGGGGGTCATGCTGGGGGTAGTGTTTTAGGGTTTAGGGTAGTGCAGTGGTGTTTGTGTAGTGTAGGGGTCATGTTTTAGGGTAGTGCAGTGGTGTTTTGGTAGTGTAGGGGGTCGTGCTGGGGGTAGTGTTTTAGGATTTAGGTTAGTGCAGTGGTGTTGGGGTAGTGTTTTAGGGTTTAGGGTAGTGCAGTGGTGTTTGTGTAGTGTAGGGGGTCATGCTGGGGGTAGTGTTTTAGGGTTTAGGATAGTGCAGTGGTGCTTGTGTAGTGTAGGGGTCGTGCTGGGGTAGTGTTTTAGGGTTTAGGGTAGTGCAGTGGTATTTTTGTAGTGTAGGGGGTCATGTTTTAAGATGCAACGCTCCAATACCTGACCAGTCTGCACTACATAAAACTGCAAAAAACTAAAAATAAAAAGTGTTTTGCACACTTTTGTCATTGGGCTATATGTGGGCTACATCTGGGTAATATTTGTGCTACATTTGGGCTCTTTTTTCACTGGTGGCCATCTTGGAAGACTTCTTTGTTATGAAGTTTCCTAATTTCCTCATTTACTGCAGTCTCCTCAGTAGGAAATGCTTTCAGTTTTTTACTTTGATTCCATCAAGAAGGCATTCAGATGTGTCACACATTTGCCATAAATTCAGAATGTTATTACTCTAGTTGTTCATTAGATCACTGTAGTAAAGCTACTGCTCACCAAGGAGTTAACTGGAAGTCTACTGCTGGTATTGAAAGTGATTGTTTCAGTCTGCATGTCAGAATTTTCTAATGAAATAGAAGAGGATTTGAGATCTCACTTAAAACATGCACAAAATTTTCTTTTTGCAGCACTAACCATAATTTCTAAAGCAAAATCAACCCCTCATTTTGTTCCTTTTAAAATTAAATGTTTTAAGTGTTACCAGTTTATTCCAATCAAGATGGCTTCAGGTGTGCCATACTTTTGTCATAAGTAAGGCTGTTAGCACTCTAGTTGTTCTTTAGAACACTCTGGGAAGCTGCAGTAGAACACAAAGGCATCAACTGACAGGCTGCTCCTGTTGAAATATAACAGGAAGATATTTGAGATCTCACTTAAAACATGTCCTAATTTTTCTTTCTACAGCACTAACCATAATTTCTATGGCAAAATGAACCCCCTCATTTTGTTCCTTTTTAAATTAAATGTTTTAAGTGTTACCAGTTTATTCCAATCAAGATGGCTTCAGGTGTGCCATACTTTTGTCATAAGTAAGACTGTTAGCGCTCTAGTTGTTCTTTAGAACACTCTGGGAAGCTGCAGTAGAACACAAAGGCATCAACTGACAGGCTGCTCCTGTTGAAATATAACAGGAAGATATTTGAGATCACACTTGAAACATGTCCTAATTTTTCTTTCTACAGCACTAATCATAATTTCTATGACAAAATGAACCCCATCATTTTGTTCCTTTTTAAATTAAATGTTTTAAGTGTTACCAGTTTATTCCAATCAAATGGCTTCAGGTGTGCCATACTTTTGTCATAAGTAAGACTGTTATTGCTCTAGTTGTTCTTTAGAACACTCTGGGAAGCTGCAGTAGAACACAAAGGCATCAACTGACAGGCTGCTCCTGTTGAAATATAACAGGAAGATATTTGAGATCACACTTGAAACATGTCCTAATTTTTCTTTCCAGAGCACTAACCATAATTTCTATGACAAGATGAACCCCATCATTTTGTTCCTTTTTAAATTAAATGTTTTAAGTGTTACCAGTTTATTCCAATCAAGATGGCTTCAGGTGTGCCATACTTTTGTCATAAGTAAGGCTGTTAGCACTCTAGTTGTTCTTTAGAACACTCTGGGAAGCTGCAATAGAACACAAAGGAATCAACTGACAGTCTCTGCCCTTGTTGGATGTACATGTTTTACTGAGAATGTCAGACTTCATTCTCACATGACTGAGAAAGATAATATGAATTTACAGAAAATATGCTCTCATTTTAGCTTCTGGGGCACCTTCCAAAACTGTATGGGACAATCATGTGAAAATAGTTTTCTCTCAAACATGATTCATGATATCCCAGCAGAAGGTTTTTCACAGGGTAAAATCACCTTAGAACACACCACAATTCCTGAAATTAGTATGGTACCATCAACAAATGAATTCTAATGTAACTAAAGTCTGTTATCACCCTTTATACTTCTCCTTTTGGTAACCCTCAAAATCTTCGATTCACTACAATGCATTTCAAAGGGGTACTATCATTTATATTGGTCCCAAGATGGCTGCCAGCAATTCCAGGATGAAGTGCTGACAGCCAATCAGATCTCACGATGACATGTGTGGTTAGGCTCCGCCCAGATATATATGTGTTTTTACTTTTGATTTTCTCAGCAACTACTGAACGGATTTACACCATTTAACAAAAAGGGTTCTTTCTGAACCAAGAACTACCTCTTTGCCAAATTTGGTGTAATTCCGTTCAGCAGTTCGGGCTGTAGCCGTGTCTAAAATTTCCTATGGGAAAATGAATGGGGAAAACACGTTTTGGGACCCCCCTTTTTTCTCGGCCCCCGCTTGACGAATCACCCTGAGACTTTCAGGGTAGGAGCGGACCGGAGCGGGCCATAAAGTTTGAAAATTTCGCGAAGATTCGTCAATTGACGCAAGAATTATTTCAAATAGAATGTCGCGGATTTCCTATGGAAAATAGGTCCTAACTATAACTATCTACTGGCGACCGCCAGTAGATAATATATATATATATATATATATATATATATATAGAGAGAGAGTGAGAGAGATAGATATTCGCTGAAAAAAACAAAGGTTGAAGTAACTTTATAGTTAGGTGAATTTTTCAGTGACAACATTAACGTTTAGAACTAAAATAAACATAGAAGTTATAGTTAACAGAGTCAACTATATCTTGCGCCCTTGCCATGCACTGCTTATGACCATACATATGACATCACTCATGACATTTTCTATTACATCATTTATGACATCACTAATGGCATCTCAAATTACATAACTAATGACAACACTGATGACATCAGTCAAGCTTCTTTTAACATATTACTCTTTAAATGGGTATACTCTTAGAGCTATAAAGGTAAGTTAAAAAATGCTCAGAATCATATGGTGCCTCTTTAGGCCCTGGGGACCCCATCCCCCAGGGCCGTGCATTTTTTTAAGGGGAGGGTGGCCACACAGCGCCCCTCCCCGAACCGTTATCAGCCCAAGGAACCCCATCCACCAGGTCCATTTATTTAAATAAAGCAGAGGGGGGTTGCCTGGCCCTCCTCCATGAGCCTTGTTAGGCCCTGGGTACACCCTACCTGAGGGCCACTCTTTTAAATACAGGGGAGGTGGCCTTGTTATCCCCCAGGGAACCCCCTCCCCAGGCAGATTTTGGCCCAAGGGATCCCATCCCCTGGGCCCGACTTTATTTTTAGGGGGGGACACGCGACCCCCCTCCCTGGGCCGATATCAGTCCCAGAGACCCCATCCCCTGGGGCCTGTGGGTTTTTTCAGGGGAGAGGGGCACGCAGCCCCTTCCCCAGGCCAATTTCAGCCATTGGATCCCCATGCCCCAGGGCCCGGTGAGATTTTCAGGGAGAGGGGGCACATGGCCCCCTCCCTAGGCCAATTTTGGTCCCGGAGATCCCATTCCCAGGGCCCGTATTTGTAAAACGTGGGTGCCCTGGTGCCCACCCAGGAAATTCTCTTGTTGGGGGATGTGGGGGGAGCCACAAGGAGCAACTACTAGTGCTGCTTCCCTTGGACGGGAGCAATATTTTGATCTGTTTCCCTGCCCGCAAGTGGGTGGGCAGGGAAACATCGAAAGTTTGCTCCTAGCGGCAGGAGCATTTTCAAAGCTCCTGCCCGCTGGGAGTGGACTTGGTGTTTGCTCCGGCTTGGTGTTTGTTTTGATAATGCTCCCTCCAAGCGGGCAGGGAAACAACTATGTCCCGGGGTGCGGTGTTGGCTCCCCTGGACATAGCATCTGAGCCGGCCCCGCTGGATGGGGTCCCCTGAGCACAGCATGCCCCCTCCCTTAAATGTAATCCCCCCAGGGGTGGGCGCTCCTGGGATTTTAGGGGCTTAGGGAGGGCTCCTTATCCATTTTGCAAACTTTCGGCCCTAGGAGTGGGCTCCCTGGGGCCGGTTGTGGCTCAGGGAGGGGGGTTGCGAGGCCCTCTTCCCCTTGTTTAATGATTTCAGCCCCGGAGGTGAGCTCCCTGGGGCCTCTGATGGCTCAGGGAGGGGGACCCGCATCACCCCTCCCCATGCACAATATGTGTAGCCCTGGGGGTGGGCTCCCTGGGACCTCTGATTGCTCAGGGAGGGGGCTGCACGTCCCCCTGTTGAACCTGGCCCTATTTGCAGTGTTGTTACCAAACTTTTTGCCTTCTTCCTCCTATTTTTTTTTACCCTCTTTCTGAAGGCTTTAGGACTCTGGGTACTTTACCACTGTTAACCAGTACTAAAGTGCATTTGCTCTCCACCAAAAACATAGTATGATTTATTTACACCTGTTTGGCATATTTTATTTACTTGTAAGTCCCTTGTACAGTGGTATTGAATATACCCAGGGCTTCTAAATTAAATGCTACTAGTGGGCCTGCAGCACTGCTTGTGCCACCCACTGATGTAGTCTTTCAAACCTGTCTACGGCCTGCCACTGCAGAGCCTGTGTGCACAGTTTTCTGCCACTTTGACTTGGCATTTAAAACTACTTGCCAAGCCTTAAACTCCATTTTACTACATATAGGTCACCCCTAAAGTAGGCCCTAGGGAGCTCCCTTATATTTGTTTAAGTTGTAATTCTTGATCTGTAAGGAGTAGCGTTGCCATGCTTGGTATGTGTGGAATAGTGGTGATAAATGCTGCTTACTGGTGTAGGTGGATGTTACATTATTATTTTAGAAATGCCACTTTTAGAAAGTGGGCATTTCTCTGTACTTATGACTCTTTATGCTTTGCAGCCTGACTCCACTCCACGTCTATGCCTGGGTGACAGCTACACTATGTGCATACTTTCCAGACAGCCATCACACAGGAAGGGTTGACTGTGACAGGGTTACATCTGCATTCATCTGCGTCCTGATGGTCTTTCTGGGCTGGGGGAGGGAGGGGTGTTCACACTTAACATTTGTATTGTCTGTATCCTGCCCTCACACAAAGAGCTAATGTACCCCCTGAGGAGGGTACACACGTCTATAAACAGGAAGCCATCAATAGAAGATTTAGTCAATTCTTTGCAGGTTTACATGCTATGCCATTGGAGCTTCCACCACGTTTTATTAATGAGTTTTTAGAGCCTTACAGTGGAGGCGAAAAAATGACCAGGGTGGGTAAGTAAGAATTCAAGAAGTGAATGCTGCCATAAAGCATATGACAAGATGGAGAGTCCCTGGATTGGATGGGTTCCCTCTGCAATTTTATTTGACATATATGGAAGAATTTGCACCAAGACTAGTTAATCTTTACTTGCCAGCCTGTAAAATGGGACGATTGCCCAACACAACGGCAAAAGCAATAGTGTTCTCATTGTTAAAGCCAGGAAGGGCCTCTGAGGATGTACGGGCTTATCCCCCACTTTCTATTGATAAATCTGGGTTACAAGATATTGAGTAGAGTATTGGCAATGTGCCCATCTCCCTTAATGTCTAAGTTAATACATACAGACCAGTCTGGGCGCATTCCAGGAAGGAATATGGCTCATAGTATCAGGAGGGTATTGGCGGTCATGGAATCTGATTTTACAGAGAAGGAAAAAAGGGTGATTGCAGCAATTGACATTGAAAAGGCATTTGATAGTTTACATTGGGATTTACTTTATGAAGTGCTCAATAAGATGGGATTGGGAAACCAATTTATTGCATAGGTTAGGCTTCTGTAAGCTGCACCTACTGGTCGTGCCAAAACGGGTAGGCATTATTCAGAAACATATGCAGTAGGAAGAGGGGCTCGACAAGGGGGCCCTCTCTCACCATTATTATTTGCAATTGCTATGGAGTCACATGCTAGTTGGGTGAGGACAGGAGGGGTTTGTAGGGATCTGGAGGTACAGGGTGTGCAACATTATTCAGCAATATATGCAAATGATAGGTTGTTATTTCTAAAAGATGCTAATGTTGATTTGCACATACTATGAACCTCTTAAATCGGCGAGCCTCAGGGTTATGCATCAACTGGAAAAAATCATATTTCTTCCCAGTACAGAAGGATGTGCCACAGCCTGTGGATTTTGGGGGGGCTTAATTGGGAGGGAACGTATCTAAAATATCTGCGGGTAAGATTATACCATGCTTCAATTGATTTATTGGAGGGTAACATTGGTGTGGCGATTTGAAGTTTACAGAAAAGTGTAGATTTTTGGAGAACGCTGCCGTTTTCAGTTTCAGGACGAATAGCAGTAGCAAAAATGGTGGTGTTGCCCAGACAAGAGGGCAATTTTTGTTGCATCAATAGGTGATCGCTATATTGCGCAACCATTGGGATATGGGTTTAGTAGAGCTGCAAGTACATAGTGCCTGTCAAATATTGTGTACCACGAAGGTTCGTATAAAGGGGGTAGCGTGCGTTTATGAGGCAATAAGAAGTGATATGGTAATGCCTCTTTTTGGCCTAAGAGAAAAGTGGGAGGAGGATTTGGCACATCAAATTCCAGAGTTGGAATGGTCTAAAATTCTTGGAAATTCATACATTGTATCTAGATATGTGAGATTTAAAATGTTTAATTTTTCTACTTGCACTGGGCGTATCTAACTCCGGGGAAAATAGCTCTAATTTATCAGACAGATGTGGCATGCCCGAGATTTGGTGAACATGGTGCAGAAATGTTGCACATGGTATGGTCATGCGCATTATTAGTGGAATACTGGAGGGAAGTAATATTTTGTATAAATGAGTCAACAAATAGATCAATTGAGTGTACTCCAATGGTTTGTCTGCTGGGGGATTTCTAAGACCTACAAAGTGTAAAAATACTACGGTACTTATTGATTTAGCTTTGGTACTTGCAAGATTTAAATAACTATGAATTGGAAGGCACCCAGGTCCCCTAGTTAACCCTGGGCGTAGTTCGCGTAGTAGCGCTACGCGTAGCTACACGAAGTGCACTTCGCACTACGCGAGCTACACGTAGCACTACGCAAACTGCGTAGTGCGGTAGGAAATGCTGTTTGCAATGATTGCACAGTGCCGGATGCTTGTCCGCACTGTGCAATCATTGCAAACGGCATCTTGCACAGTGCAAGCGGTCGTTTTCTGCCGCTCGAGTAGATTTGTACTCGAGCGGCAGTTTTCTCAACGCGGACTGGTAGTTTCTCATCGCGAGCGGTCGCGAGCATATGCGACCACTCGCAATGAGAAACCTGACCTCCCCGCTTTGAGAATCTCCCCGGGAGGTTTATTTTCCACGCTTGCGATCGGCAACTTGATGTTGCTGATCGCGAACGAGGAAAAAGTCTCGCCGGGATGTCATTTTGCTCGCTTGCCAACTTGATGTTGAGGACCGCGAGCAAGCAAAAAATGCCCGCTACGCTACGCGTTTTTGCACTGTGCTACGTGCAATTCGCGTAGCGCGTAGTTGCGCAAACTACGCAAACTACGTGAGCGTAGCGTAGTTTTCCACCCAGGCCTACCTAGGATAGCAAAATGGAGATTGTCCTTAGTTCGTCGAACAGGTTATGAGAGTGCAGTATTGTTTAGTGATATGAGGAAAGGAAGAGGATCAATTGAAAATTCATGCATGGGATCATTTATTAGATTCCCTTGAAGATTAAGAAAAGAATGATGATTCTGTGGAAGAAAATGGGTAAAAATGTAATTTGCAAAATAAATGTGCTGTATGCATATTGTAATGGATAATGGACTTAAGGGAGAATGGTGGCAGTGAGGGTAAGTGGTTTAATATTGTTATGCATGTCTTATAAATGATAATAAAAAATTGTTTACTAATGTTTGGAGCCAGGATTGGGTTGAAAGGGAGTGTTGTGCACTTCTAAGGGTCCTTTTGAAGTCACCCCTTGAACAAAGACACATTTGAGTACAGGGGCTCTGAACCCACTTTTTAAAAGAATTTTCGGAACTGTAACAAACAACTCTTAGAAGGACCGCTGCGCTGATCAAAGGACTCATCTGGACTGCTCTTCTGCTGTTGCCCTGCTGCCTGCTACTTGCTGGGAGCATAAAGGACTCACTGGACTGCTTTTCTGTTTGTTGCCCTGCTGCCAGCTGCTCCCTGGCTCTGTTCTATCAAGGCACTGCGGTGCTGCCAGGAGAGATCGCCATTGGAGCTGCTGGCTTTGTTGTGCTGGTCTGCCTGTCTACTGCTCCCTGCTTGTGCTCTGAAGTGTTCTCCTCAAACCGATAATTGCCCAGAATTGGCAGTGGGACTCTGAGTCCCGCCTCTCAAGTCACCTGCAATTAGCGCATAGTGAGCACTATTTTATTGGCATCCCTCCACCTTTTAGGCAGCACATATGAAGTTCTTTGTTCGGGGTAAACCTGGAGGACTCTCGTCGAGGTACTGTGAACCAGCGCATGTTGAGCACTTTCCATTGCATCAAAGATTGGAAGGGCCAGCGTGTTTAGGGGCAACCAGGCCGCATCAGCACGGAACGAGCACTTGAGACCTGGTGAAGAGCAGCCCAGGGGAATTGGAATCACGGCAGGTGCAGAGTAAAGGCACTGCCGTTAGAAGGAGCCGCCTCAACAGCTCCGAGTGCGGGTCTGGCATGAACAAGTTGCCCGGAAACTCAGGGGTGGGCCAAGCACCAAAGGCTTGTGCCGACAGGCCCGACCCTAGGATCAGCACATGTGGTGAGCCGACAACATGGGCCCGCTGACATCTACTGAACCCCGAGGAATTCCCAGACCAGGAGTTCCCTGCACGGATGCCGTCGCTCGGCTCAGAAGCGACCTCGGGGGCACTGTGTTGAAGCAGCTGCACCATGCGCTCACGGGCAGCTGCATTTTAGGGAATCCTGCATGTAGGGGACCCAAAGAGACCTCCTTGTTGACAACTACAATTGTGCCCCCCCTAACCTTGAAGGATTCAGTTTGGGGGGCACTGACTTGAGTGTCTGAATACGTGGTGAGACCTCGGAGGCCCCCATCTCGTTGTTTCAGGAAAGTTACTGAAATTACCATATCACATGTAGTAAGCGCACAGGTGCTTCTGTGGCCTACATGTTATGCTTACATGAAACCATTGCACCAGGGCTCCCAACGATTACCGTGGCCCCGCTAATAGGGGTGCTGGGGTTTCTCTGCTCACTTGGGTTTATTGTTGCTGATGTTTCTGGTGGTATTTAGTAATTTCTGCATTACTGGTGATATTTGGTGATGGATATGTCATACCTCTAACCTGTTGCATTTCATGCCCTGATGTTATACTGTATGTCATTTTTGATTCCGGCATTGTCAGGATAACAAGCACTGTTCCTGTATTGGCATAATATGCACAGTATTTATGATCCATATTGTTTTTGGTCTATGTTTTATGTACAATACACACTATATATTTTTTATATAATCCTGTGTGGACTCTCTTTTGTGGTCTAGTCATTGTGTTACTGGTGTGAGTGTGTTGGTCAAACGCACACATTGTCTCTGATGATAAGCCTGCCTGCTCTGCGCCAAGCTACCAGAGGGTGAGCACAGGTTATCTTTGGTGTGTAATTTACTTACCTTGACCAGAGTGGTGGGTTCTGCCTGGCTTAGATGCATACCCTATCAACCAGAAACCCCATTTCTAACATTGGTGATCAGTGGTGAGGATAGGACTCGCATTTGCATGATACTACAGTAACTCATTGCTGCACTATAACTCTGCACTTTACGTGTTTTTTTCTCCTGTTCTCTCATTGGTCATTTTTATTGTTTTCACCTGCTTAAGGCTCTTATGCCTAAGAATCTTGTTGTTGCACTTGTGTTTGTATACCTTACCAAAATGGGGTTAACCTTTGATCCTGACTGGATCACTGACAGAATATCGACAGCAAAAATGTCGAGCAACAAAAATATCGGGACAAAAATATCGTTGTCCAAAATATCGAAGTCCTATCCTCATAATGGTAAGTACAAAAATATCGATAAAAAAATATTGTTGTTTAAAATATAGTTGTTTAAAATACAGTTTTTTTTAAATGTTTAAAAAATAGTGTAAAATAATGCAAATAATACATATATTTAAAAAAAGATAGTTAGAATTATTAACAAAAATTTAAAATGATAAGTAATAAATATAATGTAAAAATAAATTATACCTACACATATATATATATATAATATAATATATATATTAACTTAATATAACTAATAAATAATGATTTTAATAAATTATAACATATTAAAAACATATTAAAAATTATAAATACATATATATATACATACACCAATAAATTAAAAATAAAATTAAAATATAGATATAATAAATTAAAATATTAAAATATTTATATTTTTTTACAATTTCATTTGACACTTCATTAACTGCAACAGTAGTGAAAATGTTGGATAGCGGAGGGGATAAAATTACTATTCCCACTCCAGGAAGTGCAACAGTAGGGAAAGTGTTGGATAGCGTAGGGGTAAAATGTACTATTCCCACTCCAGAGAGTGCAACAATAGGGAAAGTGTTGGATAGCGTAGGGGTAAAAACTATTATTTCCACTCCAGGGAGTGCAACAGTAGGGAAAGTGTTGGATAGCGGAGGGGAATAATTTACTATTCCCACTCCAGGGATTGCAACAGTAGGGAAAGTGTTGGATAGCGGAGGGGTTACAATTACTATTCCCACTCCAGTGAGTGCAACAGTAGGGAAAGTGTTGGATAGTGGTGGGGATAAAATTACTATTCCCACTCCAGGGAGTGCTGCAGTAGGGAAAGTGTTGGATAGCGGAGGGGTTACAATTACTATTCCCACTCCAGTGACTGCAACAGTAGGGAAAGTGTTGGATAGCAGAGGGGAATAATTTACTATTCCCACTTTAGCAAAATAATTAACATTAATTAACAAACAATTAATTAATTCTAAATAACTTACCTGCCACCATATTCCCCTATAAATAACACCACCAATGTTGTAAAACATAACACAATTAACATAATTAATTAACAATTAATTAATTCATAATAATTAACAAACAAATGAAAAACAATCAATAATAAATTATTTCACACAAATAACACTAAAAAACAACAGAAAATTAATAACCAATTAATAAATAAATAAGAATAAATTATTTACCAAAATTAACAATATAAAATATTAAATACATAAATATTAAATATATAAATTAATTAATTATTAATAAAATACTTCCCACCCTACTCCCCTATAAACCCACAACCCGCTCCTAAAAAAATTGACACAATTAACATATATACCAATTAATTATTAATAATTAACAACCAATTAATAACTAATTAATAACAACTTAATTACCACAATTAACAATATAAAATCTTAAATACTTAATTATTAACTAACAAAAAAATATTAATAAATTAATTATAATTAAATTACTTCCCATCCTATTCCCGTATAAACCCACAACCCGCTCCTAAAAAAATAACACAATTAAGATATTTACCAAATATTTATTATTAATTAACAACCAATTAATAACTAATTAACAATGAATTAATTAACACCATTAATAATATAAAATATGAAATACCTAAATATTAATTATTAAAAATTATTAATTAATTATAATTAAATTACTTCCCTCCCTATTCCCCTATAAACCCACAACCCACTCCTAAAAAAATAACACAAATAAGATATTTACTAAATATTTATTATTAATTAACAAATTAA
The DNA here is from genome assembly GCA_963921515.1 of Calotriton arnoldi. Classification (NCBI taxonomy): domain Eukaryota; kingdom Metazoa; phylum Chordata; class Amphibia; order Caudata; family Salamandridae; genus Calotriton; species Calotriton arnoldi. The sequence continues at coordinate 100,315 of CAWUFW010013275.1, forward strand.
TAACTAATTAATAATGAATTAATTAACACAATTAATAATATAAAATATTTAATACCTAAATATTAAGTATTCAAAATTATTAATTATTTAATAATAATTAAATTACTTCCCACCCTATTCCCCTATAAACCCACAACCCGCTACGGAACAAAAACACAAAATTTAATTAAAAAAAATTAATTAACTTCTAAAAATTATTATTAAATTTATTATAATTAAATTACTTCCCACCCTATTCCCCTAAATGCAATGCTTCCACAAAAAAATAGAACACATACATTAAAAATACACACTAAAATACATAACACTAAATAAAACAACGATATTTTTTACAACAATATTTTAGCAAACAATATTAATTACTTCGATATTTGGGAAAACGATATTACTTACCTTCAACTCGATATTCTTGACAACAATATTCTGACTGTAGATATTTTTGTATGTCGATATTTTGGACTCAATATTAGTGTTAGTCGATATTTGCAACTCGATATTATGTCTGTTTACCATCCTGACTACCTGTTTTTGTACAGTGTGGAGGAGTTGAAGGGATTCTGCAGGGAGAGAGGGCTACCTGTGAGTAGGGACCTTCACAAAACCCTGTACTATTTTGAAAGGGACTGGGTAAAAGTGTTAACAGAGAACCAGGAGGTTGGTGGTTTTGAGGAAGACCCTGAAGAGGACCCTGAGATTAATGAGGACTCTAACTGGGAGGGTTCCCCATCTACAACCCTAGAGGGCAGTGACCCTGCAGAGTTTGAGGAGGAGGGAGCAAATAACTTGGCAGGGACACCAGTAGAGAGAGAGGACCCCAGAGATTGAGAGTCCCTTACTGGGTCTAGTGCCAGGAGCAGTGTCACCTCCCACACCCTGTCCCCTGAAGAGGTCAGAGATAGACAGGCTGAGAGGGACCTGAGGTTACAGCTGTCTGTGGAAGAGAGAAGGGCAGAGGCTGAGAGAGCCTTAGCTGAGGAGAGGATGGCAAAGGCTCAAAGGGCCTTCCCCAGAGAGAAACTAGCTCTTGAGGAAAGGAAATTGGCCCATGAGTGTAGTTTGAGAGTTCTGGACTCACCAGTGCTGCAGGAGAAGTCCAGTGGTGGCAGCAATATGGAGTCTAGTCTACCACCCACTGATTTGGTGCCGAGCTTCAAGGAGGGGGGATAACATACGTCATTGATTGCAGGAGTATGAGAGAACTCTGGTAAGGTGCAGGATCCGTGAGGAGGATTGTGGAAATGGCCGGGGAGTATATTTCTGAGGATGGGAGGAATGTCCTACTGGCCCAACAAGGGAGTGACAGGCAGAGGTACACCCACATGATGGAAACCCTGAAAAAAAAGTTTGGAATAACATCTGAAGAGTATAGGTTGAGGTTCAGGGGCAGCAGGAAGCAGTCTCACCAGCCTTGGGAGGATTTTGTGGAGGATAAAGAGCACTATTCTAGTATTGGCATAATATGCACAGTATTTATGATCCATGTTGTTTTGGTCTATTCTTTATGTACAATATACACTATGGGGCCGAGTCCGATTCGGGCCGGAAATCTCTCCGACCGAGCCGGACCCGGAGAGATTTCCGACCGAATCGGACCCTAGCAGTCCGACTGAACGAGTACGATGCGCACGCATGCTATCGGACTCGATTCGGTCGGACTCCCATTGAAGTCAATGGGAGCCTGTCGTACGACGCGTACACGGGCTCCCATTGACTCAATGGGCACGACGCGAACAAGAGCGCCCCCTACAGCGTGTTCGCGTCGATGCAGGTCGCACCGTGCATGCACGTGTAGGGGGGACCCATGTGTCCCCCCTGTGTGCGACTCGCCCGCCTACGCTTCCAGAGGGGTCTGACACGGACCCCCAAAGTGCGGCTCCGACAGCTCCTTGGAGCCGGGCTGCGCGAGTCGGTCGGAGCGGTCGAGGTGCGCATCGTACTTACCCGGCCGGGAAACATCTCCATTGCGAGGTGCGCGTCGTCCCCGTGCGAGTCGGTCGGAGCGGTCGGGTCCTGCGAACGAGTCGGTCGGAGATTTCGCAAGCGCACGCATCGTACTCGCTCGCCCGGACGCACGTACGACTCGGTCGGGAAATAGGGCTCCGAATCGGATCCGGTTAAGCCGAATCCGATTCGGTGCCCTACCGGCCGAGATCGGAATCGGCCCCTTTATATGTTTATGTAATCCTGTGTGGAGTCTCTTTTGTGGTGTATTCATTGTGTTACTGGTGTGAGTGTGTTGCACAAATGCTTTACACATTGCCTCGGATAATAAGCCTGCCTGCTCTGCACCAAGCTACCAGAGGGGGAGCACAGGCTATCTTTGGTGGTTAACTTACTCACCCTGACCATAGCGGTGGGTTCTGCCTGGTTCAGGTGCATACCCTAGCCAACCAGAAACCCCATTTCTAACACCCTTTTTCCCATACACAATATGTTTGACCCCATAGGTGGGCTCCCAGGGGATCTGATTGCTTGGGGAGGGGCGCCATGCATCCCACTCCCCATAAACAATGTTTTCTGACCTGGCGGTGGGCTGCCCGGGGCTTATAGTTAATAGATGCGGTCCGGCCGTCATTTTGTTTTTTTTTCCGATCCAGCAAGAGTCTAGATGGATAGCATAATTTTTTGTCACTTTTTTCTTTTTGGCCCCACAGGGTGTCTCTCTGGGTCCTCCCCATTGGACCTAGGGAGTCAGGCTATCCCTACCCTGCACCCTTATATTATTTTTCTTTTTTAACTTCAGGACATGCGACTAAGTCCCCAAGTCCTGTAATGACTGCCAGCAAAATTGTTCTCATGTTGCTGGCAGCCAATGAGAGCACTGGCTCCTGCAGGAGTACGACTGTCACTGGAGTGAGATGTCCCAAGGGAAATAAAGCTCCCTGGGCCAATCAGAATGCTCTATTTTTAAAGTGGCTCTCTTGCAAGATTCTCTCGCAGACCCAAACGTCCAGATATACAATAATTTTTGTCCCTTAATTTCTCAAAAACCTCAGAACAAATTTAAACCATATCACATAAAGCAGGAACTGTGGACAAAGATCTAGCTTCCTGCCAAATTTCGTGTAATTCCGTTCATCAGTGTTTGCGGTAGCCTGATCTGCAAAAGTCTATGGAAAATGCATTTCTCAGCCCATATATATATATATATATATATATTGCCCAGTGCAAGGTTGCCACTGGGTAGTTATAGTTAGGTTTATGTTTTCAAAGAGAAGATTTTTTTGTTTTCCTAATAACCGTGGCCACATGCCCCCATCGCCAATAAATATTTTTAAAAAAAATTGCCCCAGGTGGACACCAGGACACAAAAATTAATAAATGAGTAGCAGGTGCCATTCCTTTATTATTCACTGCTCCTTGAAGGAATGCCCCATAATGCCTTTGAGGGCTTTTTTGTTTAGATGTTTTTGAGCCTTGTGGTGCCCCTCTAATAGGTAGGGGCAGCAGGAAGCCTTTTTTAAATGTTGGGGGGCTACAGGTAATGCAGTAACCCACCAGTAACATTAAAGAAAATTACATCTCCTGGGTCATTAAATCCATGACCCGGGAGAGCTAACCATATATTTTTAAAGCACTCCTATCTGGACCTCTATGCTCTTCAGGTGGAGTGCAAGGCCATCTTGTAGTTGTGTTTATGATTGCATTTTATGGGCTGAAAAATATTAAAAGAAAGATCAGAGATGTGTTGGTGTTATTTTATTTTAGTGAAAGAAAACAGCATGTCTGCGAGTCTTTCTTTTAACATTTTCAGCACACAAAATGCAATCACAAACACTATCTTAAAAGAAAGACTGACATTTTTTTTATTAAAACTTTACTCAACATTTTTATAATAAGATCTATTAATAAACATTGCAGTGTGCGAATTACTGAAATATACATTCAGCCAACCCTAGGCTGAGCATGGCCGAAAGCTACGCGTGGCGTTTGATTGGCTTTACCTATTGGCGCGAGTTATAGTTACGTTCGGGCATGAATTATAGTTACTTGAGATAAATATGACTGGTGAATTTCAGTGATTTTTTTAGTTTAAATCTTTACATGGTCACTGAGCTTTTCACCTAATTATAATGTATGTTTACCCTTTGTTTTTTCAGTAAAAAATGTATATATATATATATTCACTGAAAAAACCATAGGTTTCAGGCACGTTATAGTTAGAAATTAGCATTTAAAAACCTTTGAAATTCACTGAAAAAACCATAGGTTTCAGGCACGTTATAGTTAGAAATTAGCATTTAAAAAACCTTTGAAATTCTCTGAAAAAAACCATAGGTTTCAGACACATTATAGTTAGAAATTAGCATTTAAAAAACCTTTGAAATTCACTGAAAAAACCATAGGTTTTAGGGACAGTTATAGTTAGTTGGACATTGCACTCGTACAAAACCCGTGAAATTCCCCTGTTATAGTTAGTTCAGCTAACTATAACTCGCGCCCCGCAATGCACTGCTGATGACGTCACATATTACATCACTCATGACATGGTCAGTGACATCACTGATGACATCACTGATGACATCTCAAATGACATCACTGATGACATCATCCAGTGACTGTGTTTCTGTAAAGTTTAAATATGTTTAATATATATAGGGAAAGGCGTATTGAAGAATGAGTGGGTGTATAAGTGTCTGAATGGATGATTTAGTACGTGAGTGACTGACTCTACAAGTGAGTGATTAAACGTATCTTACTGAATGCATGGGTTAGTGACTAAACTGTGTGAATGTCTGTATCCGTCTGTTTGTTGGTGTGTAAGTGGATGCATGGATTTGCGAATAGCTACATGAGTGTCTATATGGGTTATTGATTGGTTCTCTGAGTATCTGTATGGCTGCCTGAGTGTTTGTGTGGGTGGGGTGTGTGACTCTATACATAGATGTGTGAGTGGGTGATTCACTGGGTGCATGATTTCAAGAGTGCATCTGTGATGGACTGCTTGGGTGAGTGTGTGTATGGGTGTGTTAGTGAGTGAATGTATATCTCAGTGGTACATGTGCGAGTAACTACATATGTAAAAGGCAGTATATATGTGTGTTGGAGTATTTAAATGGCTATAAGTGAGAGTGTGTTATTGTGAGAGTGGCTGTATGGATGCGTGTGTGCTTGTATCAGTTATTGTATAAGAGCGTAAGAATGTGCTAGTATTTGTATGAGTAAGTGAGCTGGTGTGTGTATAACTGTATAGGTGAGTAAATGGGTGTGTGATTAATTTTTTGCATGACTGACTAGGTGTGTGAGTACCTCTATGGATGAGTGGCGGTGTGTCAGTGTTTATATAGGTGTATGAGTGCATATGATAGTCCTGTACTGAGTGACTAAGTATGAGTGACTGTACAGGTGAGTGAGTGGATGTGTGTGTAGACCTAAGAATCAGTGAGTGGGTATGTAGTTTTTGGTGTTGGAGTGTCTATGGTTTTGAGAATGGCAGTCTGTAATTTAGAGTGGGTGTATCAAAAGTTATATTAGGGTGTGAGAAGATGCATGAAATTATCACATGGATGATGTCATCAGTGATGTCATTTGAGATGTCATCAGTGATGTCACTGACCATGTCATGAGTGATGTAATATGTGACGTCATCAGCAGTGCATTGCGGGGCGCGAGTTATAGTTAGCTGAACTAACTATAACAGGGGAATTTCACGGGTTTTGTACGAGTGCAATGTCCAACTAACTATAACTGTCCCTAAAACCTATGGTTTTTTCAGTGAATTTCAAAGGTTTTTTAAATGCTAATTTCTAACTATAATGTGTCTGAAACCTATGGTTTTTTTCAGAGAATTTCAAAGGTTTTTTAAATGCTAATTTCTAACTATAACGTGCCTGAAACCTATGGTTTTTTCAGTGAATTTCAAAGGTTTTTTAAATGCTAATTTCTAACTATAACGTGCCTGAAACCTATGGTTTTTCCAGTGAATTTCAAAGGTTTTTTAAATGCTAGTTTCTAACTATGCCAACAGAGGTAGGACATGTGAAGAAAGAAGAAAAACGCACAGAAAGAAGCAAAAGATGTGCAGAAAGAACCAACAGAGGAGCAGAAAGAGGCCTTGTTGCAAAATCATCCTGTGCCCACAACTTTTTCAGACGGGTACTGGTGGTAACTGACTCTGACTAACCAGAGCCAGTGCGCGTTTGCACAGTGGTGAAGGGAGGGGGCCTGAGGTGACATGTGTGCAAACGCGCCCGTGGCGCGTTTTAAGTTGCAGGATTAAGTCCACTTGAATCCTGAGGGTCCCTGGGGCCCAACTAGCCCCCAGGTACCTACAGTTAGGACCACAGAGCTGAGTTGCAGAGAGGCGTTCCGAGGCCACGCACCTTTTTCACCTCTCTGCAACGCAACTCTGTTGTGCTTACTGAAGGTACCTGGTGGGCTAGTTGGCCCCCAGGATTCAAAGGGAATTAACTCCCCAACTTAAAACGCACCACAGGGCGTGTTTGCGCACATGTCACCTGAGGCCCCGCCCCCTCCCATCACCACTGTGCAAACGCGCCCCGTGGCGCGTTTTAAGTTGGGGGATTAGGTCACCTTGAATCCTGAGAGTCCCTGGGGCCCAACTAGCCCACCAGGTACTTCCAGTAAGCACCACAGGCCTGCGTTGCAACGCCTGTAACAAATTGTGCAGTTGTGTTTAGGTAGTGAAGAGGGTCGTGCTGGGGGTAGTGTTTTAGGGTTTAGGGTAGTGCAGTGGTGTTTGTGTAGTGTAGGGGGTCATGCTGGGGGTAGATTTAGGGTTTAGGGTAGTGCAGTGGTGTTTGGGTAGTGTAGGGAGTCATGCTGGGGGAGTGTTTTAGGGTTTAGGGTAGTGCAGTGGTGTTTGGGTAGTGTAGGGGATACTGCTGGGGGTAGTGTTTTAGGGTTTAGGGTAGTGCAATGGTGTTTGGGTAGTGTAGGGGGTATGGCTGGGGGTAGTGTTTTAGGGTTTAGGGTAGTGCAGTGGTGTTTGGGTAGAATAGGGGGTACTGCTGGGGGTAGTGTTTTATGGTTTAGGGTAGTGCAGTGGTGTTTGGTAGTGTAGGGGTTCGTGCTGGGGTAGTTTTTTAGGGTTTAGGGTAGTGCAGTGGTGTTTGAGTAGTGTAGGAGGTCGTGGTTTAGGGTAGTGCAGTGGTCTTTGGGTAGTGTAGGGGTTCGTGCTGGGGTAGTTTTTTAGGGTTTAGGGTAGTGCAGTGGTGTTTGAGTAGTGTAGGAGGTCGTGTTTTAGGGTTTAGGGTAGTGCAGTGGTCTTTGGGTAGTGTAGGGAGTCGTGCGGGGGGTAGTGTTTTAGGGATTAGGGTAGTGCATTGGTATTTGGGTAGTGTAGGGGTCATGCGGGGGTAGTGTTTTAGGGTTTAGGGCAGTGCAGTGGTGTTTAGGTAGTGTAGGGGGTCGTGCTGGGGGGAGTGTTTTAGGGTTTAGGGCAGTGCAGTGGTGTTCGGGTAGTGTAGGGGGTCGTGCTGGGGGAGTGTTTTAGGGTTTAGGGCAGTGCAGTCATGTTCGGGTAGTGTAGGGGGTCGTGCTGGGGGAGTATTTTAGGGTTTAGGGTAGTGCAGTGGTGTTCGGGTAGTGTAGGGGGTCATGCTGGGGGTAGTGTTCTAGGGTTTAGGGCAGTGCAGTGGTGTTCGGGCAGTGTAGGGGGTCGTGCTGGGGGTGGTGTTTTAGGGTTTAGGGCAGTTCAGTGGTGTTCGGACAGTGTAGGGGGTCGTGCTGGGGGTGGTGTTTCAGGGTTTAGGGCAGTGCAGTGGTGTTCGGGCAGTGTAGGGGGTCGTGAAGGGGTGGTGTTTCAGGGTTTAGGGCAGTGCAGTGGTGTTCGGGTAGTGTAGGGGGTCATGCTGGGGGTAGTGTTCTAGGGTTTAGGACAGTGCAGTGGTGTTCGGGCAGTGTAGGGGGTCGTGCTGGGGGTGGTGTTTTAGGGTTTAGGGCAGTGCAGTGGTGTTCGGACAGTGTAGGGGGTCGTGCTGGGGGTGGTGTTTCAGGGTTTAGGGCAGTGGTGTTCGGGCAGTGTAGGGGGTCATGCTGGGGGTGGTGTTTCAGGGTTTGAGGCAGTGCAGTGGTGTTCGAGCAGTAAAGGGGGTCATGCTGGGGGTGGTGTTTCAGGGTTTAGGGCAGTGCAGTGGTGGTCCGGCAGTGTAGGGGGTCGTGCAGGGGGTGGTGTTTCAGAGTTTAGTGCAGTGGTGTTCGGGCAGTGTAGGGGGTCATGCTGGGGTGGTGTTTCAGGGTTTAGGGCAGTGCAGTGGTGTTCGGGCAGTGTAGGGTGTCGTGCTGAGGGGTGGTGTTTCAGGGTTTAGGGCAGTGTAGTAGTGTTTGGGCAGTGTAGGGGGTCGTGCTGGGGGGAGTGTTTTAGGGTTTAGGGCAGTGCAGTCGTGTTCGGGTAGTGTAGGGGGTCGTGCTGGGGGAAGTATTTTAGGGTTTAGGGTAGTGCAGTGGTGTTCGGGTAGTGTAGGGGGTCATGCTGGGGGTAGTGTTCTAGGGTTTAGGGCAGTGCAGTGGTGTTCGGACAGTGTAGGGGTAGTGCTGGGGGTGGTGTTTTAGGGTTTAGGGCAGTGCAGTGGTGTTCGGGCAGTGTAGGGGGTCGTCTTGGGGGTGGTGTTTCAGGGTTTAGGGCAGTGCAGTGGTGTTCAGGCAGTGTAGGGGGTCGTGCAGGGGTGGTGTTTCAGGGTTTAGGGCAGTGCAGTGGTGTTCGGGCAGTGTAGGGGGTCATGCAGGGGTGGTGTTTCAGGGTTTAGGGCAGTGGTGTTCGGGCAGTGTAGGGGGTCATGCTGGGGGTGGTGTTTCAGGGTTTAGGGCAGTGCAGTGGCGTTCGAGCAGTAAAGGGGGTCATGCTGGGGGTGGCGTTTCAGGGTTTAGGGCAGTGCAGTGGTCTTCGGGCAGTGTAGGGGGCGGTGCAAGGGGTGGTGTTTCAGGGTTTAGGGCAGTGCAGTGGTGTTCGGGCAGTGTAGGGGGTGGGGCAGGGGGTGGTGTTTCAGGGTTTAGGGCAGTGCAGTGGTGTTCGGGCATTGTAAGGGGTGGTGCTGGGGCTGCTGTTTCAGGGTTTAGGGCAGTGCAGTGGTGTTCGGGCAGTGTAGGGGGTCGTGCTGGGGCTGGTGTTTCAGGGTTTAGGGCAGTGCAGTGGTGTTCGGGCAGTGTAGGGGGTCGTGCTGGGGCTGGTGTTTCAGGGTTTAGGGCAGTGCAGTGGTATTCGGGCAGTGTAGGGGGTCATGCTGAGGCTGGTGTTTCAGGGTTTAGGGCAGTGCAGTGGTGTTCGGGCAGTGTAGGGGGTCTTGCTGGGGCTGGTGTTTCAGAGTCTAGGGCAATGCAGTGGTGTTCGGGCAGTGTAGGGGGTCTTGCTGGGGCTGGTGTTTCAGGGTTTAGGGCAGTGCAGTGGTGTTCGGGCAGTGTAGGGGGTCGTGCTGGGGGTGGTGTTTCAGGGTTTAGGGCAGTGCAGTGGTGTTCGGGCAGTGTAGGGGGTCGTGCTGGGGCTAGTGTTTCAGGGTTTAGGGCAGAGCAATTGTGCTCAGGCAGTGTAGGGGGTTGTGCTGGGGGTGATGTTTCAGGGTTTATGGCAGTGCAGTGGTGTTAGGGCAGTGTAGGGGGTCATGCTGGGGGTAGTGTTCTAGGGTTTAGGGCAGTGCAGTGGTGTTCGGGCAGTGTAGGGGGTCGTGCTGGGGGTGGTGTTTTAGGGTTTAGGGCAGTGCAGTCGTGTTCGGGTAGTGTAGGGGGTCGTGCTGGGGGAGTATTTTAGGATTTAGGGTAGTGCAGTGGTGTTCGGGTAGTGTAGGGGGTCATGCTGGGGGTAGTGTTCTAGGGTTTAGGGCAGTGCAGTGGTGTTCGGGCAGTGTAGGGGGTTGTGCTGGGGGTGGTGTTTTAGGGTTTAGGGCAGTGCAGTGGTGTTCGGACAGTGTACGGGGTCGTGCTGGGGGTGGTGTTTCAGGGTTTAGGGCAGTGCAGTGGTGTTCGGGCAGTGTAGGGGGTCGTGCAGGGGGTGGTGTTTCAGGGTTTAGGGCAGTGCAGTGGTGTTCGGGTAGTGTAGGGGGTCATGCTGGGGGTAGTGTTCTAGGGTTTAGGACAGTGCAGTGGTGTTCGGGCAGTGTAGGGGGTTGTGCTGGGGGTGGTGTTTTAGGGTTTAGGGCAGTGCAGTGGTGTTCGGACAGTGTAGGGGGTCGTGCTGGGGGTGGTGTTTCAGGGTTTAGGGCAGTGCAGTGGTGTTCGGGCAGTGTAGGGGGTCGTGCAGGGGTGGTGTTTCAGGGTTTAGGGCAGTGGTGTTCGGGCAGTGTAGGGGATCATGCTGGGGGTGGTGTTTCAGGGTTTGGGGCAGTGCAGTGGTGTTCGAGCAGTAAAGGGGTTGTGCTGGGGGTGGTGTTTCAGGGTTTAGGGCAGTGCAGTGGTGGTCCGGCAGTGTAGGGGGTCGAGCAGGGGGTGGTGTTTCAGGGTTTAGTGCAGTGGTGTTCGGGCAGTGTAGGGGGTCGTGCTGGGGTGGTGTTTCAGGGTTTAGGGCAGTGCAGTGGTGTTCGGGCAGTGTAGGGTGTCGTGCTGAGGGGTGGTGTTTCAGGGTTTAGGGCAGTGCAGTAGTGTTTGGGCAGTGTAGGGGGTCGTGCTGGGGGGAGTGTTTTAGGGTTTAGGGCAGTGCAGTCGTGTTCGGGTAGTGTAGGGGGTCGTGCTGGGGGAAGTATTTTAGGGTTTAGGGTAGTGCAGTGGTGTTCGGGTAGTGTAGGGGGTCATGCTGGGGGTAGTGTTCTAGGGTTTAGGGCAGTGCAGTGGTGTTCGGGCAGTGTAGGGGGTCGTGCTGGGGGTGGTGTTTTAGGGTTTAGGGCAGTGCAGTGGTGTTCGGGCAGTGTAGGGGGTCGTCTTGGGGGTGGTGTTTCAGGGTTTAGGGCAGTGCAGTGGTGTTCGGTCAGTGTAGGGGGTCGTCTTGGGGGTGGTGTTTCAGGGTTTAGGGCAGTGCAGTGGTGTTTGGGCAGTGTAGGGGGTCGTGCAGGGGTGGTGTTTCAGGGTTTAGGGCAGTGGTGTTCGGGCAGTGTAGGGGGTCATGCAGGGGGTGGTGTTTCAGGGTTTAGGGCAGTGCAGTAGTGTTTGGGCAGTGTAGGGGGTCGTGCTGGGGGAGTGTTTTAGGGTTTAGGGCAGTGCAGTCGTGTTCGGGTAGTGTAGGGGGTCGTGCTGGGGGAAGTATTTTAGGGTTTAGGGTAGTGCAGTGGTGTTCGGGTAGTGTAGGGGGTCATGCTGGGGGTAGTGTTCTAGGGTTTAGGGCAGTGCAGTGGTGTTCGGGCAGTGTAGGGGGCGGTGCAGGGGTGGTGTTTCAGGGTTTAGGGCAGTGCAGTGGTGTTCGGGCAGTGTAGGGGGTGGTGCAGGTGGTGGTGTTTCAGGGTTTAGGGCAGTGCAGTGGTGTTTGGGCATTGTAGGGGGTGGTGCTGGGGCTGCTGTTTCAGGGTTTAGGGCAGTGCAGTGGTGTTCGGGCAGTGTAGGGGGTCGTGCTGGGGCTGGTGTTTCAGGGTTTAGGGCAGTGCAGTGGTGTTCGGGCAGTGTAGGGGGTCATGCTGGGGCTGGTGTTTCAGGGTTTAGGGCAGTGCAGTGGTGTTCGGGCAGTGTAGGGGGTCATGCTGGGGCTGGTGTTTCAGGGTTTAGGGCAGTGCAGTGGTGTTCGGGCAGTGTAGGGGGTCTTGCTGGGGCTGGTGTTTCAGAGTCTAGGGCAATGCAGTGGTGTTCGGGCAGTGTAGGGGGTCTTGCTGGGGCTGGTGTTTCAGGGTTTAGGGCAGTGCAGTGGTTTTCGGTCAGTGTAGGGGGTCGTGCTGGGGCTAGTGTTTCAGGGTTTAGGGCAGAGCAATGGTGCTCAGGCAGTGTAGGGGGTTGTGCTGGGGGTGATGTTTCAGGGTTTATGGCAGTGCAGTGGTGTTAGGGCAGTGTAGGGGGTCGTGCTTGGGGTGGTGTTTCAGGGTTTAGGGCAGTGCAGTGGTGTTCCGGCAGTGTAGGGGGTCGTGCAGGGGTGGTGTTTCAGGGTTTAGTGCAGTGGTGTTCGTGCAGTGTAGGGGGTCTTGCTGGGGTTGTGTTTCAGGGTTTAGGGCAGTGCAGTGGTGTTCGGGCAGTGTAGGGTGTCGTGCTGAGGGGTGGTGTTTCAGGGTTTAGGGCAGTGCAGTAGTGTTTGGGCAGTGTAGGGGGTCGTGCAGGGGGTGGTGTTTCAGGGTTTAGGGCAGTGCAGTGGTGTTCGGCCAGTGTAGGTAGTCTTGCTGGGGGTGGTGTTTCAGGGTTTAGGGCAGTGCAGTAGTTTTCGGGCAGTATAGGCGGTCGTGCTGGGGCTGGTGTTTCAGGGTTTAGGGCAGTGCAGTGGTGTTCGGGCAGTGTACGGGGTTGTGCTGGGGCTGGTGTTTCAGAGTTTAGGGCAGTGCAGTGGTGTGCGGGCAGTGTACGGGGTTGTGCTGGGGCTGGTGTTTCAGGGTTTAGGGCAGTGCAGTGGTGTTCCGGCAGTGTAGGGGGTCGTGCAGGGGGTGGTGTTTCAGGGTTTAGTGCAGTGGTGTTCGTGCAGTGTAGGGGGTCTTGCTGGGGTGGTGTTTCAGGGTTTAGGGCAGTGCAGTGGTGTTCGGGCAGTGTAGGGTGTCGTGCTGAGGGGTGGTGTTTCAGGGTTTAGGGCAGTGCAGTAGTGTTTGGGCAGTGTAGGGGGTCGTGCAGGGGGTGGTGTTTCAGGGTTTAGGGCAGTGCAGTGGTGTTCGGCCAGTGTAGGTAGTCTTGCTGGGGGTGGTGTTTCAGGGTTTAGGGCAGTGCAGTAGTTTTCGGGCAGTGTAGGCGGTCGTGCTGGGGCTGGTGTTTCAGGGTTTAGGGCAGTGCAGTGGTATTCGGGCAGTGTACGGGGTTGTGCTGGGGCTGATGTTTCAGGGTTTAGTGCAGTGCAGTGGTGTGTGGCAGTGTACGGGGTTGTGCTGGGGCTGGTGTTTCAGGGTTTAGTGCAGTGGTGTTCGGGCAGTGTAGGGGGTCGTGCTGGGGGTGGTGTTTCAGGGTTTAGGGCAGTGCAGTGGTGTTCGGGCAGTGTAGGGGGTCGTGCTGGGGCTGGTGTTTCAGGGTTTAGGGCAGTGCAGTGGTGTTCGGGCAGTGTAGGGGGTCGTGCTGGGGCTGGTGTTTCAGGGTTTTGGGCAGAGCAGTGGTGTTCGGGCAGTGTAGGGGGTCGTGCTGGGGGTGGTGTTTCAGGGTTTAGAGCAGTGCAGTGGTGTTCGGGCACTGTAGGGGGTCTTGCTGGGGGTGGTGTTTCAGGGTTTAGGGCAGTGCAGTGGTGTTCGGGCAGTGTAGGGGGTCTTGCTGGGGGTGGTGTTTCAGGGTTTAGGGCAGTGGTGTTCGGGCAGTGTAGGGGGTCTTGCTGGGGGTAGTGTTTCAGGGTTTAGGGCAGTGCAGTGGTGTTCGTGCAGTATAGGGGGTGGTGCTGGGGATGGTGTTTCTGGGTTTAGGGCAGTGCAGTAGTGTTCGGGCAGTGTAGGATGTCGTGCAGGGGGTGGTGTTTCAGGGTTTAGGGGCAGTGCAGTGGTGTTTTGGCAGTGTGGGGGTCATGCTGGGGGTGGGGTTTCAGGGTTTAGGGCAGTACAGTGGTGTTCGGGCAGTGTAGGGGGTCGTGCAGGGGGTGGTGTTTCAGGGTAGTGCAGTGGTGTTCGGGCAGTGTAGGGGGTCGTGCTGGGGCTGGTGTTTCAGGGTTTAGGGCAGTGCAGTGGTGTTCGGGCAGTGTAGGGGGTCTTGCTGGGGGTGGTGTTTCAGGGTTTAGGGCAGTGCAGTGGTGTTCGGGCAGTGTAGGGGGTCTTGCTGGGGGTGGTGTTTCAGGGTTTAGGGCAGTGCAGTGGTGTTTGGGCAGTGTAGGGGGTCTTGCTGGGGGTGGTGTTTCAGGGTTTAGGGCAGTGGTGTTCGGGCAGTGTAGGGGGTCTTGCTGGGGGTGATGTTTCAGGGTTTAGGGCAGTGCAGTGGTGTTCGGGCAGTGTAGGGGGTCTTGCTGGGGGTAGTGTTTCAGGGTTTAGGGCAGTGCAGTGGTGTTCGTGCAGTATAGGGGGTCGTGCTGGGGATGGTGTTTCTGGGTTTAGGGCAGTGCAGTAGTGTTCGAGCAGTGTAGGGGGTTGTGCAGGGGGTGGTGTTTCAGAGTTTAGGGCAGTGCAGTGGTGTTCGGGCAGTGTAGGGGGTCACGCTGGGGGTGGTGTTTCAGGGTTTAGGGCAGTGCAGTGGTGTTCGGGCAGTGTAGGGGGTCATGCACTGGGTGGTGTTTCAGGGTTTAGGGCAGTGCAGTGGTGTTCGGGCAGTGTAGGGTGTTGTGCTGGGGCTGGTGTTTCAGGGTTCAGGGCAGTGCAGTAGTGTTCGAGCAGTGTAGGGGGTTGTGCAGGGGGTGGTGTTTCAGAGTTTAGGGCAGTGCAGTGGTGTTCGGGCAGTGTAGGGGGTCATGCACGGGGTGGTGTTTCAGGGTTTAGGGCAGTGCAGTGGTGTTCGGGCAGTGTAGGGTGTTGTGCTGGGGCTGGTGTTTCAGGGTTCAGGGCAGTGCAGTGGTGTGCGGGCAGTGTACGGGGTTGTGTTGGGGCTGGTGTTTCAGGGTTTAGGGCAGTGCAGTGGTGTTCCGGCAGTGTAGGGGGTCGTGCAGGGGGTGGTGTTTCAGGGTTTAGTGCAGTGGTGTTCGGGCAGTGTAGGGGGTCATGCTGGGGTGGTGTTTCAGGGTTTAGGGCAGTGCAGTGGTGTTCGGGCAGTGTAGGGTGTCGTGCTGAGGGGTGGTGTTTCAGGGTTTAGGGCAGTGTAGTAGTGTTTGGGCAGTATAGGGGGTCGTGCTGGGGGGAGTGTTTTAGGGTTTAGGGCAGTGCAGTCGTGTTCGGGTAGTGTAGGGGGTCGTGCTGGGGGAAGTATTTTAGGGTTTAGGGTAGTGCAGTGGTGTTCGGGTAGTGTAGGGGGTCATGCTGGGGGTAGTGTTCTAGGGTTTAGGGCAGTGCAGTGGTGTTCGGACAGTGTAGGGGTAGTGCTGGGGGTGGTGTTTTAGGGTTTAGGGCAGTGCAGTGGTGTTCGGGCAGTGTAGGGGGTCGTCTTGGGGGTGGTGTTTCAGGGTTTAGGGCAGTGCAGTGGTGTTCAGGCAGTGTAGGGGGTCGTGCAGGGGTGGTGTTTCAGGGTTTAGGGCAGTGCAGTGGTGTTCGGGCAGTGTAGGGGGTCATGCAGGGGTGGTGTTTCAGGGTTTAGGGCAGTGGTGTTCGGGCAGTGTAGGGGGTCATGCTGGGGGTGGTGTTTCAGGGTTTAGGGCAGTGCAGTGGCGTTCGAGCAGTAAAGGGGTCATGCTGGGGGTGGCGTTTCAGGGTTTAGGGCAGTGCAGTGGTCTTCGGGCAGTGTAGGGGGCGGTGCAAGGGGTGGTGTTTCAGGGTTTAGGGCAGTGCAGTGGTGTTCGGGCAGTGTAGGGGGTGGGGCAGGGGTGGTGTTTCAGGGTTTAGGGCAGTGCAGTGGTGTTCGGGCATTGTAGGGGGTGGTGCTGGGGCTGCTGTTTCAGGGTTTAGGGCAGTGCAGTGGTGTTCGGGCAGTGTAGGGGGTCGTGCTGGGGCTGGTGTTTCAGGGTTTAGGGCAGTGCAGTGGTCTTCGGGCAGTGTAGGGGGTCGTGCTGGGGCTGGTGTTTCAGGGTTTAGGGCAGTGCAGTGGTATTCGGGCAGTGTAGGGGGTCATGCTGAGGCTGGTGTTTCAGGGTTTAGGGCAGTGCAGTGGTGTTCGGGCAGTGTAGGGGGTCTTGCTGGGGCTGGTGTTTCAGAGTCTAGGGCAATGCAGTGGTGTTCGGGCAGTGTAGGGGGTCTTGCTGGGGCTGGTGTTTCAGGGTTTAGGGCAGTGCAGTGGTGTTCGGGCAGTGTAGGGGGTCGTGCTGGGGGTGGTGTTTCAGGGTTTAGGGCAGTGCAGTGGTGTTCGGGCAGTGTAGGGGGTCGTGCTGGGGCTAGTGTTTCAGGGTTTAGGGCAGAGCAATTGTGCTCAGGCAGTGTAGGGGGTTGTGCTGGGGGTGATGTTTCAGGGTTTATGGCAGTGCAGTGGTGTTAGGGCAGTGTAGGGGGTCATGCTGGGGGTAGTGTTCTAGGGTTTAGGGCAGTGCAGTGGTGTTCGGGCAGTGTAGGGGGTCGTGCTGGGGGTGGTGTTTTAGGGTTTAGGGCAGTGCAGTCGTGTTCGGGTAGTGTAGGGGGTCGTGCTGGGGGAGTATTTTAGGATTTAGGGTAGTGCAGTGGTGTTCGGGTAGTGTAGGGGGTCATGCTGGGGGTAGTGTTCTAGGGTTTAGGGCAGTGCAGTGGTGTTCGGGCAGTGTAGGGGGTTGTGCTGGGGGTGGTGTTTTAGGGTTTAGGGCAGTGCAGTGGTGTTCGGACAGTGTACGGGGTCGTGCTGGGGGTGGTGTTTCAGGGTTTAGGGCAGTGCAGTGGTGTTCGGGCAGTGTAGGGGGTCGTGCAGGGGGTGGTGTTTCAGGGTTTAGGGCAGTGCAGTGGTGTTCGGGTAGTGTAGGGGGTCATGCTGGGGGTAGTGTTCTAGGGTTTAGGACAGTGCAGTGGTGTTCGGGCAGTGTAGGGGGTCGTGCTGGGGGTGGTGTTTTAGGGTTTAGGGCAGTGCAGTGGTGTTCGGACAGTGTAGGGGGTCGTGCTGGGGGTGGTGTTTCAGGGTTTAGGGCAGTGCAGTGGTGTTCGGGCAGTGTAGGGGGTCGTGCAGGGGTGGTGTTTCAGGGTTTAGGGCAGTGGTGTTCGGGCAGTGTAGGGGATCATGCTGGGGGTGGTGTTTCAGGGTTTGGGGCAGTGCAGTGGTGTTCGAGCAGTAAAGGGGGTTGTGCTGGGGGTGGTGTTTCAGGGTTTAGGGCAGTGCAGTGGTGGTCCGGCAGTGTAGGGGGTCGTGCAGGGGGTGGTGTTTCAGGGTTTAGTGCAGTGGTGTTCGGGCAGTGTAGGGGTCGTGCTGGGGTGGTGTTTCAGGGTTTAGGGCAGTGCAGTGGTGTTCGGGCAGTGTAGGGTGTCGTGCTGAGGGGTGGTGTTTCAGGGTTTAGGGCAGTGCAGTAGTGTTTGGGCAGTGTAGGGGGTCGTGCTGGGGGGAGTGTTTTAGGGTTTAGGGCAGTGCAGTCGTGTTCGGGTAGTGTAGGGGGTCGTGCTGGGGGAAGTATTTTAGGGTTTAGGGTAGTGCAGTGGTGTTCGGGTAGTGTAGGGGGTCATGCTGGGGGTAGTGTTCTAGGGTTTAGGGCAGTGCAGTGGTGTTCGGGCAGTGTAGGGGGTCGTGCTGGGGGTGGTGTTTTAGGGTTTAGGGCAGTGCAGTGGTGTTCGGGCAGTGTAGGGGGTCGTCTTGGGGGTGGTGTTTCAGGGTTTAGGGCAGTGCAGTGGTGTTCGGTCAGTGTAGGGGGTCGTCTTGGGGGTGGTGTTTCAGGGTTTAGGGCAGTGCAGTGGTGTTTGGGCAGTGTAGGGGGTCGTGCAGGGGTGGTGTTTCAGGGTTTAGGGCAGTGGTGTTCGGGCAGTGTAGGGGGTCATGCAGGGGGTGGTGTTTCAGGGTTTAGGGCAGTGCAGTAGTGTTTGGGCAGTGTAGGGGGTCGTGCTGGGGGAGTGTTTTAGGGTTTAGGGCAGTGCAGTCGTGTTCGGGTAGTGTAGGGGGTCGTGCTGGGGAAGTATTTTAGGGTTTAGGGTAGTGCAGTGGTGTTCGGGTAGTGTAGGGGGTCATGCTGGGGGTAGTGTTCTAGGGTTTAGGGCAGTGCAGTGGTGTTCGGGCAGTGTAGGGGGCGGTGCAGGGGTGGTGTTTCAGGGTTTAGGGCAGTGCAGTGGTGTTCGGGCAGTGTAGGGGGTGGTGCAGGTGGTGGTGTTTCAGGGTTTAGGGCAGTGCAGTGGTGTTTGGGCATTGTAGGGGGTGGTGCTGGGGCTGCTGTTTCAGGGTTTAGGGCAGTGCAGTGGTGTTCGGGCAGTGTAGGGGGTCGTGCTGGGGCTGCTGTTTCAGGGTTTAGGGCAGTGCAGTGGTGTTCGGGCAGTGTAGGGGGTCGTGCAGGAGGTGGTGTTTCAGGGTTTAGGGCAGTGCAGTGGTGTTCGGGCAGTGTAGGGGGTCATGCTGGGGCTGGTGTTTCAGGGTTTAGGGCAGTGCAGTGGTGTTCGGGCAGTGTAGGGGGTCTTGCTGGGGCTGGTGTTTCAGAGTCTAGGGCAATGCAGTGGTGTTCGGGCAGTGTAGGGGGTCTTGCTGGGGCTGGTGTTTCAGGGTTTAGGGCAGTGCAGTGGTTTTCGGTCAGTGTAGGGGGTCGTGCTGGGGCTAGTGTTTCAGGGTTTAGGGCAGAGCAATGGTGCTCAGGCAGTGTAGGGGGTTGTGCTGGGGGTGATGTTTCAGGGTTTATGGCAGTGCAGTGGTGTTAGGGCAGTGTAGGGGGTCGTGCTTGGGGTGGTGTTTCAGGGTTTAGGGCAGTGCAGTGGTGTTCCGGCAGTGTAGGGGGTCGTGCAGGGGGTGGTGTTTCAGGGTTTAGTGCAGTGGTGTTCGTGCAGTGTAGGGGGTCTTGCTGGGGTTGTGTTTCAGGGTTTAGGGCAGTGCAGTGGTGTTCGGGCAGTGTAGGGTGTCGTGCTGAGGGGTGGTGTTTCAGGGTTTAGGGCAGTGCAGTAGTGTTTGGGCAGTGTAGGGGGTCGTGCAGGGGGTGGTGTTTCAGGGTTTAGGGCAGTGCAGTGGTGTTCGGCCAGTGTAGGTAGTCTTGCTGGGGGTGGTGTTTCAGGGTTTAGGGCAGTGCAGTAGTTTTCGGGCAGTATAGGCGGTCGTGCTGGGGCTGGTGTTTCAGGGTTTAGGGCAGTGCAGTGGTGTTCGGGCAGTGTACGGGGTTGTGCTGGGGCTGGTGTTTCAGAGTTTAGGGCAGTGCAGTGGTGTGCGGGCAGTGTACGGGGTTGTGCTGGGGCTGGTGTTTCAGGGTTTAGGGCAGTGCAGTGGTGTTCCGGCAGTGTAGGGGGTCGTGCAGGGGGTGGTGTTTCAGGGTTTAGTGCAGTGGTGTTCGTGCAGTGTAGGGGGTCTTGCTGGGGTGGTGTTTCAGGGTTTAGGGCAGTGCAGTGGTGTTCGGGCAGTGTAGGGTGTCGTGCTGAGGGGTGGTGTTTCAGGGTTTAGGGCAGTGCAGTAGTGTTTGGGCAGTGTAGGGGGTCGTGCAGGGGGTGGTGTTTCAGGGTTTAGGGCAGTGCAGTGGTGTTCGGCCAGTGTAGGTAGTCTTGCTGGGGGTGGTGTTTCAGGGTTTAGGGCAGTGCAGTAGTTTTCGGGCAGTGTAGGCGGTCGTGCTGGGGCTGGTGTTTCAGGGTTTAGGGCAGTGCAGTGGTGTTCGGGCAGTGTACGGGGTTGTGCTGGGGCTGATGTTTCAGGGTTTAGTGCAGTGCAGTGGTGTGTGGCAGTGTACGGGGTTGTGCTGGGGCTGGTGTTTCAGGGTTTAGTGCAGTGGTGTTCGGGCAGTGTAGGGGGTCGTGCTGGGGGTGGTGTTTCAGGGTTTAGGGCAGTGCAGTGGTGTTCGGGCAGTGTAGGGGGTCGTGCTGGGGCTGGTGTTTCAGGGTTTAGGGCAGTGCAGTGGTGTTCGGGCAGTGTAGGGGGTCGTGCTGGGGCTGGTGTTTCAGGGTTTTGGGCAGAGCAGTGGTGTTCGGGCAGTGTAGGGGGTCGTGCTGGGGGTGGTGTTTCAGGGTTTAGAGCAGTGCAGTGGTGTTCGGGCACTGTAGGGGGTCTTGCTGGGGGTGGTGTTTCAGGGTTTAGGGCAGTGCAGTGGTGTTCGGGCAGTGTAGGGGGTCTTGCTGGGGGTGGTGTTTCAGGGTTTAGGGCAGTGGTGTTCGGGCAGTGTAGGGGGTCTTGCTGGGGGTAGTGTTTCAGGGTTTAGGGCAGTGCAGTGGTGTTCGTGCAGTATAGGGGGTGGTGCTGGGGATGGTGTTTCTGGGTTTAGGGCAGTGCAGTAGTGTTCGGGCAGTGTAGGATGTCGTGCAGGGGTGGTGTTTCAGGGTTTAGGGGCAGTGCAGTGGTGTTTTGGCAGTGTGGGGGTCATGCTGGGGGTGGGGTTTCAGGGTTTAGGGCAGTACAGTGGTGTTCGGGCAGTGTAGGGGTCGTGCAGGGGGTGGTGTTTCAGGGTAGTGCAGTGGTGTTCGGGCAGTGTAGGGGGTCGTGCTGGGGCTGGTGTTTCAGGGTTTAGGGCAGTGCAGTGGTGTTCGGGCAGTGTAGGGGGTCTTGCTGGGGGTGGTGTTTCAGGGTTTAGGGCAGTGCAGTGGTGTTCGGGCAGTGTAGGGGTCTTGCTGGGGGTGGTGTTTCAGGGTTTAGGGCAGTGCAGTGGTGTTTGGGCAGTGTAGGGGGTCTTGCTGGGGGTGGTGTTTCAGGGTTTAGGGCAGTGGTGTTCGGGCAGTGTAGGGGGTCTTGCTGGGGGTGATGTTTCAGGGTTTAGGGCAGTGCAGTGGTGTTCGGGCAGTGTAGGGGGTCTTGCTGGGGGTAGTGTTTCAGGGTTTAGGGCAGTGCAGTGGTGTTCGTGCAGTATAGGGGGTCGTGCTGGGGATGGTGTTTCTGGGTTTAGGGCAGTGCAGTAGTGTTCGAGCAGTGTAGGGGGTTGTGCAGGGGGTGGTGTTTCAGAGTTTAGGGCAGTGCAGTGGTGTTCGGGCAGTGTAGGGGGTCACGCTGGGGGTGGTGTTTCAGGGTTTAGGGCAGTGCAGTGGTGTTCGGGCAGTGTAGGGGGTCATGCACGGGGTGGTGTTTCAGGGTTTAGGGCAGTGCAGTGGTGTTCGGGCAGTGTAGGGTGTTGTGCTGGGGCTGGTGTTTCAGGGTTCAGGGCAGTGCAGTGGTGTGCGGGCAGTGTACGGGGTTGTGTTGGGGCTGGTGTTTCAGGGTTTAGGGCAGTGCAGTGGTGTTCCGGCAGTGTAGGGGGTCGTGCAGGGGGTGGTGTTTCAGGGTTTAGTGCAGTGGTGTTCGTGCAGTGTAGGGGGTCTTGCTGGGGTGGTGTTTCAGGGTTTAGGGCAGTGCAGTGGTGTTCGGGCAGTGTAGGGTGTCGTGCTGAGGGGTGGTGTTTCAGGGTTTAGGGCAGTGCAGTAGTGTTTGGGCAGTGTAGGGGGTCGTGCAGGGGTGGTGTTTCAGGGTTTAGGGCAGTGCAGTGGTGTTCGGCCAGTGTAGGTAGTCTTGCTGGGGGTGGTGTTTCAGGGTTTAGGGCAGTGCAGTAGTTTTCGGGCAGTGTAGGCGGTTGTGCTGGGGCTGGTGTTTCAGGGTTTAGGGCAGTGCAGTGGTGTTCGGGCAGTGTAAGGGGTGGTGCTGGGGCTGGTGTTTCAGGGTTTAGGGCAGTGCAGTGGTGTTCAGGCAGTGTAGGGGGTCGTGCTGGGGCTGGTGTTTCAGGGTTTTGGGCAGAGCAGTGGTGTTCGGGCAGTGTAGGGGTCGTGCTGGGGCTGGTGTTTCAGGGTTTAGAGCAGTGCAGTGGTGTTCGGGCAGTGTAGGGGGTCTTGCTGGGGGTGGTGTTTCAGGGTTTAGGGCAGTGCAGTGGTGTTCGGGCAGTGTAGGGGGTCTTGCTGGGGGTGGTGTTTCAGGGTTTAGGGCAGTGGTGTTCGGGCAGTGTAGGGGGTCTTGCTGGGGGTGATGTTTCAGGGTTTAGGGCAGTGCAGTGGTGTTCAGGCAGTGTAGGGGGTCTTGCTGGGGGTAGTGTTTCAGGGTTTAGGGCAGTGCAGTGGTGTTCGTGCAGTATAGGGGGTCGTGCTGGGGATGGTGTTTCTGGGTTTAGGGCAGTGCAGTAGTGTTCGGGCAGTGTAGGATGTCGTGCAGGGGGTGGTGTTTCAGGGTTTAGGGGCAGTGCAGTGGTGTTTTGGCAGTGTAGGGGGTCATGCTGGGGGTGGGGTTTCAGGGTTTAGGGCAGTACAGTGGTGTTCGGGCAGTGTAGGGGGTCGTGCAGGGGGTGGTGTTTCAGGGTAGTGCAGTGGTGTTCGGGCAGTGTAGGGGGTCATGCTGGGGCTGGTGTTTCAGGGTTTAGGGCAGTGCAGTGGTGTTCGGGCAGTGTAGGGGGTCTTGCTGGGGGTGGTGTTTCAGGGTTTAGGGCAGTGCAGTGGTGTTTGGGCAGTGTAGGGGGTCTTGCTGGGGGTGGTGTTTCAGGGTTTAGGGCAGTGCAGTGGTGTTCGGGCAGTGTAGGGGGTCTTGCTGGGGGTCGTGTTTCAGGGTTTAGGGCAGTGGTGTTCGGGCAGTGTAGGGGGTCTTGCTGGGGGTGATGTTTTAGGGTTTAGGGCAGTGCAGTGGTGTTCGGGCAGTGTAGGGGGTCTTGCTGGGGGTAGTGTTTCAGGGTTTAGGGCAGTGCAGTGGTGTTCGTGCAGTATAGGGGGTCGTGCTGGGGATGGTGTTTCTGGGTTTAGGGCAGTGCAGTAGTGTTCGAGCAGTGTAGGGGGTTGTGCAGGGGGTGGTGTTTCAGAGTTTAGGGCAGTGCAGTGGTGTTCGGGCAGTGTAGGGGGTCACGCTGGGGGTGGTGTTTCAGGGTTTAGGGCAGTGCAGTGGTGTTCGGGCAGTGTAGGGGGTCATGCACGGGGTGGTGTTTCAGGGTTTAGGGCAGTGCAGTGGTGTTCGGGCAGTGTAGGGTGTTGTGCTGGGGCTGGTGTTTCAGGGTTCAGGGCAGTGCAGTGGTGTTCAGGCAGTGTAGGGGGTCATGCTGAGGCTGGTGTTTCACGGTTTAGGGCAGTGCAGTGGTGTTCGGGCAGTGTAGGGGGTCGTGCTGGGGTTGGTGTTTCAGGGTTTAGGGCAGTGCAGTGGTGTTCGGGCAGTGTAGGCGGTCGTGCTGGGGCTGGTGTTTCAGGGTTTAGGGCAGTGCAGTGGTGTTCGGGCAGTGTAGGGGGTCGTGCTGGGGGTGGTGTTTCAGGGTTTAGGGCAGTGCAGTGGTGTTCGGGCAGTGTAGGGGGTCGTGCTGGGGCTAGTGTTTCAGGGTTTAGGGCAGAGCAATGGTGCTCAGGCAGTGTATGGGGTTGTGCTGGGGGTGATGTTTCAGGGTTTATGGCAGTGCAGTGGTGTTAGGGCAGTGTAGGGGGTCGTGCTGGGGGTGGTGTTTCAGGGTTTAGGGCAGTGCAGTGGTGTTCCGGCAGTGTAGGGGGTCGTGCAGGGGGTGGTGTTTCAGGGTTTAGTGCAGTGGTGTTCGTGCAGTGTAGGGGGTCGTGCTGGGGTGGTGTTTCAGGGTTTAGGGCAGTGCAGTGGTGTTCGGGCAGTGTAGGGTGTCGTGCTGAGGGGTGGTGTTTCAGGGTTTAGGGCAGTGCAGTAGTGTTTGGGCAGTGTAGGGGGTCGTGTAGGGGTGGTGTTTCAGGGTTTAGGGCAGTGCAGTGGTGTTCGGGCAGTGTAGGGGGTCGTGCTGGGGCTGGTGTTTCAGGGTTTAGGGCAGTGCAGTGGTGTTCGGGCAGTGTAGGGGGTCGTGCTCGGGGTGGTGCTTCAGGGTTTAGGGCAGTGCAGTGGTGTTCGGGCAGTGTAGGGGGTCTTGCTGGGGGTGGTGTTTCAGGGTTTAGGGCAGTGCAGTGGTGTTCGGGCAGTGTAGGGGGTCTTGCTGGGGGTGATGTTTCAGGGTTTAGGGCAGTGCAGTGGTGTTCGGGCAGTGTAGGGGGTCTTGCTGGGGGTAGTGTTTCAGGGTTTAGGGCGGTGCAGTGGTGTTCGGGCAGTGTAGGGGGTCTTGCTGGGGGTAGTGTTTCAGGGTTTAGGGCGGTGCAGTGGTGTTCGTGCAGTTTAGGGGGTCGTGCTGGGGGTGGTGTTTCAGGGTTTAGGGCAGTGCAGTAGTGTTCGGGCAGTATAGGATGTCGTGCAGGGGGTGGTGTTTCAGGGTTTAGGGCAGTGCAGTGGTGTTCTGGCAGTGTAGGGGGTCATGCTGGGGGTGGGGTTTCAGGGTTTAGGGCAGTACAGTGGTGTTCGGGCAGTGTAGGGGGTCGTGCAAGGGGTGGTGTTTCAGGGTAGTGCAGTGGTGTTCGGGCAGTGTAGGGGTCGTGCTGGGGCTGGTGTTTCAGGGTTTAGGGCAGTGCAGTAGTGTTCGGGCAGTGTAGGGGTCTTGCTGGGGGTGATGTTTCAGGGTTTAGGGCAGTGCAGTGGTGTTCGGGCAGTGTAGGGGGTCTTGCTGGGGGTAGTGTTTCAGGGTTTAGGGCAGTGCAGTGGTGTTCGTGCAGTATAGGGGGTCGTGCTGGGGATGGTGTTTCTGGGTTTAGGGCAGTGCAGTAGTGTTCGAGCAGTGTAGGGGGTTGTGCAGGGGTGGTGTTTCAGGGTTTAGGGCAGTGCAGTGGTGTTCGGGCAGTGTAGGGGGTCGCGCTGGGGGTGGTGTTTCAGGGTTTAGGGCAGTGCAGTGGCGTTCGGGCAGTGTAGGGGGTCATGCACGGGGTGGTGTTTCAGGGTTTAGGGCAGTGCAGTGGTGTTCAGGCAGTGTAGGGGGTCGTGCTGAGTCTGGTGTTTCACGGTTTAGGGCAGTGCAGTGGTGTTCAGGCAGTGTAGGGGGTCGTGCTGGGGCTGGTGTTTCAGGGTTTAGGGCAGTGCAGTGGTGTTCGGGCAGTGTAGGCGGTCGTGCTGGGGCTGGTGTTTCAGGGTTTAGGGCAGTGCAGTGGTGTTCGGGCAGTGTAGGGGGTCGTGCAGGGGCTGGTGTTTCAAGGTTTAGGGCAGTGCAGTGGTGTTCGGGCAGTGTAGGGGTCGTGCTGGGGCTGGTGTTTCAGGGTTTTGGGCAGAGCAGTGGTGTTCGGGCAGTGTAGGGGGTCATGCTGGGGATAGTGTTTCAGGGTTTAGGGCAGTGCAGTGGTGTTCGGGCAGTGTAGGGGGTCGTGCTGGGGGTGGTGTTTCAGGGTTTAGGTCAGTGGTGTTCGGGCAGTGTAGGGGTCTTGCTGGGGGTGATGTTTCAGGGTTTAGGGCAGTGCAGTGGTGTTCGGGCAGTGTAGGGGTCTTGCTGGGGGTAGTGTTTCAGGGTTTAGGGCAGTGCAGTGGTGTTCGGGCAGTGTAGGGGGTCATGCTGGGGGTGGTGTTTCAGGGTTTAGGGCAGTGCAGTGGTGTTCGGGCAGTGTAGGGGTCGTGAAGGGGGTGGTGTTTCAGGGATTAGGGCAGTGCAGTGGTGTTCGGGCAGTGTAGGGGGTCGTGCTAGGGGTGGTGTTTCAGGGTTTAGGGCAGTGCAGTGGTGTTCGGGCAGTGTAGGGGGTCATGCAGGGGCTGGTGTTTCAGGGTTTAGGGCAGTGCAGTGATGTTCGGGCAGTGTAGGGGGTCGTGCTGGGGGTAGTGTTTTAGGGTTTAGGGTAGTGCAGTGGTGCTTGTGTAGTGTAGGGGGTCGTGCTGGGGGTAGTGTTTTAGGGTTTAGGGTAGTGCAGTGGTGTTTGTGTAGTGTAGGGGGTCATGTTTTAGGGTAGTGCAGTGGTGTTTGGGTAGTGTAGGGGGTCGTGCTGGTGGTAGTGTTTTAGGATTTAGGTTAGTGCAGTGGTGTTTGGGTAGTGTAGGGGGTCGTGCTGGGGGTAGTGTTTTAGGGTTTAGGATAGTGCAGTGGTGCTTGTGTAGTGTAGGGGGTCGTGCTGGGGGTAGTGTTTTAGGGTTTAAGGTAGTGCAGTGGTGTTTTTGTAGTGTAGGGGGTCATGTTTTAAGATGCAATGCTCCAATACCTGACCAGTCTGCACTACATAAAACTGCAAAAAACTAAAAATAAAAAGTGTTTTGCACACTTTTGTCATTGGGCTATATGTGGGCTACATCTGGGTAATATTTGTGCTACATTTGGGCTCTTTTTTCACTGGTGGCCATCTTGGAAGACTTCTTTGTTATGAAGTTTCCTAATTTCTTCATTTACTGCAGTCTTCTCAGTAGGAAATGCTTTCAGTTTTTTACTTTGATTCCATCAAGAAGGCATTCAGATGTGTCTCACATCTGCCATAAATTCAGAATGTTAGCACTCTAGTTGCTCATTAGATCACTGGAGTAAAGCTAATGCTCACCAGGCAGTTAACTGGTAGTCTGCTGCTGGTATTGAAAGTGATTGTTTCAGTCTGCATGTCAGAATTTTCTAATGAAATAGAAGAGGATATGAGATCTCACTTAAAACATGCCCTAATTTTTCTTTCTGCAGCACTAACCATAATTTCTATTTCAAAAAGAACCCCTCATTTTGTTCCTTTTTAAATTAAATGTTTTAAGTGTTACCGGTTTATTCCAATCAAGATGGCTTCAGGTGTGCCATACTTTTGACATAAGTAAGGCTGTTAGCGCTCTAGTTGTTCTTTAGAACACTCTGGGAAGCTGCAGTAGAACACAAAGGCATCAACTGGCAGGCTGCTCCTGTTGAAATATAACAGGAAGATATTTGAGATCACACTTGAAACATGTCCTAATTTTTCTTTCTACAGCACTAACCATAATTTCTATGACAAAATGAACCCCATCATTTTGTTCCTTTTTAAATTAAATTGTTTAAGTGTTACCAGTTTATTCCAATCAAGATGGCTTCAGGTGTGCCATACTTTTGTCACAAGTAAGGCTGTTAGCACTCTAGTTGTTCTTTAGAACTCTCTGGGAAGCTGCAGTAGAACACAAAGGAATCAACTGACAGTCTCTGCCCTTGTTGGATGTACATGTTTTACTGAGAATGTCAGACTTCATTCTCACATGACTGAGAAAGATAATGTGAATTTACAGAAAATATGCTCTCATTTTAGCTTCTGGAGCACCTTCCAAACCTCCATGGGACAAGCATGAGAAAATAGTGTTCTCTCAAACATGATTCATGATATCCCAGCAGAAGGTTTTTCACATGGTAAAATCACCTTCGAATACACCACAATTCCTAAAATTAGTATGGTACCATCAACAAATAAATTCTAATGTAACTAAAGCCTGTTATCACCCTTTATAGTTCTCCTTTTGGTGACCCTCAAAATCTTCTATTCACTACAATGCATTTCAATGAGGTACTATCATTTATATTGGTCCCAAGATGGCTGCCAGCAATTCCAGGATGAAGTGCTGACAGCCAATCAGATCTCACGATGACATGTGTGGTTAGGCTCCGCCCAGATATATATGTGACTTTACTTTTGATTTTCTCAGGAACTACTGAACGGATTTACACCATTTAAGCAAAAGGCACGACACTGAACCAAGGGCTACCTCTTTGCCAAATTTGGTGTAATTCCGTTAAGCAGTTCGGGCTGTAGCTGCGACTAAAGGTTCCTATGGAAAAATGAATGGGGAAAACGCGTTTTGGGACCCCCTTTTTCTCGGCCCCCGCTTGACGTATCACCCCGAGACTTTCAGGATAGGAGCGGACCGGAGCGCCCCAACAAGTTGGAAACTTTCGCGAAGATTCGTCAACCGGCGCCAACGTTAGTTCAAATAGAATGTCGCGGATTTCCTATGGATAATAGGTTTTAACTATAACTATCTACTGGCGACCGCCAGTAGATAATATTTATATAATATATATATATATATATATACATATATATATATATATATTTTTTTTTATTAAGATATATATATATATATATATGATACAGCTCCCAAAAGACAGCTCCCAGAAGAAGGAGACGGCACTGCCGTGGAACGGGAAAAATCTTTAATCAAAGGTGGCGTGTAGACAGACAAACGTCTACGCGTTTCGGCTGTAACAGCCTTGTTCACTACATTTTTTGGTCCAAACATTAAGCATTAAATAAAGTTTTCAAAACCATAAACATAGAAAGCGGCCTCGGTATCCATTACCTTAGTTACATGAAAGTGTTGGCCATCTTGTAACATGCAATCATACCTAGTTTTGTTGCACAAAAGGTTCATAAGTACATGCCCATGTTATCAGGCTCATATAAAACAATATTCAAAATGACATATCTCATCTGTCAACAGAATTTTTCAATTAAAGCAAATTGCAAAATGTGCAAAAAATACAAGCTTGACAAAAGAACAATAATGCCCCATTGGGCTTAGTCCGGATCACTTAGATAGTCATAACAAAAATGATATACAATACATGGCCCCATTGGGTATATAAATAAATCTTATAAGTGGATAATAGAAGAGCCTCCCTTGTCTCAGGAATGTCCAAATCAATAGGCAGTAGGAGAAAGGGCAGTAGTGTATCAGCAAAAAGATAAAAAAATATAAAACAAATAGAAGAATTGGGCCTACACCTGTCAAAGCTAAAGACATAAGGGCAAGAATGGCAACATGCTAAGTAGAACAATTTTGCCAAAAATAACATAATAAAGTAAAAAAAAAATTTATATAGATATCTTAGCTCTCTTGCAATCTCCTCATGGTGCTCATCTTGAACAACCTAAAACAGAAATAAACAAATATACTGTTATTGCGTTGCCGTAAGGACTGTAAACACAATAAAAACATTAAAATCAAGTTCAATATACATGCAGGGTAATAAAGACAGGGTTGATGGGAAACTAAAACATCTCTCAGTAACAGCGGGGAATGTCATGTTGGTTGCAGACACAGTTTTAGAGAAAGGTGTACATCTCTTCATAAATATTGATCCCATTTGCCTCTTTTGTGCCCATCCTGAGGATGTAGCAGCACTCCAATTGTCTGAGGGCCTTTTCTCTATCTCCTCCTTTAATGAATTTCTCCACCTGGTCTAATACACTATATATCAGCTTTGAGGGATCACTGTTATGGTACTCCATAACAGTGCTTGGCCACTGGATACGTACTATCCGCATTCTTAACTGCACGTAAATGCTGCAAAACACGCTTGTGAGCTTCTAACTTGGTGCTCCCAATGTAACCCTTCGGGCAGGGACATTCTAGCAAATAAACCACAAATTTCGACTTACAATTTAGTGGTTTAGAGATAGTCAACTGTTCTCCAAAGCAAGTTTTGATCTTGGTTATATTCTTGCCTTGTTGACATGCCTTGCACCCGGTACCTTTTTTTAAACCATTACTAGGTTTTAGCCACTTTTGCTGTGTTTCAATATAAGTTTTCACCAGTTTGTTCCCCAATGCGGGTGGTCTGCGATATGTTATGTGTGGCCTGGTGGTGACATCTCCTCCTATAACAGGATCCCTCCTTATCAAATGCCAGTGTCTGTTTAGAGCTTTTCTCAGATCTTTGTGGTGTGGGTTATATGTGGTAATGAATCTGTTTACCTGTGCATCCTCCCTGTAAGGTTTATCTTGTTTGAATAATAAAGTCTATTCTTTTCACTTCACTGACCTTATTTTTTGCCAACTCTAAGACTGGTCTTTTTGCCAGTCTGTCGCATATCTCATTTTCTGCTGTCTCATATTGCTCAGTAGAGCCACAGATTCTTTTGGCTCTAAGTAATTCCCCATAGGGTATACTATTCTTAAGTGAATGGGGGTGCTAACTATTGGCATGCAATGTAGTATTGCCCGCTGTGGGTGTGCGGAAGATTGATGTAGAAAGGCACAAATCCTTGACCTTGATTTTGACATCTAAAAAAAATCAATCTCAGTGTTGCTTACACGACTGGTAAATGCTAGGTTCAGCTTGTTTGAATTTATACATTTCACAAATGAATCCACAGATTTAGTGTCACCTTTCCATAGGATGAAAAGGTCATCTATGTAACGTAACCACATAACAATGTGTGATGGCCATCTCTCCATGTCTGGACCATGTAGCACCTGCTCCTCCCACCAGCCCATATGCAAATTCGCATAGCTGGGGGCGAAGCAGGTGCTCATCGCTGTCCCTTGTTGCTGTTTGTATAGGGTATTGTTGAAAAGAAAAATGTTGCACAACAAACACCACTTGATCATTTGTATCAACATGACATTGTGCTCAACATACTGCAGTGGTCTGAAACTTAAAAAATGTTCAATTGCTCTCAGTCCATCCTCATGGCGGATGCTGGTATATTAACATCCAAACAAACCATAAGATAATCTACCTCCCAGTGAACATCAAAAATGTGTTTGAGGAAATCTGTAGTGTCCTGGATGTAGGAGGATAAATCTCTCACCATGGGTTGCAAAAAATAGTCAACCTACTTTGAAACGTTTTCCAACAGACATAATGGGTGAAATAATGGGTCTTCCAGGTGGACACTCTCTGTTTTTATGTACCTTCGGTAGTAGGTACAGGATGGGAACTCTGGGGTGCTGAATTTTAAGAAAGCTGTATTCTTCTAGTGTGATGAGGCTGCTATCACGCCAGGTTACAAGGTCATCATAAAATTCATTCTTAAGCTTTTCATACCCTCCCCAAGAGATTTTCATATAGCATGTAGTGTCTTTCAATTGTAGTGTGGCTTCATCTAAATACATCCTCATTGGCCATATCACTATGTTACCTCCTTTATCCGCGTTTCGGATAACACAGTCTTTCTCATTCGACCATTTTTTGATTACATTGGTGAACTTCCTATCCCAGGATGAGGGTTTGCTGCCTTTCTGCAATTCATTACTCTTGATTTTCTTAATCTCTTCTACCATGGCTTCATTAAATGAGTCTATGCTGTCATGTGGGAGAGTTGGATTAAATTTTGATTTAGATTTGAAAGGGGACTTGCCTGTGCTGATGGTGGATGTAGCAATTTCTATTGGATATTCCAGATCTGTACAACCCTCAGATTCCAACTCATTTACAACTTTCAAAAGATTAGCATCAGTGGTAGACAAATTAGCTTCCTGTTCAATGTCTATTACCACGTCTCTATTCCTGTTCTTTACCTGTTGCTTGAAAAACTTTCTCAATTTAAGCTCACGGATTAAATGATGTAGATCAATTCTAGTCTGATCATAATTAAATTTAGTGTCTGAACAAAATGATAAACCCAAATTCAAAATACGTTTGTCCTCCTCTGAAAGAGTAATGGAACTAAGGTTGATTACTGTATTGATTTCCCTTATTTCTTGGTTTGGCTCTTTCTTTCTCTCCATTTCCTTTTCCCTTTGCTGCCCCTCCTCTTTTCGATTGTACTTGTGGGTGGTTGTTGGTGTATCGGCCCAAGCGTAAAAAACGAAATTCGTCTTGTACTATGGTGATTTTATATATTACAAAGTGGCAGTCACCACTGTGTAATTATAATTAGGTCAAACTTGATATATTGACAGTTGGCTCTGCTAGAGTCCGGTGAGACTCCTGCTGTACCGCAAATTCAAAAAGTAGAGCGACTGCATTGTCTGAGAAGGCTTTTTTTACTATCAGCCGACATAGTCTTGTGGGACCGAGCGATCTGATTAAGTTGCAGCATCAACAGAAATGGTACAGCCGCCATTATAGGACTTGGGGATTCTGTCCCCGTGCACTGAAAATATGCAAAAACTAAGGTTTAAGACAGCAAGGTAGGGGATTGTAGAGATATTGTTTTGTCCCCCCTGGGGCCCAAAATAAGAACAATGCCACGGGTTATGCGGTATTCCCGCAGGACCCAGTGAAGCCTTCTGTGTGGTCCATTGGAATCAAGCCCTGATTCCTGGGTAGTCTGATGGAGTATTGTCGGAATGTGAAAACCTAAAAAAAAGACAGAAAATTTTAAAATATGGTGTGGAATCCATGGGGGGTTGGCCACCAGTGGGGGAGTTGTCTGAGCACAGGGATTGGATGCACTGCCTAGCCTTAAGTCAGGCCTTGCGTCCATTCCTCTACTGCACATGGTCAAAAGGTATGCTCAGTAAAGGAGTTGGGTAAATATGATTAAAAAAAAAAACCAGAAATTCACTGAAAAAACAAAGGTTTATGTAAGGCTATACTTAGATATGTTAATAAGATCTTAGTTTACGTTAAAAAATAACCTTTAGAAGTTCACTGTAAAAACAGAGGCTAAAGTGACGCTATAGTTAGGTCTATTAATAATATCTAACTTTATGTTAAAAAAAACTAAACATTCATTGAAAAACAATAAAGCTTAGAGGGACATTATAGTTACGCCTTGTAATAGTTTTGGAACTATTTATTGTTTAAAAGAAAAAAAACACTGAAATTCACCAGTTATAGTTTAATGAGCCAACTATAACTTGTGCCCCGCTATGCACTGCTTATGACCTCACATATTACATCACTTATGACATGTTCAATGGCATCATTGATGACAACTGAAATGACTGTATTGATGACATCACCGATGACATCATCCAACCTACTGCTGTTCAAATTACTCTATAAACCAGTGC
Organism: Calotriton arnoldi; assembly: GCA_963921515.1. Classification (NCBI taxonomy): domain Eukaryota; kingdom Metazoa; phylum Chordata; class Amphibia; order Caudata; family Salamandridae; genus Calotriton; species Calotriton arnoldi. The sequence goes on from CAWUFW010013275.1 coordinate 132,250, forward strand.
AGCATTTCAGATGAAATTAAGTACTAAACGGTGCAGACTCAGGTAAATCATAAATTACCCTTTAGACACACAAGCCCCCTTAGGTGAACCAAGCTCTTCCTATTCACAGCCTTCACCCTCTACCAAACACTTTGTAGATAGCCTCCTCATGTGGGCAATTAACCAGACATGGGTGGGCAAGTCCCATCTGCACATGGTCTTTGCCTTGTGAACAACTCTTCATGAAGAACCCACTCCCTCCAGACACACAAGCCCCATTAGCTGTCCAAGCCCCTACTATGCATAGCCTTTGCCCAGTACCAAATCCTTCATGCATAGCCGACCTCTTGTTGGCAATGAACCAGACATTGGTAGGAAAGTGCCTACTATGAACAGTCTAAGCCCTGTGCTGAACCCCTCCATGGAGGACCCACTCCCTCTATGCACCAAAGGCCCCTTAGGTGGTGAAGACCCACCTATGCACATCCTTCACCTTGTACCAACACATTGCTGATAGCCGACCTCTTGGAGACAATCAAGCAAACATGGATGGGCACGTACTGGAGCATGCAGTCTTCATGCCTATGCACAACTTCTCATGCAGAGCTCACTCCCTCCAAACACTCAAGACCCCTTAGGAGAGTAAGCACATAATATGTAGAAACTTTGCAGCAAAGCTTTTACAGATTGGGCAATCAACAAGACAAGAGTCAGCAGGTTTCTGCTGCACACGGTGTTCGCCCTGTGCACAACCATTCTTGGAGAGCTCGCTCCCTTCACATACCTAAGACCAAGTTTGTTGCAAAAGCTTACACTCATTAGCAATATAGAACTTATAGAAAATTTGCTCTAGATGTAGCTGACTTAATACGCATCAGTGTGATAAGCATATAGCAAACTGTCATATTAATTGAATTATGTCATCAATGATGTCATTTAAGATGTCATTAGTAATATAATCGGTTATGACACTGAACAGGCATGAGTAATGTAATATTTGAGGTCATAAGCAGTGCATGGCGGAGTGCAAATTAAAGTTAGCTCAGTAACCTATAACTGGTGACTTTGTGTTTTTGTTTGCTTTAAGACAATACTTTTTATATTACTACCAGGCCTACTGTAACATCACTTTATTCTTTTTTCTTTTCAGTGAATTTCTTGTAGTTATTTCTAACGTAAAGTTTGCTTGATTACCAGACCTATCTATAACGCACTTTAACCTTTTTTCCATTGAATTTCTGGGGTTGTTTTAATGTAAAGTAAAATCCTATTATATTACCTTACTATTACGTCACTTTAACCTTAGTTTTTTTTCCAGTGAGTTTTTTTAATAAATCATAATCACCCAACTATATGCAATTTAGCTTGTTTTCATAGAATCATGCAGTAACTTCCTAATACCATTTACCCATGCTTACGTGGAACTGTACCCTTTGTGTTCTGGGAATCTAGCTAAATCTACACTAACCTAGGTCTCACAACTTAATCATAGGCGCTAGCCATGCTTCTAGATGCTACACCAAATGTGCTCAAACAACAGTATGGTACAAAGGCTCAGGCGCAGATTACTTCTCCCCACAAGCTAAAGGTACAATCAGTCACTTTTTACTCAGGTTCTTACCCTTGGGGTCATAGTGAACAGGAAATCAGCCTTTAGTTCTTTGTGTTTCTTTTAGCAGAAGCTCAGTAGCTTAGTCCCACCGCAGGTGGAGGCACACAGTGATTACATACAGCTTCACCTATGGAGACTGAGGGAGTTAGGCACAGCTTGTGTCTTCTGAGATTGGCCTCCCTGGCGTCGCACTATGTGCCATGCACCACTCTCCGGTTGCTCCTGGCAATCACAATCTGATCCTAACCTGACGCAAATGCTCATCACAGCAGTTGCAACCTCAACCCATGCCGATGCATACATCAAGGGATTTGCAGCCTACCTTAGTCTGGCGCGTACACGGTGATGCAGTTGCAGTCTGACCTGGGCCAAACACATGGCACGTAAGATGCAGCCCGACCTGGCCCATTACAAAGTACAAGGTTGATATATCCACAACCTGGGACTGTAAACACTGTAGGGTAGACACAGCCGACCTGGGCAGATAAGCACAGCATGGCAGGCGCAGACCTAATTTTGGCCAATGCACATGGTAAGATAGATGCAGTCTGCCTCTGGCCGACTTTTGCAGTTCTCGCTGGGAACCATGGAGAGACCAAAGACTATCCGCAGCACAGGTTGCTCCTGGCTTCACTGTCTCAGACAGTCTGATTTCTCTGGGTGTTCCTCAGGACAGCAACATGCTAAAATTCTCATCATGGACAGTCTTTCCTCCTGTTGAGCTGGGCAGACTCTTTCACTGTCTCACCAGGCACATAGGTTTATTATAGGCAGACCATTAGATCCTTCAACATAAAATGCAGAATTCAGGTGATACCCAATCCCAATCCCAGTTTGACCAGACCAGACACCAGCCCTAGTCAAATAGCAGTCCTTCTCTTACTTTCTTCCTTGGCAGAAGCTCAGCACAATCAGCAGAAAGAGCAGACTTCAGGTGATGTCCCTTCACCTCTGGGAGACTGGCTGTCAGGCAGACACCAGCCTTGGACACACAGCAGTCCTTCAAGTACTCTACATAGTGCTACCTTCCTTGGTCATGAAGAACCTTCTAAAGCTAGTCCTGTCTCCATCCTCAGAACTTCAGTGATGTCAAACTAAAAGAAGTGAAGTGAAAGGAGTGTACATCTTCCAGACCCTTCCAAGAAGAACTAAAACAAAATAAATATAAAGAAATAACATGGGGAGACACAGGGGGGCTGATGAAGTAGGAGTCGGAGCACTTGTAAAAAGTGAGGAACCCTGGAGGACTGTGCAGTAGCTGGGCACTCACTAAAAAAAAGTTTAAAATAAAAAAGGACAGTAAAGAAATAATGCAAGTTGGGGGTGACAGAGTGTGGCAGGGAGGGTTGATCATCTGGAAGCAATTGCAAAAAGTGAGCGCCCACTAGTAGTGTGTAGCTGCCATACCATGACACTGGAATGTAAAAAAAGAAAATAATCATAATGCCTGGAAGAGGGAAGAGAATGAGGGAAGCAACATACTTCTATTGATTACTAAAGGACTACAAAAAATAAAGTCACCTTACTTCAGCAGTGATAGGATTCAAGTCATCCAGTCAGAAACAATGGTTATCTTAAAGTCTGGCTGGACTCAGCCCAAGCGGGACCCTAATTTACTTGTAGTAGTAAAACTTTATTTTGGCCAGAAGGCCATTAAAGTACAGAATAAAAACATGTTACACTTACTTTACAGCAGATAAGAAAACAAGCAAAAGAAATTGCAGAAACAGGTACCAAGAATTGTTCATATAAAGTGCATAAGTAACAAAGACAATTAGCATGCAGGTAAAGTGCATAGAGATAGATCATCATAAAACAATAGAGATCTGTAGGCCTCGATCTGATGGTAAAAGATATTTATAAACTTATGATAAGTTAAGATACCCAAGTGAGATGCTTTACTCAAAATAAACTAGTAAAATGTAATAAAATAAACATGGGAAAGATGAGGATAAAATCTGCCCTAACTTAAAAAAGCAGGGGAACACACAAACTATGAATATAAAATGTGTTAAATAAACAAAAAGGATTAACAATCTGATATAGTGCATAATAATAGAGCGTCATGATTCAATTGTATGTGGTTTGCTTCATGCTTGGGATAATAAGTATTTTGGGAGGGTTGATTAGTTGAAGTTCCTAAGGGGAGTTTTAAGTCTAGGATAAAGAAAGTCTAGAACAAATGAATCAGGCCGCAAACAGGTATCTACTAATCGTAAACACTATAATCCTGGAGGAATCGGAAATAAGGATCCTGTGTGAAGTAAAAAATCTGTCAAGGCCCAAATTGAGGCACAAAGGGCAAATCCATTTGCGTCTAGGGCAGATATAATATGGGCAGAAAAACAAAAAATGATTGAGATCCTCAGATTTATACCCCCACAATCTGCTCTTTCGAAGAAGGAAAGAGCCTAAGGACCATTTGTTAGCGAAGGCCCTTAGAGGTAAAATGCCAAAACAAAATTTAATATAAAGGCATTTTGCAAGGGGGGGAAATCTCATCAAGAAAAGCCTAAAATTTAGGAGACGGTTTGAAGAAATTCAGAAATTGTATAGAATTATCCAGAAATTGGGTAGATAAAGATCCCAAGTTAGTAGACTGACACCATTGGGACACGAAAAAAAATCCCAATATGTTTATTTTAGGATGACCTTGGAGTTTGGGTTAATACACTCAGGGGAGGTATAGAAAGGTAGTGGAGGTATAGAAAGACCGATGGCCTAGTTTTGTAATTCATCCATTTAAGTGCAAAAGCCACTTAATTTTGTTGCTTGTATTGAGTATCATGATTTCTAAAAGATCCCCTTTGTACAAGTCCAGTTCACGGTTGGACCAGAGCCTAACCCAATATAAGAGGGGGTCTAAGAGTGGCAAGATGTTCGATACCTCTATGAGCAACAGTCAATAGTTATAGGTATAGATGGCCCAGACTGAGGTAGTTTGAGTAATGATTTGATGAATGTAAGTTCCTTCACCTTTAGCGGGTTAAGATTGGAAATTCTCCATAACTCTGTGCCATTAAGTGCTGTTCCTTTAAGGATTTCATTTGAGAGAATTGATGTAAGGGGCCCAGATGTCTATATCAGATTTGTATAAATCACCAGGAATTGTGTCAGGTCCAGGGGCCTTGCGTCGGTGTAAAGTTTTAATGGCCAGTCTTGTATCTGATAATGAAAAGCACAGCTCTTTGTCTACAGAGGTAACAGTAGGAGGACAGGCAGAGATGGACTCCTCATGTGGGATGTCAGCATAGAGCATCGAAACATGATCTATCCAAACAGATGGTGATATGAAATGATCGGCCGGCATGCTAGCCCCGATGTGGCCATGTGAGATGAACCGCCAGAACATTACCTCTTGCCTGCCCTGACCAGCGTCTAGCAGGTCCTGCCAAATAGTTTCATCCCATTTGCACCGTCCATCTCTGAGGATCTGCTCATAGAATTGACAAGCGTCATGAACAGCAATAAGATTATGATCTTTAATCTCCCTCAAAAGGCACACCTTGGTCCGTCGACACTCTTGCTCATACCAAGTAGATTTAAAACATTTATTATGGTGTTCTCTATATGACCTTGAGAGTAGGTCTTTGAGGGACTGAAAAAAAGAAAGATGGCTATCTAATATCAGCTTGTTCGGAGAAAGACAATATCCTGCGTTGGCCTGCTTGGTCAACAAAAGAGTGTATATTAAGGACAACAGATTGGGGTAATTTGCTATCGATGGCCACTTAATGCCCCTCATGTTATTAGTGATAGATGGACAAAGTTGGGGCTGGGTTTGTGGAGCAGATACATTGCAGAGCACATCCCCTGTGAGTGTTATTTCTAGGGCATTGTGATCACTGTCATCTTTTGGGAGAATCTTAAAGTCGCTTAAGTTGCTCCACAGTCTAATATCAATGATGCCATAATCAATACATGATTTTTAGCAACAGTTTTAAACTTAAAGGCTCTGGATTTGTCAGATTCGGATCTCCCGTAAGACCAAAGGAGAGTGTCAAGGAGGCAAGTTGTAGAGCTGCTGCAGACCAAACATTTAAAGAATATGCCTCTAAGGATGGAAGGCTTCGTCTTCGCTTTGGATTATAGTTATAATGAGCTCTATAGGTTTATGGGTGGTACTGAAGTCGCCCGCTAAAATTGTGAGCTCAGAACTAGAATGGGAGAAAATAAAGTTTTCCACGATGGCCAGGGCCAAGGACTCTTTATTTTTTAGGGGCCTTGTGATTGTAAATGTTCAGAATATTGATGAAAATCCCTTTGAAGGGGTTAAGGTTTAATCCTAAAACATCAGGGGATGAAATATTCAGCCTTTTGCATTGGCAGCAAAGGGATATTTTGAGCGAAATTATAAGGCCATCTGAGGCTTTACCTTCACGTATGGTGTTGCATTGTTGCAAAAGCTGATTCTTGGATTAGAATTATGTGGAATTAGTCCATAAAGCAGTTCCAAGCGAGGTCCATAATTTCATCAGCGACCACTGCAACATTCCATGAAAGCAGGCAAGTCTCGATGTTTGAGATCTAGGAATCAACTTTTAGATATATGTGAAGAGAAGACGGATTAGGCAGAGGACTCCGGGAAGGTGATAATGGAACAGTACAATAATTGGTAGAAACCTTAGGTGGAGGTAGTCAGTATATCTCATTGAGAGGACCGTTTGGATTTGGGAGGAAAGTGGATAAAAAGGTGCTAGCAAGAGTATTCGAATTGGAATATTCATTAACTGTTAAAAGTTGAGATACAATTGAGGACCTAGGAGGAAATACACAGGGGCGTAAAACCTATCAACCGCCCATTGAAGATTTGAATTGCAAGAATAAGAACATGATTAAGAGTCAGACCAGGCCGTATTGATGATGTTCAGTTTAAATAAGATTCGAGAGCCTGAAGTAGCTATAGACCATGTGTCCATGCTTATCAAACCCTGAGCTAGGACTTAGCTGGCAAGCAGCAAACATATGCAATCAAGAGGCGTGTGGCTCGTCAATATCCTGTGGGCCCGGATAATATCTGAGCGAATGATGGAAAGGCACCCCCTTTGAGTTCTGGTCCAGTGGGTAACTTTATTAATGAGGGAGTCATTATCTTCGAATTACCTAGGACCCAGCCTGGGCATATTGATGATAAAGACCTTTGAGCCCACGCGATTTTGTGTAACTGGATGGTGTTTAAACTTTGGAGAAAAATGATTAGGGACATAAATGCAAGGAGGTGGTTTCAAAGCAAGGTTCCTAGTTGACATTGTGCCCACAATGGGTGGAAAGGAAGTCTGAGGTCCCCGCAGATAAGTATCACCCTGGAATTTAGGGCCATTTAAAGATGAGAAGCCCTCTCTCTCATGGTGAAAAGCTATCAATTGAATAGTGCCTGCGCGTGGTAAAGCATTTGAAACTGGTGCAGAGACTAATGGCAGCTGGGAGAAATGAGTAACGGACATGGGCAGCCGAGGGAGCTGGGCCCCAACTTTTCTAGGTGCGCAATTACATCCTTTGATTGTGTAAGCTCTTAGGGACACTTTCTGGTCTGGGGTGAGAGTCTTGGGATTAGAGATTTTAAATTGACTATCTCATCTTTCAGGATGCTCAATGTGTTGTATAATTTCTGCTTTAGTAAATGATTCAGGGTGAGGGAAACAGGGTTACTACACGGCTCAGGTGGTTTAGACTGGTCAAAGACTTGTTCATTCTCTAAATTATAAAGCACTGCAAATCTGTTACTACACACAATTGGGAGACTAGAAAGTTTGGGACCCGGGTTATCTACAGAAGCTGGGGTAGGGAGAGCTGTTGGTAGAATCCTTTTATCAGACTTGTTGAAGTAGTGAGTAATCTTTGGTACACCCTTCTGCGATCTCCCCTCACTGATTAATGACTCTCCCTGGTCTATCAGGGTGTCAATTTCTTTGAGAGTGCAGTTCTCAGCAGCATGGTGACTGCTGAGGTCTTTTGAACTTATGTGACCCAAGAGAACCCTCTTCTGCTTTTCTTTTTCCCATATTAACTCGAAAATAAAGAACTAAGGGGAAGACAAAACCTTAGTAATATAGTAGTGGAACTTGTATAATCAAAGAAAAGGAAAAAAGAAAAAAGTTGAAAGAGAAAGAAAAAGAAAAAGAAAAAAGAAAATGCCTTCATGTTAATTGGCATTGCTAGTGGTATCTACAGTTCTGGCAGCAAAAAAGGGCCCTTGAGTACACCCAATGCCTAAAATCATAACGCAATATCTTAGTTGTAAGCACAAGTGGGCTATCAAAAAGCAACAGATGCTAAAAGAATGTGCATTAAAAACGACATATAATAAAAAAAAATTAAAAGAGAGTTGGCCTAGGGGCACAAATCCAAGTGCCTTGTATACACTTCTGCCCTCTCCTTTGAGTTCAAGCAATGAGGGGAATATAGTCCCTCACCAGCTAGAGGCCATAGGAGAAGGTGAAGTGGGCCAAAAGTGAAATACAACTCAAGCAACCAACGTCCAGGCGCCGCACATATGCACCTCGCAACCTTTCCACAGGACCGAACAACCTGGGTAACTATGTCCCACCCCAGCGAGGGGCTGAGAAGGAGATGCAAGCGGGGGTTAAGATGAAATTCGGCTCAACCAGCGGATGTCCAAGCCGCTCCTCACACACACCAAAACTTTGCTTTGTGTCCAAGCAAACTGGGGGACATTGTCCCACCTCAGCGAGAAGCTGAAGAGGAGATACGGGCAGGAGTTGAGTTGAAATACGATTCAGATAGCAGGTGTCCAGGCAACTGCGCACTCCCCATAGTTTTTCTATGTGTCCAGACAAGCTGGTCCCACCCCAGCAAGAGGCCAAAGAGGAGGTGCGTGGGATAGGCCTAAGGTAAAATGTGTCTCAGGCAGCTGGAGACTGGTCACCCCACACAAACACCACAATCCTTCCTCTCCGCAAAAATCAAACTGGGAGGGGGGGGGGTTGAGACCCACCCCAGCATAAATCCGAAGGCGAGGCGCGGGCAAAGACGGGAATTATGGATGTACCTGGGTACTATGAAGACATCTTGCAGAGAAAACCAGACAGTGCCCAGGCATAAAGGCAAGGGGGGTGGCCCTGCCCGGGCTCTTCCTGGCTCTGATCAGAGCAGGTTGGGCCAGTCCTTGGCCCGGCCACAGCCCGCACGCATCCCTCGCTGCAGGAGTGAGTCAAGCACTGCAGCGGTAAACAAACAGGAGTCAGCCCCTCCTGAGGCAATATATTATGGAATCTATGGATCTAGTCCTTGCAGGCATGGTAATGGCCAATGTGTCCCCATAGTTGCTATATTTGAGAATATCGTTGTGGGATAAATGTATACATTTAAATAAAGCATCTAGGTTTGAAGCACAATTAAATCAGTGGATATTCCGGAAATCAGGCATTTATTTACTTATTTATAGAGTTTTATATAGCGTGAACATGACCCAAGAGGGTATCAGAGCGCTTTACAAATTTATTATATAATAAACTCTAACACGTTTAGATATCTGCTACCCTGAGATATGCACAATGCACACAATACTTTGCATAGAAATCACGTAAATAGCACAGAATACACAGTGAACCCCAGGGGGGGGACCAAACCAAATATTAAGAAAGTGTTATAAGAACCACGACTTGTGTCAAGACAATGTCCAGAGGACGTAGAAGTGCCGGGCCCCCAAGGAACCACCCAAGGTGAGTGACTAGGAACCCCACGGAGATCATGTGCAGTGTGGGAACACAACCGCATTCTCCGTGCAAATCAACGTGTAAGTCGCGCTTGGAATTTTAAAGAAAAAGGACCCTTCCCAGTGGCATGGGTCCTCTCTCCTGACTAATGTTGGACTACCCTGGTATCGATCGTCAAATTGTACACAGATGGATGGTTTTAGCACAGTCTGCTACGTATTGTAACAACCCATCTTTCAACTGCAGAGCAGTGTCCGGACAACCCATGCTATCCTCATACTTTAATTGTGAAGTGGCTGATAGTGCTTTTTTGTTTCTAGACATTCTAATGTGTTTGTAAAATGCTGAGTGAGGTAGGATGAGTCACATGATTATGCAGATGCTGCTCCTTATGCTCAACCCATCTACTACCAGAAAGATCATCCACATACTTCTCATCTCAGGCCCCACTGCCAGTACTTCATGTTCTCTGTTTGGTACATTACACTACCTATTGACACCACTGCAATCATTGTGCCTGCTTGGAGGGTGTGGCATGCAGTTCATGCTTGCTTAGGCTGCTCAGACAGGGCCCGCTGTCTTTCCCTAATAATCCTGTGTGACCTAAGGACCCCTCCCCCCCGACACCCGTTCGCATTGAGAGCCCCTCCAGGAGCTGCTGACGCAGACGGACCGCTCCCTGGGACCCAGAAATGGTTGGCCTGTCCTGATTAGAGGCGGGCTGGTCCTGCTGCTACAAATATGATAGCGGCGCACATTTGTGACGGCGCTCCCAGTGTTGGGGAAATGGCTGCACCGTTGATGTGGCTCCAACTGTAAAGAAGGGTGAATGGACACCATGTGCCTTGTGACGACCCCCAGCTCTCTGGTTGGACTGGACTGCGGCAGCATGGCTGTTGTCAGTGCACCAGCCTCGTGGATGCACTCCTGTGGATGGGGCCTAGACAGGGCTACATGACCCTTGTAATATGCTATACTGGAAGAAACAGAGGAGTTAACACCACTGGCACACACTGGAGACTCTTGCAGGGAGTGAGGACATTGTGAATCGTTGCTACAAATACACAGATGCTCTACATCAAGACAGGCCTCCCTGGCCGGTGGAGCATCAGAGGAGGCCTATCCCTTTTTGGTTGTAATGGACTGGGTGGATGCTTGTTCTAACTTGCTAATGGTTTTAGTGTTGTTGCCATTGTTGGTTAACTTGGGACCCCAGGGTTGGGTGAGCCCCTGCTGCAGGCCCCTCATAATACCTGAACTACCCGAACACCCTAGTTAATGATAATATTGGCACTCTGTGGTGTCTGACGCTCTGGAGTGGAATGGTATCACCCTGATTGCCTGTTGTCTTGTAATCCTTTTGGGCCCAGACTCCTGCTATTGCCCTGACTATCGAAGGCTTGGGCTTGCCCCCCTAAACTGGATGGAATCCAAAGCATCCTGAGGTGAGGGCATTTATGATCAATGAATGTGTAAACACAGCTCAGACCTACTAAGCAATCAAGCACCCTATTTGTTCTAGACCTGATTGCCTGGCCTGGAATTGCCCTGTACTTCCCAGTGGTCATTGGAGCTAACGGCTGCTGCACGAGGACAAGTTGGGGAAGCCCAAACAGAATAAAGGTCAGGGAAACTGCTCTGCCTTCGCTCAGCTCCGTTGTTGCGCCTCTGCCCCCTGCACCTTCTGCCTTCCAGGTAAGGTGTTCGAGGCCCTCCTCCACCCACAGGCTCCTGCCTGCGCCTCATCCCTGGTGGTCCAGTGGGAGACCCTTGCTCTTCTGTTGGTCTGCTCTGCCAGCCCTCTGTAGCTTTTGCCTGTCTGTGTGTGCCTCGTTTTTGTGCCTTCTCTGTTGCTTTTTCCCTCGGTGCCTTTCTGTGCCTTTTTTCTCTTTTTTCTCTCTGCGCCTTTACTGTACCTTGTTTTCTCTTTTTTTTTCTTTGTGCCATTATTGTGCCTTGTTTTCTCTTTTTTCCCCCTTGTGCCTTTATTGTGTCTTTTTTCCCTTTCTCTGCCTGCTTTCTCACTGCCCGGTTTTCCTCTTCGCTCCCTTCCCCAATGCTGCTGCCCCGTGGCCCCTCCCCCCCTGCATCTTCCCGCTCCCGCCTCCCAGCTGCTCGCCCTCCCCCCAACCCCTACTTAATGGTGGCCGCTGTGCAGCTGCGAGCAGCTGGCGCACCAAAGGCAAGCCCGTCTGCGCCTGTCCGCGACCGAACCGGGACTAGCGCCAGGTCCTCCAACCCGCCGCCGCTATGACTCAGCAACCCTCCACGCACTCAACAACGGAAGAAACAACAACTGCCATCTGTCGACACCGAACACGACTCAAGGACAGTTCTGCCGACACTGCCACTGCACCTTCACCCACCTCCGGACCACCAGTACTGCCACCAACCCACTGGACGTCAGCGCACCCAAACCCCTGAGCTGCATCCTCCTCAACGTACGCTCCCTGCACAGACACGAAGTAGAAATCTGGGACCTCCTCAACACCCTCTCGCCTGGCGTCGCCTTACTCACAGAGACCTGGACCAACACCAGCTCCACACCCGACATCGCTACAGCCATCCCGGACAGGTACAAGACTCAGAGGAAGGACCACACCAAACACCCTGGAGGTGGACTCGCCATCGTACACAAAAACTCCCTCCAACTAACTACAGCCAGCACAAACGACTCCTCATCCCCCATGGAACACCTCCATTTCAAGATCCAGATCAACCCCAGAACAACTCTACGCAGCACCCTCACCTACAGACTTCCTGAACCGCGCGCCACATTCACCACTACCATCGCAGACCTCATCGCGCGCCACGCCCTCGCATCCACTGACTACGTACTTCTGGGAGACCTGAATTTCCACCTTGACATCCTCAGCAACCCCAACTCCACTGCCCTCCTGGACAACCTCGCCAACATCGGACTGAGACAGCTCGTCACCACTCCCACCCACAGGGAAGGACACACCCTTGACCCCATCTTCGCAGGATGAAACAACATTCGCCTCAGCCACACCACGCAAACCTTCTGGACCGACCACCACTGCGTCCACTTCTCCTTCTCGAAACCTACTGCACACAAGCCTACACCATGGCCCCCGTGCAGGAACTGGAGCAATATCACCGAAGAACACCTCAACTCAGCCCTCAACCGCGCTCCTCCACCCAACACGTCCGATGCCAACTCTGCAGCCAACGAGCTCCACAGATGGATCACCGAATGCACAAACACACTCGCCCCCCCCAGAACTCCGACAGACAATGCACCATGAAAGCCACCTGGTTCACCACGACCTCCGAGAATCCAAGCGTGCATGCCGACGACTCGAGAAAGCTCGGAGGAACAGTAAAACCTCGGAAGCACGCACTACCTACAAGACTGCCATGACAGAACACCACCAACTCATCAGAACCACGAAGAAGAACTTCATCCAGGACAGAATCCTCTCCAACTCCAGCAACTCTAAGGAACTCTTCAGCATCATACAAGAATTCACCAAACCCCCCAGTAAATCCTCCGACGTCCCTCCCTCTCAGGACCCCTGCAACAAACTTGGCTCCTACTTCCATCACAAGATCAGGGCTCTCTATGACAACTTCAACGAACGGAACCAAGGCACTGACACTACACCCACCACCAACAACGCCACCCCGCCTACCATCACCGCCTGGATCCCTGTCTCCACAAAGACACCGCTAAGACCATGAGGAGCAAACACTCAGGAGCCCCCACCAACCCATGCCCGCCGCACATCTTCCACAGAGCCTCCTCCACTATAGCACCCGAACTACAACGTATTATCAACTGCACCCTCAAAACAGGCAAGTTCCCTGATGACTGGAAGCACGCATAAGTAAAGCCCTTCCTCAAGAAGCCCTCCACAGACCCTACAGACCTCAAGAACTACAGACCCATTTGTCTCCTCCCCTTCGCAGCCAAAGTCACTGAGAAGACCGTCAACAACCAGCTCACGAACTTCATGAAATCCAACTCGATCCTTGACATTTCCCAATCCAGATTCCGCAGCAACCACAGCACAGAGACCACCCTCCTAGCCGCCACGGATGACATCCACACCCTTCTCGATCAAGGCCACATGTCTGCCCTCATCCTACTAGACCTCTCAGCAGCCTTCGACACCGCCTCCCACCGCACACTAACCGCCAGACTCCACAAGGACGGCATACAGGGTACTGCCCTAAACTGGATCCACTCCTTCCTCACTGGATGAACTCAAAGAATTAGACTCCCGCCCTTCCTCTCCGAACCCACAGATATCAGCTGCGGAGTACCCCAAGCATCCTCACTCAGCCCAACGCTCTTCAACATCTACATGGCCCCCCTCGCTATAATCGTCAGAAAACACAGACTCAGCATACTATCCTATGTCGATGACACCCAGCTCATCCACTCCCTCACCAAGGAACCTGACATCACCAGACACAGTTTCCAGGAAGGAATGTAAGACGTCGCATCCTGGATGAGCAGCAGCTGACTGAAGCTCAACTCGGAGAAGACGGAAGTCCTCGTATCCACCCCCCCTGCATGGAACAACACCTGGTGGCCCACCGCTGACGACAAACCTCCAACACCCACAGACCACGCCGGCAAGCTCGGCATCATACTCGACTCCTCCCTCACCATGAACCAACAGATCAATGCCGTATCTTCCATGTACTTCAACACCTTCCGCATCCTCCACAAGACCTTCAAATGGATCCTCCCCGAATCCAGAAAGACCATCACCCACGCACTTATAACCAGCAGACTGGACTATGGGAACGTCCTCTACGCCGGAATCAACAGATCTCTACTCCTCAAACTCCAGACCATACAGAACGCCGCAGCCAGACTCGTCCTCGGCATCCCACAACAAGACCTCATCAGCCAGCACCTACGAGACCTCCACTGGCTCCCCGTCGAAAAGAGAGTGACCTTCGAGCTGCTCACTCACGCCTACAAATCCCTCCACAACACCGGACCCCAATACCTCATTGAAAGAATCACCTTCTACGCACCCAAGAGAAACCCCCGCTCTGCCGACCTTGCCCTGGCCAAAATCCTACACATCTGCTGAGCCAGAACGGGAGGAAATGCCTTCTCCTACATCGCGGCCAAGACCTGAAATTAACTCCCCCTCAGCATCAGACGAACCCCCACACTGCAAGCATTCAGGAAGAGCCTCAAGACCTGGCTCTTTGGATGAGACGGAGCTGTTTGAATCCCTCCTTCCCCCCAGTGCCTTGAGGCCCTCGCGGTTAAGTAGTGTGCTTCACAAATCTCTGATTGATTGATTGAAAGAGATAAGTGTGCAGGGAGGTGCCTCCCTCCTTGAGAGGAGTTCAGACACTGAAAGGGGTGTTTGAGGCCCGCTGGGGATCCCAACCTGATACCTGACCCACCGCAAATCAAGATTGAAAAGATCCTGCCATCAATATGGGACTCCAGGGGACCCTCAAAACTAAATTTGACACCGTGGCCATGGACTTCGCATGCTCTGTAAAGACCAGCATGATTTGGCCGATAGAGATGAATCCTCAGAAGACTCCCTGAAAGAGATCCACCCTGTATGCGCCAAGGCACGACAACAGATTGCAGCACTAACTGAGAGGGTTTATTTCCTTGTACACAAGGCAGAGGACACTGATGACAGCAATCAATGAAATGACATAAGAGTGGTGGGTGTGCCAGTGGGCTTGGAGGGCATAGACATGTTTTATTTTTGAAAAACTGGCTGCAGTTTGAGGTGGCCCCAGGACTTCACGCTTCAATGGGCTCATGTTGCCTCCCCGGTGGTCACTTTTTGGGGTGCCCCTATTCCAGTGGTGGCAAGACTCCTCCAGTATTGAGATCACAACACTGTGCAACAATGTTGTTCATATCCTACAATGTTGCACTACTGGTCTCTTCAAGGTTGAGAATGGCACTGTGTTGTTGTTTCTGGACTATAATGCTGTGGTTCAATTCAAGCGAGACTCTGTTAACAAAGTCAAAAGAGCAATGAGAGAGGCCAGTTTGCAATTCAAATTATTATTCCATGCTAAGCTGAAAATAATGATTGATTGTATATCCCTGTTGTTCACTGAGCCTTCTGAAGCCTGGAATTGGCCAGAAACATACAAAGGCAAAACATTACCTTAGCACAGTTAGCCTGCAAAGGAGTTGGATGAAACTGCTATACTCTAACCCAGTGGCCAGAGTGAAGAGAGGTGGTACATGTCTCAGCAGTATCACATATTTAAGGGTACAAGAGAGGGATGCTGTCTTTCTTGTTCTTTTTTGGTATTGAAATAGAACCATTTTCTGCGTTTGCGAGAGCCAAGGGGCTTGCAAGCAGTATTCCGCTGTGGGATGGTGTACACACTGTGTCTTTAGATGTGGATGCCCTATTGCTATATGCTTGAGATGGGGTAGTAATTTCACACCGACAGTACAACTCCTGGCAAATTTTGGGAACATCTCTGGGCTTAATATCAATAGATCAAAGACTTTCTGTTTGTATGAGATAGCAAAAATACCTACTATGGGTGACCTCGGGATAAAATGGGCTCCACACACTTTTAAATATCTGGGTGTGAACATATACCACCGTGCAGTTGACCTCATAGAGGATAATTTGCGTGCCAAATTGAAGGGTAATGTAGCATTCAGGTGCTCTCTCCGATTGCCTAATATGGCAAGATTGGCCCTTACTAAAATGGTCATTTTACAAAGGTTACTATATTTTTTCACTAACTTGTCAGGGTGGGTTCCAGTGCAATGATTTAAACAAATAGACTCACTTATCAGCAAAGGGGTCTGGGATCTAGGTCATCAGAGAGTCTCACTGACAATATTTTAAAGACCCATCCAAGAAGGCGGTATAAAAAGCATAAAGTATCCTATGCCATACATTATAAGGATATTGTGGGTCACCAAGAACTTCCCTAACCATATCGAGGAACAAGTCCGAAGGCTGGGTTCCTTTAAAGGGTTATGGAACCCTAAGTTGACTTGCAATATCCTTATCATGTATGCTAGGGTGTACTTTATCCCTTATAATACATGGTCATTCCATCACCTTTCCCACAAACCACTTACAACCTTGGTGCGTAGCTCTTTTATATAAAAGAGTGAGCATGTTTGCAAACATGAATAATAAAAATAAATCCTATAGTGCAAAATTAAACATATCAAAAACCTGTTAGTTATTTGTTGGAAACTAAATAGATATTAGAAACAATTCAATACAAGTCAATTAAAAAAGCTGCATTAGCTAGAATGCGTAGTAACATGCAGAAAGATTCTAGCTCTTCTCTACCTAATGAGTGCAGAAAATAAACATATTCTCACTGCTTGTGATTGTAAGCTAAACAATAGAGCAGAAGAAAGAAAAGCAATGTTTGTTTTCGTTGCTTTAAACAGCTACTTCAGTTATGCTTCGTGACCTGACCTGCCAATCACCTCAGCTGCTGGCTCTAGCAGAAGGCATTGTGACATCAGAACTTGACTGTAATAACCTTTAATTAGTCGAGTTCTGACATCTTTTCTTTATAATTGTTGACTGGGTGCGTCACAAGTAGCCGATTATAAAGAAATTAGAGACTGGTGTTTACACAGGGATTACAGAAGCTCATGCATTGTAAGTGCACTACAATATGAATTATATTATCGAGCAGCACAGCTGCAATGGATCGCATGTTGGCTGGATGGGGAGAATGATGCTGAGATGGGACAGTTTGGGAAGGATTCTAATCAGGGAGCCATGACAGCTTTATTACTGTGGTAGAAGTTCAGAACGCAGGGATAAACAACACCCCATTCTACCATTCTGAAATGCTGGAAGCGTTGCTTCAAAAGGAATTCTTTTAGATGCCACTTGTACACCCATATTTTGCCTCCTTTATGGGGACTCCTCCACCCTTTTCAAGGCATGTCAACTGTCATGGTTTAGCTCCCTGGAAGTTTTTGAATTATGGCTCCTTGATGTGGTCCTTTGGATGCCTGTTAAATGCGCATGCCACTTGGCCCACATAACATGACTTGCTTCAGCTTCTCCTGACGAAGGGTATAGATCGTAAATTAGTAACCTGGGGCCAGATGTACATAGGTAATCATTTGCGATAACCAAATAGCAAACTCCAAACTCCTGCTGGCATGCAGGGAACGGAGCTGCTCTCCTAGGGCAAGTACTTGGCCTTCTGTTTTACAGCTTCAGAAAGCAGGACTCATGATTCCCAAGAAGGCCCTGGTGACTATTGAAGACTGTACCCTGTAAGAGATTTGGCTGAGGAGAGATACGGCACTTTGGAGCCTGCATTGAGGAGCTGAAATGTAATACTTTTTTGTACCTCCAGAGCACTGGGATATGGTGCTGATATGTGCCCAAGGAGGTCACACCCAAGCAAGAAAATCAGGTTTGTCGCACTCAAAGCTATTTGCCGTGCTAAAAACTGGTTCAGTAGGACCTCACGGCAAAGGTATCCTGCCACGTGGAGCCCTGCTTAGCTACAGCATCCAGCCTTGACTCACTGGAGGATTTCTATTTCCAAAAAAGCGACTGAGTCCAAACATAAAGCTTTGAACTGAGCATAGCCTGCTTGAAGGTTTTGGCACCAAAACCAACAACTTCAGCGGAACTCGATGACCCCATATCCGACTTTGACAAACCCACACTGGCCACAACCTTGGTCTTCGCATCACTGGGAGATTTTGACTTCAATAAAAAAGACTAAGTCAGGAGGTAAAAACTTTGAACAGGACAATCCGCTTTTTGTATCCAACCTCCACTCCGTTGTGGTCAGCCTGAAATCGCGCCTAAATCCCAGTCAACTGTGAACAGTGACTTTTGAATGACACTTTACTTTTGTTGTCAATTTTTGTCTTAAAATTAATATTTCCAGTCCCCCTTTGATTATCTTGGTGTCTTTTTTGTTCATTATATTATTCCCTCTTTTGCTAAATTGGTTTTGAAAATGTATTAGGTTGTGCTCTTTGCTATAAAATTGTTGGTACTGCTTTGCCTTGCACACACTACTCTGTGGATTGCCTAGAGATAGAGGACTGTGTTTGCATTGTGGATTTATGTTGGATTTATTGACTTGGTAGAGGTACCCCCCTCCAAATTAAAAACCCCATTTCTGACATTCATCTTCTTCTTAATCAGGCTTTTTCTGCTCAAATAAATTTGCATGAAATTATTTTCAATATTTTGTTCTTCATCATCATTTACATTCTATTTGTTTCTTCGTACAAACAGTACCACTACAAGATTAATAGTACATTGTCAAACAAAGCTCAAATAGTATGAATGGGTGCCTATTACAGATCATACACATGCTGGTAATTAGTTAACATCAGATGATATTACATAGATTATAATCCAGAGATGTCCAGTGCGGGCCAAAGAGGGCCACATGCATTCCAGATTTTCAAGATAAACACAGGCTAAGGAATTTTGTATTCTTTGTATGTAAATTTGTGTTGGATTTATCTTGCATACTTAGAATGTTGGCATAAATGTTCTTTTCTGTAAACTAAATTCTGCTGAATTAGAGTGTTAGGGAAGAATTTACTTTTCTGGAGTCACATGGTTGTTGACTTGGAACGCTTAGAAAGGAGGCTAAACTTTGAAGATATAGGGCCTCAATTAAAGGTTGGAGGTAACGGGGCATTCAATAAAAAGCATTAGATGTCTGATCTGTCCAGTTTCAGTTCCCCTGCTTTATTCAGAATTGGCAGAACTGTGGAGTTTTGAACAGCAAAAAGTGAGCCATCAGAAATACCTTTCCAGAGGGTCAGCTGCACAAGACTGTTGATTCTCTTCCATGACAGTCCCAAGCACGAAAGGAAGAAAAGTGCCCCTTTTAGGCTGGGAGCAAACTGTCAGTGTGTCAGGGAATTCCTTTTTTGTTTTTCCGAAATGAGCCCCCGCTTTGGGGTTGTCTCCTAAAAAGAAATAAAATGATTGCCCGTACTGCTAAGCCGTCATTACATGGCCAGGCAGGCATTGTGAATTTTCTCTGAAAGTGCTCTTGCCATGTTGGTGGAAGCACTTTTGTCAAAATATTTGTATCCACTTTGCAGAGCTTGTAAATTTTGTCTGGTGCAGAGCCTCCCTGTTCCTGTGGCATTTGTAGCCACAGGGGATTCATAAGACCATTAGAATGTTATGGTTTACCATAACCTGGAGGCTTAATTTTGAAAACACAATGCTGGAAACCAAGTGCTGCATTCTTAAAAAATTGAAGATTTTGAAGGCTGGCATGGGTTATTCTCTCCATAGGATAAATATTGTGGATTGAGCTGAGGAGATAAATTATAAGATTAGGGGGCATATTAGCAAGACCGGCGATAAAATTATCGCCGTTTTAGCGGCAGGAAACTGCCGCTAAAACGGCAATAATGGGCTTGCTAATATGCGTTATGGAATTCCAATAGAAGCCCAGGTTAGATGTGCAGGACATCTAACCTGGGCTTCTATTGGAATTCTATAACGCATATTAGCAAGCCCATTATCGCCGTTTTAGCGGCAGTTTCCTGCCGCTAAAACGGCGATAATGTTATCGCCGGTCTTGCTAATATGCCCCTAGATTTCTCAGTGAATCAACTACAGCCACAAATAGTCAAACAGCTTCAGTTTTTTTTAGCATGCTTGTGAAGTAGGTCTTTATGTTTACAAAGATTTGTTGTGTAGTGTTTAAAGCTACCATGCATGGGATAGTGTGAACTGAAGGGATGGTACACTCCATCTGGTCTCTACCTCTGCGTAGGCAAAACCTGCTTGCAACCTGCTTCAGGGGATAGGATCATTTTAAATAGAGAGCTTTCCCCTTCGTAGAGGTTTGATCTTCTTCCTAAATTGAGTATTTCTTGAAGCAGGTGAACCATTGGCCTAGATTCCAGAACAGGTGTCAGATAATGATATTTGAGTCCATCAAAGTTGGTCTGTTGAAAGTCTTGATCATTCCAGGACAACTTCTTCTTTTAAAGACATTTTTGGCGGGAAAGCAGTGATGTCGCTTTCTGTGCAGATCGATTATGGGAAATCCAGTGATGGCATTTCCTGTGCTGATGGTTGATGGGCGATGAAGTGATGTCACTTCCTGTGCTGATGAGTGATGCGAAATGAAGTCCTCTTGCTTGGCTTCTTCATTTAAAGATGGTTTGGCGGGAAACCAGTGATGTCACTTTCTCTGCAGACCCACATCTCCCGCACCAATAGCAGTCCCAAGCTCAAACTCACTGAAATCAGCTGCCCGCTCATGCTCGCACAGACCAGACCACAAAACATGCCATGCTCTCATGCATGCACCTCAAGACCACTCACTAATTATACACCACAGAGATATGGGACCTACTGCACCACCACACTCCAGACCGGCTCTTCTTCATGGAAACATGGCTAAACCCAACCTCTGTAATGGACAATTCTACACTTAGATACAAAAACTTCCTTTGGTAAACTAATTTGAAAATATAAGTCACAACAAACGCACGCCCACTTGTTCTCTCAACACTTATACAAAAGGGAGTCTAATTCAAAACTTAGGGCCAAAACACAAAAGTCAAAATATATATTTCTTTTATTCTTATTATTTATAAAACGTTTCAAAATATATCTATATCAGTTATACATTAAAAACATATCATAAAATTTGTTTTCCAATTTCAAATTCATACATGAATTAATCAAATATTGATAAATGTGACTAAAACGAAACAATCAAATTGTCTATATACATTAATAAAAAAAAAAAGGGCAGAATATACAATAAAAAAAACCTATATGTACAGGAAAAAACACAATATATTGTAGGGAATACACAAAGAAGAAAGACAGTACAATTTGTCATAGACACCACATATCCAAATTTGAACGTTAGACCTGGAACCCGATATGTTGCGCCAAAATTAATATCTGAAGTTCCAGTCACTGTATGGATTATGTGCCCAAGCTTTGTTTTTGTTTGTATATTCTGTTTCTTTAAAAAAAAAAAAAATGTATTAATGTATATAGACAATTTGATTGTTTCGTTTTAGTCACATTTATCAATAATTTGATTAATTCATGTATGAATTTGAAATTGAAAACACATTTTATTATATGTTTTTAATGTATAACTGATATAGATATATTTTGAAACGTTTTATAAATATTAAGAATAAAAGAAATATATATTTTTGACTTTTTGTGTTTTGGCCCTGAGTTTTGAATTAGACTCCCTTTGTATAAGTGTTGAGAGAACAAGTGGGCGTGTGTTTGTTGTGACTTATATTTTCAAGTTAGTCTACCAAAGGAAGTTTTTGTATCTAAGTGATTATTTGAACCCTATTCCTTTGGGTATAAGGGGTCCCTCTCTGCTTTTTTCGGATGAACAATTCTACAGCCATCCCTGCTGGCTACAAAATTGCCAGGCAAGTCCATCAGCACAAGCCCGTAGGTGGTGTCGCCATCATATTGAAAGATACCATTGCTGCACCACCTACACGGACACCACCACTAGCTACATTAAACACCTCGAGTTCAAGATACGCATCACAGCCAATGTCTCCATGGGCGTAACCCTTCTATTCAGACCACCAGGACCCTGCACTAATTTCACCAGTGACATCACAGACTTCGTCGCAACCCTCATCTTCAACACCAGCACCTTCATCTTCCTTGGAGACCTTAATTTCCACCTAGAAGACCACACCAACCCAAACACTATAACCCTTCTAGTAAACTTTGTAAACTTTGGTCTCACCGAGAACATTACCAAACCCGCCCTCACTGCCGGACATCTATTGGACCCGATTTTCTCCTCAATCATCAACATCACAGTCAACAAGACAGAAACTATGACATGAACAGACCATGCCCTCATCAGTTCCAGCATACCCATCCCGTTCCACCAAAGACCTACCACCACTGAAACCACCTGCCACAGCAGTAAAAACATCACAGAAGAGGAGTGGGCTTCCATCCTCTCTGTGGACTAGCCCAAGCACACCAGCAACTTGCCAAACGCCATCAAGAACGTCAACAGCTGGATCACCGAATGCGCAGACATCCTGGCTCCCCTCAAGTGAAACCTATGGCAAGAGCCCAACCACAGGCCAGTTGGTACACAGAGGAACTCAGAAACACCACAGCAAGCAACTTAAGAGCAAATGGAGAACAAGTCAAGACACTACAGATAAAGACATCTTCAAATCAGCCCTAAGTGGCTACCACCCACAGATAAGGAACACTAAGTGCACAGCTCTTGCAGATAGCATCAACACTGGCACTAACAGCAGCAAGGAAATATTCACCATCATCAAAGATTTCACCGTGCATCCTGCTACCTCCAGCAACATCACCCCCTCACAAGACCTTTGTAAAAAGCTATTGTCAGGACTCACGGGAGGTTTCCTCCTTCCAACTCTATGCTGGCTACCATTTTCCCCCTGCAAACTTATCAAAAGTCAATTAATCCCTCAAGCTGGAGTGCAAGTTGGCACCGATGGAACTCCAAGATGGCTGCCAACATGCAGATACTGCAACAGCACACCGCTGTTAGCAGTCTAGTCTTTTAGGTTCCATGACATCTGGTGAAGTGCGCTTCAACATTCCACTGCGCACTTCACTGAAGAAATAATTGGAAGAGCACCTGTTTTCCCCTGCGTCGTGGAAGTCAGTTAGGGTAGTTGCGATTAAATCGGGGTTAGCTTCGTCGGAATACTATCCTCTCACTAATAAGGTTAGTGTTTAACTACGTAGCTAATAATAAATATTCTGTGAGGAAAGATTATCGTGTCAGAGGTAAATTTCTAATTAAAAAGGAAACGAAGTCAGAATGTATTTTCCTTTGAACTGAAGACTAGAAATGCTTTTAAGTAATTGCTTTCCCTAACCGAGAAGACAAAACTAAAAGCTTTCAATTCAGCTGTCTTTAGCAGCTGTTCCTGAATCGTGACCTTTCAACACGCCGCGTCTTCTTGACTGAATCTTGTTCACTCTCTCTGAAGAAATAAATAGAAGGTGAAGCCAGAGTCAAATGCGAGGGCATATTTATTTCTCTAGCCACGTGTGAGATCGGAAGACAAACCCTTTGAACCCAAGTTAAAGAACTTGTGTATTTTCTCTTCACGTAGGGCCCAAATGAAATAATGCTTCCAGCAAACTTCAAAATAAAAGGCATAATAAATTAATGTTTTCAGCAAACATAAAAACTGAAGGCAGAATATTGGAGCAGTCTCTTCTCTGTCCCCAACCCCTTTCCCCCCTTAGAACTTACCTGCAATGGAATACTAAAAGACCTAGCAGGGTTGGTTCTGAGAAGGGCATTGGGACCTAGCGTCATTCTGCTCCTGTGTGGTTCAGACAGTAATAGATATTTAGACCTTGACAGAGTGAAGTGCCCACGTTGGTACAAGCACCTGAGCAGAATGGCAGAAGGACTTGATTTAAAAAATTTGGGCGAGATTTTGAGTAATATACAAAGGGACTTGGAGGCAGTCAGAGAGGAAAATAAAATACTAAGACAGGAGATAATAACCTTTAAAACGGGAACACCAGTTTTGGGATCTAGGCCAAGCACCACATCCTTTGAAACCCAGAGTCCTAACATCAGCACTTCGTCCTTTGACCCCACACAAGTAATCCATTCATTATCCCCAGTAATTCCTCTTGCCCCTCCAGAGCGATTTAATGGAAATCCGCAGAAAGCGCAATTTTTTTTGACCCAATGCTCTCTGCATTTTATGTGCCGCCCAACGATCTTTCCCGATGCGCAATCCTGAGTGGCGTTCATCCTGTCATACCTTAGTGGGGACGCCGCCTCATGGTACATGCCACTAGTAACCAAAGATGACCCAATTTTGTACAGTTTAGATGACTTCAAGAAGGAATTTCTCCGAATTTTTGACAGGAGAACAGCATCCCAAGCTTCAGACAACGAACTGTTGGAGTTAAAGCAAGGAAACCGAGAACTTGTGGCTTACCTAGCCCAATTTAATAAACTAGTGGTCGAGACCAACTGGCCCGAGGATAAAAGAGCAGCAGTATTCTATAGAGGACTGCAAGAGGAACTGAAGGACGCTCTATCTCAAATCCCTAATCGCCCCACCGATATCTCTGCTTTAGTGGATTTAACCTTAGAGATTGATTATCGACAAAGTGAGCGGAAAGGGTAACGGCGGAAGGAGTTTAGACCAAGTGTCCCTCGTTTTGACCGTGTCAAAACAGAATCCACACGGACCGTAGAGAGTTCTTCTGGAATTGAACCCATGCAAATCGGTGTAGTCAGAGGTCCACTTTCTAAAGAAGAAAAAGAAAAGAGAAGACTGAACAAGCTGTGCCTATATTGTGGAGGAAGTGGACATTTTGTCAAGAATTGCTTAAAAAGACCAAAGTTGCCTGCTAAGGAGAAGGAAAACTAGAGGCACCACAGGTAAGAGGAGTTGGACCTGTGGATGCGAATGGAAAAACGACTCCAACAAATCACCAATTGGCAAACACACTACAAGTCTCCTCTCCCCATTTAGTTATGACTGTGATCTTAAGGTTTAGAGATGTGGTTTTGACAGGAATCATCGTCATGGTAGAATCAGGGGCAACAGGTAATTTCTGTGACCACAAATTCGCTAGCCTGATCGGTTTACAAGCTATCAAGAAGGAGAAAAGTGAGAAGGTCAGAGCGGTGGATGGTACGGACTTAACTTCAGGGCCCATAACCAGTCATACAGAATTGGTACACATGACTACTGTCGAAGGACACCAAGAGACTTTGCAATTTGATTTAATAGACGCCCCCCAATTTCAACTGATTTTAGGTCTACCATGGCTAACGGAACACAACCCGTTAATTGATTGGGGAGCCCGAACTATTCAATTAAATTCAGACTACTGCACCAAAAATTGTTTCGATGATCAGACACATTCTTCTGTAACCTGCGCAGCCACCCAGCTGTGTGAAGGCAGAGGTTCAATATGCGTAATCCAAACTACCACGATACCAGATGAATACCAAGACTTTGCAGACGTCTTTGATGAGATTAAGGCAGAGACTTTACCCCCCCACAGGCCCTATGACTGCAAAATCGATCTAGAACCAGGGGCTAATCTACCATGCAGCAGAGTTTACGCCTTAACGGAGAAGGAAAACATCCATTTGAAGGAATACTTAGCTAAGAATCTGGAGAACGGATTTATCCAACCGTCGCAGTCCCCTGTCTCTTCCCCACTTTTTTTCATGCCGAAAAAAGGGGGAGATCTCAGGACTTGTATTGACTTTAGAGCGATTAACAGGATAACTGTTAAGAATCGTTATCCGTTGCCCCTCATTTCAGTACTAATTGATCAAGTGAAGGAAGCAAAGATATACACTCGCCTAGACCTACGAGGAGTGTACCACTTGATTAGACTCCGGGAAGGCGACGAGTGGAAGACTGCGTTCAGGACCAAATTTGGCCTTTATGAGTATCTTGTGATGCCATATGGTCTCTGTAACGCACCAGCGGCCTTCCAGTACTTTATCAATGACGTTTTAAGTGAATTAATTGACCGATGCGCTATAGTCTACATAGACGACATCCTGATTTATTCCAACACGGTTGAAGAACACCACGACCAGGTCAGAGCCGTTTTACAACGTCTACGAGAGAACTCTCTATACGTTAAATTGGAGAAATGCCTCTTCAACACAGATACAGTAGAATTCCTAGGTTTTGTGTTATCACCTGCAGGAGTTCGAATGGATGAGCAAAAAGTGAAGGCGATACCGGACTGGAAATCTCCTACCAGTATCAAGGAGGTTCAAAGCTTTATCGGATTCTCTAATTTTTACAGACGATTCATTAATGGATTCTCCAATAAGATACTTCCGCTGACTGAAGAAGGGAGTTCCGTTCCAATGGTCAGAAGAAGCAGAAGGGGCTTTTCAGTTGATGAAGAACAGTTTCACCACAGCACCAGTGTTGCTTCATGCAGATCCCTCTGAGCCTTTTTATTTGGAGACAGACGCTTCGGACCTAGCCATCGGAGGTATACTCTCTCAGAGGCACAAGGACACGGGACAGTTACACCCGGTGGCTTATCGGTCCCGCAAACTCAACCCTGCGGAATGCAACTATACGATTACAGAAAAAGAACTCCTGGCGATCAAAGATGCCTTCAAAGACTGGAGGCATTACTTAATGGGGGCTAAACACACCGTAACGGTGTTTACGGACCACCGCAACCTAAAATTTTTGTGATCTGCTCGTACTCTCACGCCACGTCAGCTGCGTTGGTCTCTTTACTTCGCGGACTTTGATTTTGTTATCACTTTTCTTCCTGGATCTAAGAACGGAAAGGCTGACGTCCTCTCTAGACTAGACACAGAAACTCAAACTTCAGTCATTGAAAACCAACAAATCATAGCCGATGAAAAATTCATTGGAGCTATTTCCTTTGAACCCTTTGAGCATCACGTTCAGAATTTGATGTCTGACCTTGAAATGGAGAATTGGGCCACAGAAGATCCACAACGTTTCATTCGCAACGGCCTCCCCTATCAAGGCACCACCCTGTATTTACCCACCAAAGAGCTTCAGCTGAAGGCAATGCAGGAATGTCACGACAACCCTCTGGCTGGCCACAAAGGTATCTTAAAAACCCAAGAACTACTCCAACGTCGTTTCTGGTGGCCATACATGTGCCGAGATGTCCGTCAATATGTCTTGGGCTGTGAAATTTGTGCACGGGGAAAATCGGACAGGCAGGCTCCTAAAGGTCTCCTACAACCCATGCCAACTCCCCCATATCCTTGGCACACGGTCTCCTTAGATTTGATTGTTGATCTACCTTCTTCCCATGGTTATAATACCATTCTTGTAGTTGTTGACACCTTTAGCAAAATGGCACATTTTGTACCCTTCAAAGGCACACCCACTGCTAAACAATTGTCCCAACTTTTCAATCAACATGTTATTCGTCATCATGGGATTCCTAGGGTACTCATTTCAGACAGGGGCTCTCAGTTTCTATCACGATTTTGGAAGGCTTACATCAAGGGGCTTAATATTGACCATCGTTATTCCACCAGTTTTCACCCAGAAACTGATGGTCAGACTGAACGCATTAACCAAGAACTAGAACAACACCTCAGACTTTATCTATTAGATGATGAGGGTGACTGGCCTGACCATTTATGGACTGCGGAGTATGCTCACAATAACGCTCTCAATGTATCTACTGGCCACTCCCCTTTCTTTATAAACTCAGGCAGACATCCCAATTCTCATGCTAATTTTGATAACGTTAACGTTCCTGCTGTCCAAGATATTGCCCGACAGTTAACCAAAATCCATCACTCAGTAACCCAGAATTTGTCGATCGCGAAGGATCGTTACAAACACTTCGCTGACCAAAAACGTAAACAAGAACCTGAACTTCATGTAGGAGACTTAGTCTGGTTGTCTACTAAAAATCTCAGACTCAAAGGTCCCCGTAAATTCCAGCCTCGTTTTATGGGTCCTTATCCAATTGAGAAGGTCATTAATCCAGTCACTTATCGATTATCCCTTCCTGGCACTACCAAAATTCATCCAGTCTTTCATGTTTCTCTCCTTAAACCAATTCAACCGGAGTTGCGTAGGATTTCCCCTCCTGACCCTCTGATTTTTAATGGTGAGGTGGAGTATGAAGTTAAACGAATCTTGGATTCAAAACTCATCCGTAATGAACTTTTCTACCTCATTGATTGGCAGGGTTATGGACCTGATGAACGTTCCTGGGAAAAGAGTACTGATGTCCATGCCCCCCGATTAATTAGAGCTTTTCATGCCAAATTCCCTGCCAAACCACGACCGGAGAAAACCTCGTTGGGAGGGGGTACTGTCAGGACTCACGGGAGGTTTCCTCCTTCCAACTCTATGCTGGCTACCATTTTCCCCCTGCAAACTTATCAAAAGTCAATTAATCCCTCAAGCTGGAGTGCTAGTTGGCACCGATGGAACTCCAAGATGGCTGCCAACATGCAGATACTGCAACAGCACACCGCTGTTAGCAGTCTAGTCTTTTAGGTTCCATGACATCTGGTGAAGTGCGCTTCAACATTCCACTGCGCACTTCACTGAAGAAATAATTGGAAGAGCACCTGTTTTTCCCTGCGTCGTGGAAGTCAGTTAGGGTAGTTGCGATTAAATCGGGGTTAGCTTCATCGGAATACTATCCTCTCACTAATAAGGTTAGTGTTTAACTACGTAGCTAATAATAAATATTCTGTGAGGAAAGATTATCGTGTCAGAGGTAAATTTCTAATTAAAAAGGAAACGAAGTCAGAATGTATTTTCCTTTGAACTGAAGACTAGAAATGCTTTTAAGTAATTGCTTTCCCTAACCGAGAAGACAAAACTAAAAGCTTTCAATTCAGCTGTCTTTAGCAGCTGTTCCTGAATCTGCCAGACCCGGGCGTGACCTTTCAACACGCCGCGTCTTCTTGACTGAATCTTGTTCACTCTCTCTGAAGAAATAAATAGAAGGTGAAGCCAGAGTCAAATGCGAGGGCATATTTATTTCTCTTGCCACGTGTGAGATCGGAAGACAAACCCTTTGAACCCAAGTTAAAGAACTTGTGTATTTTCTCTTCACGTAGGGCCCAAATGAAATAATGCTTCCAGCAAACTTCAAAATCAAAAGGCATAATAAATTAATGTTTTCAGCAAACATAAAAACTGAAGGCAGAATATTGGAGCAGTCTCTTCTCTGTCCCCAACCCCTTTCCCCCCTTAGAACTTACCTGCAATGGAATACTAAAAGACCTAGCAGGGTTGGTTCTGAGAAGGGCATTGGGACCTAGCGTCATTCTGCTCCTGTGTGGTTCAGACAGTAATAGATATTTAGACCTTGACAGCTATTGGCATTCTTCTGTAACTAAATCACCTCCATATATGGCATCTTCAACCTGCAACCGGACCCTGTCACTGTCGCAACTGAACATCCCATCACAGCTTAAGAATGAACCCTGACCTTAATACCCCAGTTGAAATCACTGCTACCATCCCTTTGGGGGCCCCATCTGGCCCTTGTCCCCACTACGCCTGCACCAAAGGATTACCGATCAGCATAGCACTAACATACATTCTCAATGCCTCCATCAATTCAGCCACATTCCCGGAGCCCTGGAAACATGCCACCATCATGCCCTAGCTCAAGAAACCATCTGCTGATGAAGCCACTCTTTCCAACCACGGACCCATATCCCTCCTACCTTACCAGGCAAACGTCTTAGAGACACTTCTCAACCAATGCACCAATGCCTCACCGACCACATCAGCAACCACCAACTCCTCAACCCATACAGTCGGGATTCAGGCCAAACCACAGTAGAGAAACAGCAGTCATCACCACCACAGATGACATCCAGATGAGCCTTGACAGAGGAGACATGACAGCCCTCATTCTCCTGGACTTCTCTGCAGCATTCGACATTGTCTCACACCCCATTCTCATCAGGTTTCTACACGAGATTAGCTTTCAAGGACCCGCTCCTTTCTGGATCTGCTCCTTCTGAACGGATAGGATACAAGTTGTCAGCCGGCATTTCACTCCTTGTAAACCCGCAAACTCATCTGGGGAGTGCCTCAATGTTCATCACTCAGCCCAACCCTCTCAACACATACATGATCCTTCTAGCCAAAGACACCCACGCACACATCAACATCCGCTCCAATGTCGACGATAAGCAACTCATACTCTTTTTGTCAGATAAAACCCCCAACACAAGAAACTAGTTCACTGCCTGCATGACCGAAGTTGCTAACTGAATAAAAGCCAATTGTCTCAAGCTCAACAATGACAAGACAGAAGTAGGGATCTTAGGCAAGAACACCTCACAATGGGACCCCAACTGGTGGCCAGGTGAAGTAGGACCCACACCAGGAATCTCGGAATAATCATTGACTTCAAACTGGACATGACTACATAACTCAACAACACCATTGCATCCTGCTTTCACACCTTGATGACACGGAGGAAAATCTTCAAATGGCTCCCAAGCAACACTAGAAAAACTGTCACTTATGTCCTTGTCATCGGCAAATTGGACTAAAGGGAACACGCTCTACACTGGGATCAGCAAGCAACTCACTAGAAGACTACAAACCGTCCAGAACTCGGCAGCCACAATTATCCTCAACCTCCCACACAGAAAACACATCACACCACACCATGGACGTCAATTCATCAAAATGCATGGGGTAGCGGAAGTGACATCATATGCCATGTGACCCCTGCCTGATGTCACAAGAAGGGACATCTCATGAACTTTGACCTGATGACATCACAGGAAGTGACATCACCTGCCCTTTGACCCACCTGAGGATATCACAGGAAGGGACATCACATGAACTTTGACCTGGTGACATCACAGGAAGTGACATCACTGTCCTTTGGACCACCATGAATTTAAAGGAAGCGACATTGCATGACCTTTGTCTTGGTGCTATCACTGGAAGTGAAGCACCTAACTTTGGTTACTTACATCCCACACAGAGGCAGGAAAATCTCTACAGATAAAAAAGAATTACCCTATAAACAGAAATACTTCAAATCCTATTGAAAATGCAGCTGCATACATTGTTTCAGGTAGTCTTCAGATATACAATTAAGATAATGTAGCCTTGATTAAGAACTTATCAAATAGTGTACAACAATGGAGAATACACTAGTCAAGTTGAAATCAGCCATTATCAATATCAATTAACTTATAAAATGGGAAGATTGATGGGCCTATAATGTTCAAAACAAGTTCACTTTATCATTTGTTTTAGAAACTTAGAATATCATGTAATTAAATCTAAGTCTTGGAACGTAGATATTTAATGCAGATCAAGTTCTCCCAGCAACCTTCCTTTCCATGACAGGGTATACATACTTCTAAACCTGTGGAGCCATTTAACCTTTCCATGTTTACTATCATTAATTTCTTCTACAGAAAACATGCACATCACTGGTACAATACACTTGTGTTGATCATTATATCTGCATTAGCAATTTGAAGAGTGTTATGAAAATTTCGGCCGATTTTACTCACATGGACGAAGATATTGGCTTTCATGTTGATACTGCATTACTGATAAGAAGAGATGCTGCTGTTCAGCTTCCTTGGAAAGAAGGCCCTGACTGGGCAGATAAGAAAGAGGCAAACAGTTCACAATTCCTCATCTAGAATTGTTTCGGCTGATATGAACAGCAGTTGGTTCTAGTGATGATTGGGCCATTCTCCTATGTAGAGACTGACTTGAGGGTAAGTTGATGCTCAGCTAATATGAAATCCAGAACAGGCTGACAGTGCCACAGATACGGTATACAGTATACAGATACGGTATACGGTATACAGATCTCTGAATAGGATCCCAGTCTTGATGAGAGAACAAATAGATGGACAGCAAGTGCTTGGCTGCAGGAACTCAAGGTGGTTAACAGTGCTTTGTAATACTAGTTCCATATTTCTACACATAACAAGCTGATGTGATGAGGCTGCATATCCACTGTGACAGAAAGAAAGAAAATGGACAACAAGCGGGTGCTTTGCCACTAGTGCTTAGAAGCATGGTGGCTGCTTTCTTCTTGCCCCTGCATAGGTAACTGACTTCTGCAATCACTGGCAGATATCTTCAGGTGGCATAGGCCTCAAGGGGAATAGAGACTAATTGAGGAGTGACTGTTGTTTTCCTGGCCATCAGGAGAAGGCTGATACTGCATGGCTACGTGGAAACTGCTCTCTTTGTGCTCCTGCATAGGCAATTGGCTACGTGATCGCTGGCAGATTTCTTCAGGTGGCATAGGCCTCAAGAGGAAGAGTCTTTTTGAGGAGTACATGTTGCTTGCCTAGCAAAGTGTGAGGCTGCTTCTCTGCTTCTCTGAGGCTGCTTCTCTGAATGAGGGAAAGGACCAGCTCATTTTTAAGAGGATACATCCGGTGGCGCATGTCAGCAAATATGTCGATGACTTCATTCAAATTTAGCAGCTTAACCTCGTTAGGTTCATAAGCCATTATCATTAGATCACTGAGTCTCATGTCTCCATATTTATTGCACAATTTATTTTTACCCTTTTCATACAGGGGAAGAATCTCTCTTTTGTAGCAGTAGTAATAGGTAATGTAAGAACTAATGTAAGAACTTGATGTAAAAGATCCAAAACCTGAGGAAACACTCCTGGTAGATACACGAGATACCGCCCGACAGAATGAATACCTAGTACATTCTTGTCTGAAAGATACGATTAAGCAGTGTCCAGTTTGGGTTGTAGAAGACTTTGGTCTACTGCAGCCTCTGGATATTTGTCAACAATAACTAGTGCAGAGGAAAAGTCCAAACAATTTGCAGCTTTTGGATTGAATGTTCTGACAGCAGTCATGAGGCCCATGTTGTCTGTAAATCAAGCATCAAACTCATTTAAAAATCTATCCAAAGTAGAGAAATAAACATCCTGCTTTAAGCACTCAGACAGTGGAGTTTGACTTTCTGAGACATCAAAGTGGCTGGATCTTTTTCCTACAGAGGTACTGAGATAATAATCTGTCAGTTTGTTACTCAATTTATGGTGTGTCAAAGGTGGAGCTCTTGGATTGGATTTTTCTAGATTCTCAATTCCACACTGCTCTGCTAAATCCTTAGCCTGACTTAACAACTTGGTCCACTGACTGTCTTTATGGAGTTTCACTAAATCACTTCTTGTTGACTTAATTAGATCACATGCTTTTGGCAAGTCAAGGTCTTTTCTCTGTAGCACTTCAGATAGACTGAATCTTTCAGAGAATGAGTTCCATACACTACGATGTAAGCAGGACACCAAAGTTTTCAATGTTCTTGAGAAGTGCTGTAGCTACTGAATTAGCCTACTTGTCACATTGTTGTGATTCTATTACGTGGAGAACAACGTTAATAGATTGAAATCGCACCTGTACTTTTCGAACACAGGAGTGCCAGTAAAACCACCTCATACCTTAAAGTTTTTCTAGCTCCATTACATACAGATTAGTCTCTTGCTGAGCTTTCACAAAGAGCTTGTGCCTTGGTGAACTTTGTGAAAGAAAAACATAAGCTGCTTGCGATGTTGAAAAAAATGCTTTACCGGTTGTATGTTGGTAACTGTTTGCACTAATGCAAGGTTTAAGCGATAGGCTTGGCAGTGTATATAAATTGCTTGTGATGCAATCTCTCTTATATTTGCTTGGACACCATTGAAACAGCCACTCATAATGGATGCTCCATCGTAGCACTGTGCAACACATTTCTTCTAGTCAAGTCCAGCTTTCTGTACCGCTTCAACAATGGCTGCAGCAAGGTTGGAGGCATCTTCCTTCTCCATAAGGTAACACACTAGTGCATTCTTCTGAACATTTCCATCAACAAAGCGGATAATAAAACTCAGCTGCTCTTTATGTGAGACATTTTAGGTTTCATCAACTAGCACCGCAAAATATTTTGTCACTTTTTTGACAATACATTCACAGCCAAGTGCTACCACCGCAGATATCATGTCATTTTGGCAATCAGGAGCTGTATAGTGCCCATACCTCCTGGAAATATTTTCTTTTAACCTCTCATCTTTATCAGAAATCATCTCCAACAATTCAATGAAATGTCCCCTTTTGTGAGAATGCTCAGTTTCATCCATGGCACTGAATGCAAGCCCTTGAAGACCCAAGAAACATACTAACTTAAGCAGCCGCTCCACATGTTGTCTATTCTCCTCAATTTCCTGCTTCGCACCTGACTGCTGACTGTAGGCTGCTGTAATCTTTTAAAGTTGGTCCAAGCAATAACTGATAATTTATGCTTCTCTGACTGTGAATGTTTGGACAAGTTAGCTTTTCCCACTTACTGAAGCTAATATCAACGGATGCAACATTGCCAGGTTGACGTCCTCCTCCCACAGAACCAGCACTAAAGTGCCTGCATGCAAAACAATAAACATCATCTTTAAAGACTGAATACTCTACCCAAGAATGGGTTTTGTAATCTCCATTAAACCTACTGCATGCAGTTGAGGGGAATGTTTGAAGTTTTGGTTGCACTGGGTCACTATAAAGATTCAGTGACAAGTCGTCTGCCAAGAATTCACTTGCTGGGTGAAATTTTGATGGTGGTTCCTGACTAGTTTCTTTGACTCAAGGTGCCTCTATAATGTCACTCCTCAAAAAAGAGCTGGCTGTATTGTCATCACAGGATGATGAAAAGTCAGCAAGGCCAGCCAGGGAAGTACTGTTGTCTAATCTGCCAACATAAGAAGATGATTCTACAACCTCAGTGTGAAATGACCACTCGGCACTGTCAGCATGTGAAGTAGTATAAGTAATGTCAACAATGGCAGAACTGTCATCAACAATGGCTGAAATATCATCAGCACAGGGAGAAGCAGCTGCAACTGCAGCAAATGATGTTTCAGTGATGTCATAAGAATGTGAACATATGCCTTCTCTGCTAGACAGAGCAGCATCCGACAACTCTTTTGTTCTCTTGCCTTCATTAGAACCTGTAAGAGGGTCTTCGGCACTCCTTTATTTAGTGAACAAATGCAATATTGATCTTTGTTTTGTATCTTTGGGTTTTTTAGTAGGGAAAAACATTTTTCTGTCTTTCTTTGTTTTCAGCTGAACTCAGCAATTCCACTGCTAAAATGTGAAACATACAGAAAAAAGGGTTAGGGCCTGGCATGGTACACTGCACATAACAGTGAGGAAACATCAGACACCTGACAGTGAGGAAACATCTGATAATGCAGGGCAGGAAGAAGGGGACAGGTGCATGAACTCGGACAACAGATGGCAGGGAGGCAGTGGGTAGTGGCAGCAAGCTAACTGTGCAGGGAAGGCGGGAAAGGCAGAGCCAGAACATCAACCACACATGACTGGACGTGGTGGAAGGGGTATGGACTTAGACAAGGGAGGGCACGGAGGAGGGGGTTAGGGGCAGCAAGTTTGGACGGGGGCAGCACAATGGACAATACCAGGCCAGAGTCTGCGTCCAGCCCCCCTGCTGTGCATTACGATGCACATCCTACTTCACGCTACAAAAACCCTAGAAATTCACTGAACAAAACAAAGGTTAAAGTGACATTATAGTTAGGAATTGTAAGAATATCTAACTTTACATTAACAAAACCTTAGAAAGTCACTAGAAAAACATAGGTTAAAGGTATGTTATATGTAGGTGAGAATGTCACTTAAACATCCCATTTGAAACTAACAAAACCACTGAAATTCACCCTAAAGTAACTATTACTTGCGCCCTCACCATGCACTTATTTTGCACTTAAGAGAGACACAGTCAGAAATAGCCAGAGAGAGGGAGATATTTTTGAAGAGTCAGAGGTGAGAAAAAAAGAGAGTGATCAATAATTTTATCATAAGGGATCTTGGAAGGTAGGGCCCTTTGCAATTGTCCACATAGCTCTGTCCTTAAAACGTATCTGGCTGTTTTCTTGCTCTGTCAGGCTAGAGAGTGAGGAAGGTGGTCCAGCCATAGTGAGGTGAGGAGGGAAGCTTGAATGTCCATTACTGCTGGGGATGGGATGAGAACCACAAGCATCACCCAACATTATTAAGAGCCTTATTAGAAATCCAGGTATTGCCCCATTAAAGTATTACCACTGTGTTTAGAAGTGCACTCGCAGTCTTATTAAAAGTCCCTTTAAAGGGGCAGCCAATGCTACCTCCTTAGAAGTGACAGTTCTCATTGAATGTATTATATGTTTTATAAACAACCTAGTGTGCTCCGAAGTTTGGGGAAAGGCATGCACAGCTTGGTTCTCTGCTGAACTCTAGAACATAAGCAGCATTGAGTGCAGAGGCTGCGCCAACAGCCCCACGAAGGCTTCAAATATACATTGGATCTCTTACTAGTGATGTGCTCCTGCAAGAGTGCTCAATGAGTTGTGACTGCTGATGACATCTGCTGTGACCTGCAGGTGAAGTGTTCTAATGCAGACAAAACTAAAGCATCCTTCTGGGGTTGGAATATTAAGTACTTTTCAATTGGGTGAAAGTGACACTTCTACAGACAGTGCTACGAAAATGCAAAGTGAACGGCTATATGAAAGCACTTGTCTGTCCTCTACAAACACACACTACAGATAAACTGGTAACAGTATCAAGCCTAGTCCCAGCAGCAGAGCTTTCATCACCAACAATTGAAGCAGACCAGTTGCACACCCCAAGGAAACACATCTAGTGAGGCACATGGCCTCTATCCTCTTTCTCTAAGTTCTCCCTCTCCCTCTTTTATGCACGTGCACACAAAAAATTCTTTACT
The DNA here is from genome assembly GCA_963921515.1 of Calotriton arnoldi. Lineage (NCBI taxonomy): Eukaryota > Metazoa > Chordata > Amphibia > Caudata > Salamandridae > Calotriton > Calotriton arnoldi. The sequence continues at coordinate 168,764 of CAWUFW010013275.1, forward strand.
TTTCAATATCCCTGATTTCACTACCTCTCATTCTTCTTGTTCACTTTTTCACTGCCTCTTTTTTCTTGATCTCTCTTCCACTCACTTATGGTACTCCTTTTTCTTGCTCGCTCCTTTACCACAATTGTTTTCTTTCCATCCAGCACTTTCTTTCTAATCTTTGTGTCTTTCTGTGCTTGTTACTTTTTTCATAGCCCTATCTCTGTCTTTTCCTCATTCCTATCCCTCACCTTCCTGCTCTATCTCTTTGCTCCCGGATCTCCTCCACCCTTTTCTCTGCCCCCTCACTCGTTAAATTTTCTCCTAGTTCTCCTTCTTTGCCTCCTCTTTCGGTACTCCCAAGGTAGGTGGGCTTGCAGGGACAGCACTGCTGCAGGACATGTGCAGAGAGCCTGATGGGGCAGGAACATGGGCAACATAAAGCTGGATCCGGCAAGGAGGTGAAATTGTGAAATGGCCCACCACACCTGGGCTCCAGTGAGGCTGTTCAGGATCCCAACCCACGTCTATCATGTGCTGATGGGCAGGGGAGGGGTCAGATGAATGACGCTGCTGGCCTCATACAGTGAGGAATGGGGTGAAAATGGCTCTTCACAGCTTCTGTTTTTTTAATCGAATGCTGCTTTGAAACCTGGTGCAAGAGCAAATTTTTCTCCCGAAACACGCCGATGGGAGGCGTATCTTGCATGGACTTTAAAATGCAGAATGTTTTTAATATTAGATGTTTTGAAAATAAAAAATAAATGTTTTAGCTAGACCAATTCTAATTAAATGATATGGGCCACAGATGGGCGCGGTGAGAGTTTTGAGCCAAAAGAGATGTTGATGTATGTCAGAAGTGTTTTTGTGGCTTCTCACTACCGCATCTCTCACCGGCCCCACCTCTAAATGCATGCGTTCATTCAAGGGAAGCACAGCAAGTTAACATACATTTAAAAATAATTATTCAGAGGTATTATTTACTTTGGTCTCCTGGATAGTATATGAATGATTGACTTGCAAATGTACGTGTACCGTGGTTGGTGTTTGAGGCTTGGACAGCTTTAGCGCTGGTGGCACCCAGTGTGATAATCTTTGTTGGCCTCTCTCTCACATGCATTTCATTGTTTTATAGCGCAACTCATACCAGTAGTGCAGGGTGTCAGAGCACTTTACGTTGCATACAAAACGGAGCCAATGAATCATGTGTGTGTAAATCAGTATATAGGTTCTTCACAGTTGGGCTTCAGTGAGGCTGGTCCTACTCATTCCCCTCCCTTCGCCCGACTCAATCTGCACACATTATTGTGTCCATGGGTGGCCCCAGCCAGTCCCATACGTGAATGGCCGGCCCAGCAGGGGACATGTAAGGATGCTGCCAGCCCCACCTAACATGTGGTTAGATTACAAGATTTCATCTGTTCCTGCTGCAAGCTTTGAAAGAGATTGCTTATGACCCACATAGCCTCTGGCAATGCCAGACAATACAGGTCAGCTCACCACGAAACCTTTTAAAATGGGAACACCAATGGATAAAAAAAAACAGCCCACAACTGGGCCTCAGGCACTGGCCCTTCGCCAGTTGTCCAAAATGCCTGGTTTAACAATCCAACCCTGGGTGTCAGGGTCAACTGTTAATGGGGTACTGTTTCTTACCTTCACTCAGCACTGTTCATCCGACATGTGATGTTGGCCAAAGTGTGGGAATCTACTGCAGGAGGAGAGGGACAAAAGCGAGGGGCCGGGCAGGGCAGACCAAATAATTATGCCAGGCAGCTAGGGCCATCATTTACTACCACTGGCTGTTGGTTGCTTCCGTATTCTATCTGAGCCCGGGCTTGGCTTGGCTGCTGGCTTGGGCAGGAGCCGTCTGCACAATGCACCTGCATTGCACAACCTCCAAAAGAGAGCACCACCACGAGGTCTTCTGAAGACTCAAAAAGAGGAGAGGCTGTGGTGTGTGATGAGATGAGGGAGGGTAGGTGGAGAGCACAGGGGCAGGACAAAGTGATATGATTGGTGTGAATTATACAAGGGCCATCATTGGTAGCGCTATCAGCGCTCCTACAGATTGACGGCCCTGTGAGCAAACACACCACTTGGGTGGTCACGTGGTGTGCAACCAAACCACTAGGTGGTGGTCACATGTTAATTTTTTTATTTTATAACCGTTGAGTCCACATAAGCACTGACTGGCCGGTTCACGGAGGCTGGAAACAAGAGTGAGTGATGATTATGCTGGCCAGGTGTCACAAGCAAGGTGGCAGGGGTCGCAACGGGTGGCCTAGGGTGACCCCTAATTGATGTCCATGCATCACACCTTAGGAAGTTCCACTGGCTCTCGATCGACAAACGCGCTCATTTCAAACTCCTCATAGACCTATTCAAGGGACTACACAAGTTAGGCCTCCCCTACCTGAACAGCCACAACTCCTTCCACCAATCATCCAGACACCTCTGCTCCGCAGGATTCCTACTTGCACACATCCCATGCATACACAGAACCAGATCAAGAGAACTAGCATTCTCTTACATTGTTTCTAAAGCGTAGAATGGCCTCCCACTCCACATCAGATCCTCCTCTCTTCTTGAATTCTGCAAGAAGCTGTAGTCCTGGCTTTTCAATTAACCAACCTACCAAAGGCAGGGCTAGGCACACACAGAAGGATACCCTCGCGGGTGATAGTGCGCTTTGCAAATACACATTACATAACAACAGAGGATTAGATCAGTGTTCCATCTTATGAAATACCTTTCTCTCTCACCCATTCAATGAAGCAGCATCTTTTATTTTCAACACTTCTTCATAGTTGGTCTGTCCTTATAGCAGTTTTGGATCCAGGACTCATTAATGAAAAACTAATTTGTTGGTGACTGGTCTACATTTTACAGATTAGATGGCTGTAACTAAGTGGGAGTTCAGCATGAGTTACCAAGGTGTAAATTGAGGTAATTGAGATTGTGTCTGACTTTTCGTGAGTTGCAGTTGCACACACCTGGACAGCTGACACTTGCTGGAGTCTAAAGTTTGTGTCCTACCTTTGTTGGCTAAATTCTGAGCTGGTCTGTTGTGCCTCTTGTTCTCTTTGGTCAGCTTTCTACACTGAGTACATGCAAGGAAGGGTGAGGCAAACCAGGGTGTTCTGTTTCTCATTGCCTCAGCCCTTGTCAGCTAATAGCCATTTTTGCTCCCGGTAGGGACCTGTAAGAGTCAAAGATTTGAGGTTTCTGTTTCAGTACTCTGTTTTAGAAATCCTGGAATTTTTCTACTGATATAGTTGTCTGTTGTTTACTTCCACTAGTTTTCCCATGAGTCCTTACTCCTCTCCTCTCCCTTTAGCCGCTGGCTGCCGTAATGAGGTGAGACATTTGTTTACCCAATCCTTGTAATTCAAGTGACAATTTGGTCTGTTTACTTTCCAAAATGTTCTTTATGGTTTGTAAGTTGGCACTGTTCTTTTGAACCTACTCAGATTATTATTTCCACTGGGTGCCCTCCAGTTTTGGATTAACCCTTGGAAAAGAGTCAATAAAACTTGAGGGCTGCTGTTCTTTAGATTTGTTGTTGTGGATAATGACTTACCTGGTGGCCTGGAGCTCTTCACCTGTCTTCGATGGGACCAGCCCTGCCAAGTAGCACTCATCAGGGGTTAGCCTAACGCAAGCAGACTACTGTTACCGCATTACCTCATATTAATAATCTGTCAGACGTTTGAGAGCATCTGCACTGCATCTCTTTCACACAGCTGCTGGTGCACCTGAATAAATCATTATTAGTAGTCAGTGCTTCCCTGTCACAGAAGTAGGTTTGGAGCATTTATTTCAGCTGGTGCTGCCAGAGGCTTCAAGCTTGGGTCTTGGAGATCTCACGTTGTCAGTGTAACCCGACACCCTTACACCTAAAACTGGTGGGCGGGGCTGCACTGTGATTTAACTTGAGAGTCATGAGGTCTCACTTTGATGGCGCTGCACTGCTAGGCCCTCCAAATGACTATACCATGGATCCTGTGGTGTCCTCACAGCTCAGCAATCGACACCGTGAGCCATTGGAAAGATTTTGCAGTGACGGTCAAGCAAGGAAAACGTTTTTTAAATTCCACCCTGGAATTGATCAATATTACATCTGTCCTGGCAGTATCAGTTCAGATCAGGGGCCGGCAGCTTTCTCTGAGTTCCTAAAGTCGGTACAGATATAATGATTGTTTGTTTAAGCTATGGAGCAGAGGCCTCCGTCTTGCTCTTATACAAAACCTCTGAAATGCATTCTCCCCTTGTCGCCGATCCTAATTTGCTGACAACCTGAAAAAATGAATCCCGACGCCTTCAGAACAAAAGGAGGGAGATAATGAGGAAGGGGAGGTGAGAAAAACAACGGTTGAAGAGAGGAAGGTGAGTCGTTGTGAGAGAGACCAAAAGAGAGGGAGAAAGAGAAAAACTATGGAGAATATGGCAAAAGAGGAAAGTGAAATAAAGGGGAGGGTTGATCCTCAAAGGGATAGCAAGAAGCCCAGGGTCCTGACTATCCATAGTACATCAGGTACAGTGACTGGGCCGTAGGAGCTCATTGAACCCGAATCATGGGTGTATTTGTTCAGCCATCCAGTGGACAGGGGCCACATTTTCCTTGATTGCATCAGGGCCAGTGGAAGGATTGCTAAGTCACTGAGGAAGAGAGACAAAGGGAGGTGGTGATGAATGATGAGAGAGAAACAAAAAAGTGTGAGTGTGAGACAGAATACTAGGAAGAGAAGAGGACAAACATTGGCAAAGACAATAGTTCTATGTGAGAGCAATTGGCTTTAGTGATGTGTTTTAGCTTTATGTACACCAGTGTGGCTGCTGTTCAGCATGGCTAAAAGTTTTTTTGGGGGGTAAATTTGGGTTGAATGGAATGCGGTATATTGGGGTGGAGTGGGGTAGATTGGTGTAGAGTGGAGTGGAGGTAGAGTGGGGTAGAATAGAGTGGGTTAGATTGGGCTGGAGTGGGGTAGATTGGTGTAGAGTGGAGTGGTGGTAGAGTGTGGTAGAATGGAGATGGTGGATTGTGGTAGACTGGAGTGAAGTGTGGTGGATGGGGGTAGGGTAGATTGGAGTGGTGTAGATTGAAGTGGGGTGTATTGGGGTAGAGTGGGGTGGAGTGGGGAAGATTGGGGAAGCATGATGTGATTGGGGTAGAGTGGAGTGGAGTAGATTGGAGTGGGGTTGATTGAAGTAGAGGAATGGGGTAGATTGAATTGGGGTAGATTGAGGGGGAAGTGGAGCAGATTAGATTGGAGTGGGGCGGATTGAGGTGGGCTAGATTGGAGTGGGCTAGATCAGTGTAGATTGAAGTGGTGGGGGGTGGACTGAAGTGGTAAGAGTAGGGTAGATTGGGGTAGAATAGGGTGGAGTGGAGTGGATTGGGGTAGATTGGAGTGGAGAAGATTGGAGTGAGGTAGATTGGAGTAGAGGAGTGGGGTAGATTGAATTGGGGTAGATTGAGGGGGAAATAGATTGGAGTGGGCTAGATTGGAGTGGGCTAGATCAGTGAAGAGTGGAGTGGGATATGTTGGGGTAGAGTGGAGTGGGGTAGATTGGGCAAGAGCACAGTGGACTGGGGAAGAGTGGAGTGTAGTGGATTGGGGAAGAGTGCAGTGGGGAAGAGTGGAGTGGGGTAGAGTGGAGAGGGGGTAGAGTGGAGTGGAGTGGAGTAGATTAGGGTGGAGTGTGGCAGGGTAGATTGAAGGGGAATGGGGTAGATCTACTGATGATACCAAATCAAATATAAAATATTTTTGTAGGAATGTAAATAACAAAACAAAACTCACTGTGTGCTAAGGATGTTCTTTCAGAAAAGGCAAATCTATCATGGGGAGGAGGCAGCAAGAGATAATAACTAAAACAGTTGTGCAAGCTATGGATCTGCCTCCATGACGCGTCACTGTAGTTATAAAAAAAAAAAAATCTTCCCCCTTCAGAGTTTACTGGAGCCTACAAAAAAGTTCCCAAAATGGCAGCGCCACAACTTCCGATAACCTCTGCGGGCTGAGCCACTGCGGCAATGGGGGTTGCACAGCCTGCGTGGGCATGATGGTTCCTCCCTCAAGGGCCAAGAAAAACAATGGCCATGTAGTCAACGGGAGCAAATGCTTTTTTGCAGCAAAACAAATCACAAGTGGTCATTTCGGATCAGCAAATGGAAGGGAAGACCCCGCGGTGGCGATGGTCCAGCCCAAAAAGGAGGGGAAGGGGGAGACTAAGAGAACATGGCCACTGTTCATCCAGTTATAATGAGCAGAATTACTTCACAAGCCAAATTAATCTTGCAACCGTTGAGACAAAGGCAACTGCTTTCTTTTTATTATAACAAATTTCCTACGTCCTTTTTAATCAGGAGGTTAGGGGTATTGCAGACCGACAAACAAAATTGATGCGGTACAGTGTTTAATCACGTCGCACAAAATCAGACTTTATCGACCTGAAAAATGACATTCCTTTGCCAAAGCTTTGCAACCCACTGTATCTCACAGAATTTAAATATAAATTCATAGTAACATCTCCTGAATCCACAACACTACAATGTGAGGATAAATCTTTCATTTGAAGCTAAAAATGGCAGAAGTCTCAATTTCAGGAATTATCTAGTCCTTTTCTTTGTCGGTTACAATTAGAAATTCCTTTCACATGTCCCCACTCTCATCAGTTCATATTCATATAGATGGTACCATATGTGTTTTGGGGTCGGGGAATCGCTTGCGATAATAACGGAGGCCTGAGTTTATACTTGCTCTGTACAGATTCAAAAATAACTCTTCCAAGCTCCATCCTGCCCTTTGGCTGTGAGGGATTAATGAACACAAACAAGGACTGATGTGTGTCGAGGCGGGGATGGGTGCAGACACAGACAAACATGAGCAAAAACAAAGAAAACAATAGTTCTCCAAAACTAACACATAAATACCAAAGGGTAAAGATACCAGTAATTGAGTGGTGCTCCTTGGGAGGAAACAAAACACAAAAAGGAGAGACAAAGAGGAAGGATTAACCACTAGCAAGCAAGCATTTCTAAAGGATAATTGAACTAGCGAATAAACAGGCAATGGGTGGGCTGTAAGCCCACAAAAGTGTCTATAACATGTCTCGAAGAGACAGCACCAGCGCTGCCTAAGCTCGAACTAAAAAACAGCATAGGATTAAGAAAAGTACAGATAGCTAAGCAAAGATAAAGGAGTAATAGAGAGGCTGGTGGTGGTGAAAGGAGATGAAGAACACAGAGGAGAAGGGAAGGGCACAGTGAGTGGAGAGGAGAGAGAAAAAGAGATTGGGAAATGGAATGTGTGATATGAGAACAAAATGGAGAGTGAAAAGAGAAATGTGTGATGTAAAAGTGGAGAGGAGGAAGAAAACAAGGGAAGTGAGTAAATTAGTCAATTTTTAATACACACCAAGGGAAGGATGCATAGTGCCTTGTGTGCACTATCTTACTTATTTCTGTTCCATACCAGAAGTCCAAGGTCTGTGTTATTGGCAGTGGCAACAGAGAATTCACAGATTCCTAGAGCAATGACTAAATCTGCAGTGAAAGTTCACTGGTAGAGTTTCTTTCAAACAGGGATCAGAGTTTTGTGTAGTGGCAGTTTTGACTTATCTGAGGTAGCGCAGAGGGTTCATATGCCTGCTGTAAAGGACGTATACCATGCAGATCACAGAACAGTATTTTATGTGCATAGCTTAGTGGGTTACAGCTTTTGTTACAGACACAGTTTTGTTACTGTTCAGTCCATAAACTACAGTCATAAACAAGCACAGTGAGCTCTGAAGTGTCATAAAAAAGCTGCATGCAAACTACATGGCACAGGTTAAAAAGTTATGGTTTTTTTTCCGAGCCTTTCATTATCCTCATGTTGCTAAAAAGGGTTTGTTTAGGTAGAAATAAATGATTATTAGCAAAGCCAACCCTAACCACTGAGTCATGTTCTGGATCCTGAGTTTGCGCTTCTCCAGACAAAGCACTCTTAAAAAAAATGCCTACCAGTATGGATAACATGTATCCTACACCTTGTAGTCCCCTTTGTCTTATGTAACATTTTCTATGCACTGATTTGCACATGTATGATTCATTGTCTCTGTATTTGTGTGTGATGTAAAGTGCTCCAACACCCTACACTGGTATGAGAGATGCTATAAAACAAACGAAATACATGTGAGAGAGGGGCTATGGAGATATGAAAGGAACCGTTGGAGGGTGATAGTGAGGAAATCTTTGAAGAGCCCCAATAAAGATTGCTGTATCCTGGTGCACTGTAAGGTTATCATTTACTGTGATTTAAAAGCTAATACAATTGAATAAATAATGAAAAATGTATTGTAGAATGTGCCATTTTTGCCCACATTTTCTTGGGAAGAGAACCCCCCCCCAAACCCTACTTGCAATGGCCAGGCTCGCTCTCTGCACTCGCTATGCACTGTACGGGGGCTGGTCTGACAAACTTTGCCAGAGCTGCTTTGGATTCCTAGTCCAGCCCTGGTCAGCTGTACTAGCACGAGCGAACCTTTCCGCGGAGAGGCATATGCAGAATACAAGGTGTATCGAGTCAGCTAAAATAATTTTTGAAGAAAAACGCAGCCTGATGCTAGAACTGGCATGTTTCATGTCCCTTCCTGAACTCTTGAGGTTTGGTATCTTATTTCGAATGTCTTATTAGAATTTGACCAAATTGTTATATAACCTGATTTACTAATGCACTTGTGTACCTTAACTTTTGATAAACTAAACAAAATTACCATATTGACTCAGCTATCATGAATATTTCTCTTCAATTGAATGTGCATTCCTATTTTGGGGTTACTAATGACCCGAGGAGATCATATTAGAGAGATCTCAGAGCATCAAATACTAATGCTGTTATTCTGTATAGCTTTAACTGAGCTCTTAGTGTGTATGATTTTGTTTCTCCCACGTTTCTTCCGGAGATTTGGGCTTGCCGTGGTACTCCTTTATCTTTATAGTATTGTATTGAGAGTAATTTACATGAGGCTGATTTCCAGTTTTTAGTTCAGTTATCCAATTCCTGGTCCTCATTGGATGACTGTTGGGACCCTTTATATCTAACACCTCTCCGCAATAAACAAGATCTATTGAAGGACCAAGAGAGAGAGGTACGAATCTCTGACAGGAGGTACAAGTTAAAGGTATAAATTGATGGGCCTATTAAAGCTATGGCATGTGCAAATCTCATTATATGTTTACCCTCTATCTCTTTCTATCCCCACTTGAGTTTGGGCATCTCTGCTCAAACTATTTATAGTTGCTGCAATGTTATCTTGATAGTAAAAAAACAGGGTACTTTACGTGTCTGTTGATGACCAGGAATGTAGAGTTTTGTCCAAAAAGCTTCATTAAGCTCTGTTTTCATTCTCTGTCTCGAGTCCATTTTCATCCATCATTTAGCATTTTCCAAACATTTCTGAGAAGTCTGACAATAAGAGCGCTGAATGTCTTTCCTTTTCCTTAGGCCTTAGGTGAAATGCAAGGTCCTTCATTACTATTTTCTAGCCCTCATGAAAATATTCTTTTCTGCCTTCTGCTCCACCACCCTTTAAAGTTTTTAAAGTCACTAGATTAGACAGATAATGGGCCAGATGTATCAAAGGTTTTTTTTACCCATTCTGTGTCTATGGGAAAATGTGTTCGTACATATGGCCCAAGGTTAGCTGGGGCTGGATAGACTTGGATTGGATATGGCTCCTTCTTCACCTGTTGCATTTGCCATGTGCTAGGGCATGCTCCTCCAGCTTCTTTGTTGAACAGGTATTCTGTAGTCCCTGTAGGTTACAGGCTAAAGAATAATGTCGGAGAAACTAATGAAACGACCTCCTCCTCCCCACAAAAGCCTCCACTTTGTTGATCCTCTTGTCTTGAGACTACTCTCCATTCACAATTCCGTACCATTAAGAGTGTGTTTTGTGAGTGTTCCAAACATCTCGGACCACCACGGTTACCTTCATGCCCAGCTGCCTTCTGTAATATATTTAAGCTTCTGCTACAGGAGATATAGGTATGTTATGGAACCTTTCATGCATTTATATCATACCATTCTCGCATTTATATGATCTCGTAGCATTTTCGGAATCTGTCTGGGTCCCTTTTATGTTTCTGGGACACTCAATGGGAGTAAAAGTGGTCTGGGTACATTGCAGTTATTTGTCTTTGATAATGTGTGGAGGAGAATCATATAGGATAGTGCCTGGAAAGGCGTAGATTGGTGTAATGTCTAGTAATGCTTTATATAGGATAGTGGCTGGCTAGATCCTGGAATGGTACTTTGTAGAGAATTATGTGTATGAAAGTATGTGCAAAAGGACAGTAAGAAATGGGGTGTCTGGTTGGCTAGGGTATGCCCCTAAGCCAGGCAGAACCCACCACTCTAGTCTGGGCAAGGGAGTTACACGCTGAAGATAACCCCTGCTCACCCCCTTGGTAGCTTGGCAGAGCAGTCAGGCTTATCCCAGAGGCAATGTGTAAAGCGTTTGCGCAACACACTCACACAGCAGTGACACACTAGGCACTCCACAAAAGGAACTCCACACAAGGTTATATAAAAATATCCTTTGTATTATCCATAAGAGCACATTAGAACCCAATCACATATAATGCTGTGCCACTAGGCACTTGTCATGACTTCACAGGGATTACATATACCATTTGGCTAATCGGACCATTGTCATAATACATCACTTTTAGGCTGTCCAGTAACTACTGGTGATATTACCCTGAGCGCCACACAGTATGCAGAACATAATTAGCCACAGTGCATTCTAATGATATCACGCACCAACATCAGTAGTGCACCACAAAACCCTTGTAGCCATGTACACATTCGGCAAAAGCATTAGGTAAAAACCACAGCAACAGTGCACCACAATAACCACTTATATGGTGCACACACTACTACATGAGCACCACAATCAGCGCAACACCTGCGCTCTTCTTTAGGGTACCTGGTGTCCTTTTTATAGGCTTCCGGGCCACGTGCCCGCCTATACCATGAAAGGAGGCAATTCTCGTCCCCTGGGGCCTCGGTTGAGGTCTCACCCCATTTCGGGGCACAGCACTACAAGCAAGGGGGTGGGGTGCAACTCACCCTGTCTCTGTCCCTGGAAAATGCCCCCGGTGCTGCAAGTAAAAGCGGCGGCTACCCGCGATCAGGCGGCGCAGCCCCGACTATGCCAGGAAATGCCAAGCGATCCTTGTCAGGGGCCTCCGTCGAGGTCTCTCCCCGAGCTCCTCGCCTTGCATTGCGGGGAAGACCCCTCCTTGGATACCCACGGGGCCCACGAGGCTCCGGCTCGATCTCGCCGCCGGTCACGCCCACAACCAAGCTCAGAAAACATGTGGTGCTCTCCTCTTCCTCAGGGGAGCCCTGCCCACAACCAGGCGTCCTCTGCCTGACTTCCGGTTTCTCTTGCGGCTCCAAATGGTGTAGTGCTGCCCGCAGGGTTCCTCACGCCTGCTCACGGCACCGCAGCTCCTCGGGACACAACGATTGGGGATAGTTTCCCGCTGCGCAGCGTGACACGAATGCTGCCAAACTGGGAGTGCTGGCTGCTCCCCAGAGCACTCCCCCTTCAAAATGGGCAGCGGAGCGAATTCTCCACAAGCTCCTTGAAAACAGAAGTGATCTCAGGCAGCGCTCACTATGCACTGATGTAGCCAGAGCCCCCAGTGTCTAGGGGAGCACTGGGGGGCACAAGCAGAGGGCGGCCGCAGGCCAGCACACTGGGCAACAGTTACAAAAGTGGCAGTCCCATCTGCAGCCCAACAATCAGGGGAGCAAGCAGACTAGACCCACAAGCAAGTAGTCCAAAATGGCGGTTCCTCCTGGGGCATAGCAGTCCTCTGGTGTGGCACCAGCAGCACCTGGTGGCAGGACCATGCAGTCTTCCTGGTCCCAAGCAAGCCCCAGTACTTATAGCACCAAAAGACTTTGTTCTGCCGTGGCACAGGGCCCTATGCCTAGTTTAAACCAGTCCTGGGGGTCTTTACAAGTATAATTACAGTGCAAAACACTCCCCATTCAAAGTGTAAGCCCTGGCTCCAGACACACCACAAGGGGGCGGAGCCATCATTGGAGAAGGCAGGCACAGCCCTATTCAGGTGCAGGTGCTACTCCTCCCACCACTCCAAATGCAGACCAGGCCTATTCAGGTGCCAGGGGAAACCCCTCCCCTTCTCTAAATTCAGCCAAGGTCTATTCAGCCTAGTGCTGAGACACCCAGGCAGGGCAGAACACACCTCAACCCCCTCAGAGACTGGCTAGAGTGAATGCACATCCCCTCTCCCCCTGTCAGTCAGAACCAGACAGTCAATACACAACAGGCAGGCACAAAGACACATAGCACACAGAAATGCCCACTTCTAAATGTGGCATTTCTAAAATAGTAATAATAAATCTGCTTTCACCAATAAGCAGGATTTATCACTACTATTCCAAACATACCAAACTTGATCACGCTACCCCTCTCAAGTCAGGAATTACCACTGAAGCACCTATCAGGGAATCCCCAATGCATCCGAGGGCAGCCTCACAGCAGTGAGAAACCAAATAGGCTGTTTGTCACTAGCATGACATGCCACGCAGTTAAGGCACATTTCCTACCTTTTTACCTACACCGCACCCTGCCCATAGGGCTAGCTAGGGCCTACCTTAGGGGTGACTGATATGTAGTAAAAGGGGAGTCACAGATGTGGCAACCACTTTATGTGCCACGTCACAGCGGCAGTAAACTGCGTGCCCATGCCCTGCAGTGGCAGAGGCATGATATAGGTTTGAAAGGCTACTTTGGTGGGTGGCGCAAGCAGTGCTGCAATCCAATGTGGATTAAGCACACGAAAAGCACTTTATGATGTAACTTCTTTTTAACTCATGTGATTTTATTCCAATTTTTATAGAGATGACTTTATTTATGTTTATTCATTTGACTCTTTCTATTGTATAATGTATGTGCTGTGTACTTTTATGATCCTTTGTGAACGAAATAAAGTGATGATGATGATGAAAGGCTACTTTGGTGGGTGGCGCAAGCAGTGCTGCAAGCCCACCAGTAGCATTTAATTTACTGGCCCTGGGTATATGGGATACCACTGTACAAGGGACTGATAGGTAAATTAAATATGCCAAACAGGTGTATACCAATCTTACCAAGTTTATCATAGAGAGCACATGCACTTTAGCACTGAACAGCAGTGATAAAGTGCCCAGAGTCATAAAACCACCAACAACAGGTCAGAAAAAATACCGGAGGAAGGCAAAAAGTTCTGGGATTATCCTGCAAAAAAGGGCCAAGTCCAACAAGGACTTTCTAGTATGTTTTGTACAGTTGGAGTAAACTGTTTTCCATTGATTGGCTTAGGGTGGCTGTCACGTTTGGAGGCATCTTTGCTGATTATGGAGTTTGATGCAATTTTGTGTTACAGTGGTGGTGGTATACTTTACCTTTTCTCACCAGCAGATATTTAGATAGGCTATAGGATGTAGTTGTGGTGTTGAAGTGCCGACGCTAAGCCAAATTTATGGCTTGAAGTCCATTTGTGGCGTGGTGATGCCCGGCATGGCCGTTAATGCTCGCTTTTGCACAAGGTATGAAAATGACTCAATTCGGGTGGGTGGTTAACCTGGCCATCCATAGCCATTTATACAGCTTGTTGCTCTGGTGTTTTTTGAGGTTACCCAGGATTGTGTCTACAGCCTATTGCTGGTGCAAGGTAAAGTACGAATGTACCTTTATATGGCTGTGATGTTCCAAGGCAACCGTGAGGCTTGAGATATGGTGAACCAGTCACCATATAACTCAGGACACTTTCAGCTGCAATATCAGCTTTATCAAGATCTTTCTTGCTTTTTCCCCATCAAGATTGCTGGCATCTGAGGCTAATTTTGCCCTTTCATCTCTAGACCAGTTCCGCCAATCCCCCAGACATGATCTCTAGGGTGGCTCTCTTCAGCAGGAGCTCACTTCACATTAGATGCTAAAGGATGCTCAGAAAGTGAAGATCCTGGAAGTGAGCATAAAGTGCAGGCCGAGGACTTCCACCTCCACTTGAAAATGGGTCCACTTTCCATTGTACAAATGAGAAAGAAAATAACCCCACTCCAGTGCTTAAAAACGTGAAACATTTTTTCACTTTTGTTGAGTCGTTGCAGGACTGAAAATATGGTATCCAAACTAAATTAGCCAGCTCTCTGCCGGACGATACTGGAGTCCCTAGGCTGCCTGCTGTTTGAAACCCTTGTGCCTGAAGCTGTGAGGAACTGCATAGGTCTCTATAAACAGAGGAATCAGAGAAACAAAAAGCCTTCATCGGATACACTGAAGCTACCAGCTGTGTGCTCTCAACACTCATCTTCACCTTGTGTAGGAGGAGCTTAGATCCTGCTGGTCTGTGGTCGTTGCTTAGAAACCGTCATACATGAACCCAGTTTGCTGAATCCAGACTTGTAGAATTGTGAAGAAGTGTTAGGTAGGACTAAAGGTAGGCTACTCACACGAGGATACCACAGATTGGTAAAATGGCAGCAAAAATAACCTTTGTTCAAGTTTTGAGAATCGACAGAGCACCAGTGCACATGCTTACACTAATCTGGTAAAAGCGTGGCTAAACCAGACTGAATAAATATCTCTTCCTGTTCAGAGAAAATCCAGTCTGAAAACGCTTTCCAGCATGAACTTCTGCAACTGCTAACAGCTTGCTCAGCTTCACTGCATGGGTGCCGCCGCGTGAGCCTTTCCAAGCTCCAGAGAAGCTGCAACAAATATATGTGTCTGCAAGATGGCTTCAAAGTAATCTAACACCGTTGAATTGGCTGTCGAAAGACACCTTCTCCCAATGGAAAATTTTGTCTTCAAGTTTTCTTCTTCTAGGTATGCTCCTGGAGATATGATCCTCTTTGAATACCATATGTAGCCTCGTACCACTGTACCCATTTTTGCACTTAACAGAGACAAAGTCTTAAGGAAAATCTTTTAAATTATCCTGCACCCTTGCTTTGTGTGCACACATTCACGCACAACTCAATCTTCTTTCAACACAAGAGCCCACACATTGTTCGCAAGGTTTCAAATGGTGTACCTTTTCCAATAGACTAACAATGGCACCATTGACTTCAGTGTTGAAGGTCAGCTCCATTGAATATGTATGGGAAAGCTTGGCTTTAGTTTTTATCTTTTGATCTTTTCACTTTTCTGATTTTCGTGGTATCTAGTTAATCCATTTTGACTGGCTTGTTTTATAAATGCTTGGCCTGAATCTGTAAGTTGATTATCACATAATTGTACTGTTTTTCAATATGTTGTTGTCTTGCATCCCCACATCTTGGAAACAGTAAGTGCCTCATTTAGAATATGGTGGAGCGGAGCGGGAGCCACAGCGCATATCAGCTGGATTACTGCCCTGCTGAACCAATGGTTCTCCTGCCCTATTTAGAGGTGAGGGAACCACTGATTGTGCACCAGTGGAAACTAGGACCAGCTCTGCTATTGATCAATCATTGGCATCACCGTGTCTGCTAGAGGGCAGCTTCGCTTAGAATGCTGACGAGGCTACCTGTTTAGGATGCCCTCCTGATTTTCCTATCGCGTGTCTGAAATTCAGGTTAGAATTCCTGTGCATTGGGGGTTTGTTTCTGAAAAACAAAAAAGAGTCTCCAGTGGGCCCTCAGGACATGTTTGCCAACCCTGCACTCATTTTTGACGAAGGAGCTCCCACTGGCGGGAGTACCTTCATCAGAAGTAGGACACCAAGCGTATGATTAAGTCTGAAAAGTCTAAAAAGTCTTGCCCACAAGCTTGACCTCTTACTCCTAACAGAAACAAGGCTAAATGACTCCTCTGCACCAATCCTAGACATATTAGTCCCACCTAGCTATGACATTATAAAATCAGACAGACCGAATGGACTGGGTGGAGGCATTGCCTGCATACACCACAGTGACCTTGCGGTGAATCAGTTGCAAACCGCTGAGTTATCCGCTTGTGAATACCTTTGCATAAACATTGCGAATAACAACAAACCACTATGTACACTACACATGATCTACCACCCTCCACGCGACAACCTCTCGTTCATCGAACAAATCATGGAAATCATCACTATCTAGGTAGGATAACACTGCTCCCAGATCTTCCTCAGAGACTTCAACCTTCATTGGAACGATCCTAAAGACCCCTCAGTTAACAGCCTAAAATCCTTTCAAGTGGACCTTAACCTGAACCAAATCTGTGACACCCCTACGCACAACCTGGGTGCGACCCTGGACCTAATCATTGACAAAGCAAACTCCATTCAACTCGAATCTATCATCCCATGCGACTGGACAGATCACCACTGCATCACCTTTCTCATCACCGAATCAGTGAGGACACATAAACCACAACTTAAGAAACCCAGACAATGGAAAAGGATCACTCACGACATAGACCTTAATGACTTGACATCCCTCAGCAACACCGTCTTGCCTCCTCCAGCGGGCATGTCTGATGTCAATGACCTTACAAACCACTACAACAACTCCATGACGACCATTCTTGATACAGTTGTGCCCTTACAGCTAAAAATACTGTCCACTGGAGACTCCGAACTATGGTACAATGGGAGCCTAAATGAAGAAAGATGCAATTTGAGACTAGCCGAACGAGTGTGGAGATCCTTGCCATCCCTAGAACACCTCAAGCACCTGCGATCACTGAGGAACACCTACAATAATCACATCAGAAACTCCAAAGCAAATTTTTTCAGAGTTCAACTAGACAAAGCCAAAAATCGTTCAAGAAAACTGTTAGAAATTATCAAATATCAATCTACTCAAAAAGCCAAACCCTGCACAATGGGATTCCTTCCGCTGCCAAACTGCAACATATTTGCCTCCTTCTTTCTTGAAAAGTCTAAAAAGATTGAAAGTGATCTCCAAACCGCAATTGAGCTCCTCTCGATGATACCCCCGAATAGCCCAGGCCAGCATATGATTGTTCAGCACCCAGGCCTACATGGACCCTCTCTCAAAAACAACGCGTCGTGGGACACTTTCAAAACCTTTGATGAAAATGCCATTCTTAATATCTTAACAACACTTAAACCGTCAAACCACTTCTGCGACCCTCTACCAGCTAACATCTTCAATTAGATTAAAACCTCTTTACTCCCTATCTGGACTAAGATAGTGAATGCTTCCCTACTCCAAGGGGCTTTACCAGACTGCCTAAAATCAGGGCAGGTAACCCCCATTCTAAAAAAACCCACAGCGGATCATACGAACCCCGAAAACTTCTGTCCCATCTCCACCATTTCCTCTCTGGCAATGCTCCTTGAGAAATGCGTACATACCCAGAATGGGATTATCAGGGGTTGTCCTAAATTGGTTCGCCTCATTTCTACACAACAGAACTCAAAGAATTAAGGTTAACCAATCCTTGTCCACTACCACTCCTGTCACTTTAGGGGTCCCTCAGGGGTCCACCTTATCACCTACTCTCTTTAACTTGTTCATGGAGCCTCTAACCGAAATTCTGAAATTTTCCAATGTACAATACCACATGTATGCAGACGACACCCAACTATACCTTAAAATCTCCTCCCCTGAGGATATCCGTCTACTCAACACAACTCTGCAAAAAAACCAAAAGTGGCTAACCAGAAACCACCTTAAACTCAACTCGCTCAAAACCTAATTCCTCTTAATTGCCCCACCAAAAAGATCCCTCGACATCCAAGATTGGATGAAACACTTAACAGTCTTCAACTGCCTTCCACACATTATAGATTCCACAAGAACCCTAGGACTTACACTTGACAAGAATCTCAACATGCAAGAACACATCATCTCAGCCACCAGAGGAGCAAACTTTCAAATGAGCATTCTAAGAAAATTAAAACCCTTCCTCCCCTTCGACGACCTTAAATCAGCGGTGCAAGCGCTAGTTATCCCCAGATTAGACTATGGGAGTGCTACCCTATGTGGTCTGCTGAGATACAAGTTGGCTCCACTAAGGGCATCCCTTAACTCTGCTGCAAGGCTTATCACTGGATCGAAAAGGTACAGCCACATCACTCCAGATCTGAAGGCACTAAACTGGCTCCCTTATGAGGCAAGGATTCAGATGAAAATTGTTTGCATGACCCACAAAGCCCTACACTTCAATACACCGAAGTACCTAGCTGACAAACGGGAACTGTCCGGCGGTGGCAGATCATCTAGAAGCACCAGCACCTTACTGTTGAAACCTCAAAAATTTCGAAAAAAAAAAACCTACAACAGAGCCTTCTCCGGATTGGCACAAGAATCTGGAACTCCCTGCCCCCTGAAATCAGACTGATCCCTTCAATAACTTCATTCAAAAAAGAAGTCAAACTGCTTTTAATGAACAAATCTCTACCCTAAACCCACAAACTCATTCTCTGGATACTGATCTGACGCTGTTCTCCAACCAGGGCTTGCACGCCGTCTGAGTACTGGTTTATAACTCACTGTCCCACTCCTGATTTGCAACGGACATTGTCAGCGTTTATGTTTCTTGGTTATCTCTTTTCTACTTATTGAACTAATCTGTAAAGTGCTCTAATACCCTTCTAGGGTCAAGTTTGCGCTATATAAAACTTTATAAATAAAATTAAAATAAATAAAATAAATAAATAGGATGGCAGGTTTGCCCCTGGGTTGGTAGAGCTGACCGTCCGCTGAGGTCTAAGTCTCGAGATCTGCCAAGCTTCCAAAATATGAGCCACAGGCTACTTTGTGAGACTGTTTGCATCTGGAAGGCCCCTAGATCCTATTGCTGTGTTTGCTTGTTGTGAATTATTTTGAAGTCTTTGGATAGTCTCCAAAGATATGGCTTAATGAGTGCTTGGGTAAAGGCTAGGGGGGGGGCACAATGTCCTTTTTGTCATCCGCAGAAAGCAATAGTGAAACGGCAGGCAGTTCCACAATTTCGGCTTTTGCCTTCTGCATATTGAAACAAGCATTAGCAAAGCCAATAGGTCTCACCTATGCAAAAGCTATTGGCTTTGGCAATCTGTTTTTACCATGTTGTACATCGGTGTGGCTGCTGTTTAGCTTAGCTAAAAGTTAGTGGTGTGGAGTGTCCTAGAGTGGAGTGGGGGGAGTAGAGTGTCATAGACTGGGTTTGCTGGAGTAGAGTGTCATCGAGTGGAGCAGGGGAGTAGAGGGTCATTGAGTAGAGGGGAGTAGAGTTCAGTGGTTCAGTGGCAGAGTCTGTCATAGAGCTCAGTGTTTTTGGGTGCTTTGTCGTAGAGTGGAGTGGCATACAGTGAGTGGGGTGTAATAGGGTAGAGTGAGATGGAGTGGATTGAGGTAGTGGGATAGGTTGGATTGGAGTAGATTGGGGTAGAATGCGCTGGATTGAGTGGAGTGGGGTGGATTGGAGTGGGTGGACTGGATGGGATGGATTAGATTGGAGTGGGGTGGATTGAAATGGGGTGAGGTGGATTGGATTCGATTGGGGGGGATTAGATTTGTTTGAGGTGGGTGGACTGGTTTGGGGTGGGGTGGAATGGATTAGAGTAGGATGGTTTGGAGTAGGGTGAATTAGAGTGGAGTGGGGGTGGATTGGACTGGACTGGAGAGGGTGGATTGGAGTGGGGTGCATTTGATTGGAGTGGGGTGGGGTGAATTGGATTGGATTGGAGTACAATGGATTGGATTGGATTTCAGTGAATTGCAGTATGGTGGGCTTGATAGATTGGATTGAGTGGGGTGGGGTGGATTAGAGTAGAGTGGGGTGGATTGAACTGCAGTGAGGTGGAATGGAGTGGGGTGGAATGGAGCGGGTGAGTGAATTGGAATGGGGTGGATTTTAGTGTGGTGAATTGGATTGGCATGTGGTGGTGGGGATTGGAGTGGAGTAGATATGATTCAGTGGGGTGGATTGGATTGGAGTGAGATGGATTGGAGTTAGGTGGATTGAATTGAGTAAAGTGGATTGGATTGGGGAGGATTGGACTGAGGTACAGGATTGGATTAGGGTGGGGTGCACAGGATTGGAGTGGGCTGGGTTGGATCGAGGTGGATTGGATTGGGGTGGGGTGGATTGGAGTGGGGTAGATTGGATTTGGCTAGATTGGATTGTGGTGGGTTTGATTGGAGGGGGTTGGATTGGATTTGGGTGAAGTGGATTGGATTGGAGTGGGATGGGGTGGAATGGCATGGGTCAGATTGAGTTTGGCAGATTGTTATGGATTGGAGTGGGGCAGATTGTTTTAGATTGGAGGGGGGCAGATTAGAGTGGGGCAGATTGGAGTGGGGCAGATTGTTTAAATTGGAGTAGAACTGACTGGAGTGGGGCAGATTGTTTTGGATTTGAGTGGGCCTGATTGGAGTGGGGCATATTGTTTTGGATTGGATTGGGGCATATTGTTTTGAATTGGAGTGGGGCAGATTGTGTTAGATTGGAGTGGGGCAGATTGGTTTGAGCTGGATTGGATTGAATTGGAGTGGGGTGGAATGTGGTGTATTGGAGTCAGGTGAATTGGGATGGAGTGGGTGGATTGGGGTGAGGTGGATTGGATTGGAGTGGGGAGAAATGGAGTGGGGCACCATGGAGTAGGGTGGATTGGATTGGGACAGATTGTTTTATATTGGAGTGAGGCAAATTGTTTTGGATTGGAGTGGGGCAGATTGGAGTGGGATGGATTGGAGTGGGTACGATTATTTTGGAATGGAGAGGGGCTGATTGGAGTAGGGCGGATTTGAGTGGGCAGATTGTTTTGGGTTGAAGTGGGGCAGAGTGTTTTGGATTGGAGTGGGCAGATTGAATTGGGCCAGATTGGAGTGGGGCAGATTGTTTTAGATTGGAGTGGGGCAGATTGTTTTGGATTGGAGTGGGGTGTGTTGGAGTGGGGTGGGTTGGGAGGATTATATTGGGACGGATTGGTGTGGATTGGATTGGGGTGAGTGGTTTTTGATTGTAGTGGGGTGGATTGGATTGAGTGGGGCGGATTGGTATGGGTAGGTGGTGTAGATTGTAGTGGGGTGGATTTGGGTGTACTGCACGATTATGTGTTAAAGCATCATTTCAGAAATTACACATGAGAGAGAAACAATGTTGCTTTACAATAAAATAATCCTCACCTTTTGAGAAAGGCGCGCACAAGCAAAAACAAAAGAAAACATGAGTGCAAAGTGAGAAAAGAAGACTTGGAAAAATAAAAGAAAGTTAGCTATAGAATATAAATCTTTGCAATTTTGTTTGTCCTGCTGGGCACATTTTTGCCAGTCACACGCCTTTTGTTTGCAGGGCAGTAAAAGTTAAACAGACCAAAATAGTACCTCAATCACGTCAGGAACAGCGGACGGGCACTGAATAAGTTGAATCAATCAGTGCTTAATTCCTGCTCGACAGAGTGAACGGAAATGAATTAGGCCTGCCTTGACGAATTACGAAGCTGTAAAGGAGTGCCATGCACGCCAACAAATGGTAAGCAATGGGTGGGCTCCAAGCCTTTTTTATTAACACCAGGGTCTCGCAAGCAAGAAGCATGCACTAGCGCATGCTCTCGCAGGCTGGACCCTAAAAAAGAGAAGAATGAAGGAGAAATTCCTTGAAAACAAGAATTCTTCATTGCAGGCATTGAGAAATGCAAGAACGAGGAATTATTTTGCCAACTGCCCTGTCAGGGGACGGCCATTGTAAGTAACATAATGAAATGCACATTACATTAATTATAAATTCACTGTGCAAAGACTTACCTGCTGGGGAAGGTGCTGTGAAGTGCATTATGTGGGACTGGGCAATGTTTTTACCTTAATGCAGACAGCATTAAAGTAAATATACTGTCCAGTCCATCGCAGTCTTCAAAAATCAGTTGTGGTTTTTTTTTTGTTGCCCACGGAGTACCAGATCATGTTCAATCCCACCCCGTGGGCACAAAAAAAAATGAGGCTCTTAGTTAAAACCTACTCAGTATTCATAAATTCACCCTCACCTGTGATGGGTGATTTTATGAATATTGAGTAGGTTTAACCTAAGAGACTGATCAATTGAGCTGAGGGAGTTTGATACCTCTCTGTTGCTATCAACAACTAATTTCCATAGAAGGATGTGGCGGACACTGGGAAGGAGAGGGCCTTGGAAACAGAGCTTTTTACTGTCCTGGGACAGTAGTGCGAAAATAAATACTTTCAGTTCTCCAGATAGACTATTTCTGTTTTCAGAGTAGACCTTGCTTCCCTGAGACCCCGTTCCTACACTGCCAAAGTAGAAGTCTCCCTTAAAGTAACATCAAAATTATATCTGCTTCTGAGGAAAAGCCTGTGCCCTGATACTCATGGGTGTCAGTCGGTACCCATGGCTTGCCCTCTGGTTCCCTTGGCACTGCCCTTGCAACGACTGCTCCAGAATCTGAAAGCCAGAGCAGGAATGCATAGTGAACAGGGCTACCAGAGCCCTATTGACATATGTGGTTTCACCTCTACTTTTCCCCTATCTCATGAACAGTACATTGGAGACTGTTAAGATGCTTAGCATTGAGCAAGGGGTCGTCACTGATGGTGGGGGCCAAAAAATTAATGGTGTCACTCTACTTGCCCTAGCAATTTGTTGGCTCGGACATCTATGTTGAAGGTATGCCTCACCCTGGCCTGTGTCTCCTTAAGGCTAAAAATACTGAACACATTCGGTCTCTCCAGCCTTGATCCCATCATTTCAGGGGCTAAGCCTTCATGCCGCACACACATATTAGTCATGTGATTGCACAATGGAGAGCTTGAACTGTTCAAGTACTCATTACATTTGGAGCAGATCAGAGCGACAAGTGGGTCATACCAACAAAACCAATTAATCCCCCACACAGATCAAATGCAGAGAGCAAAGAGGTCATTTTTTCTCATCCAGCCACAGGTTGAGGGCTTGTGCTTGAACAGAGCTCACATAAGACGTGTCTGAGGCAGATTAATTTGAGCATAAAGGGTCGTACTACATTGATTTTTAAGGACCCGAGAAGGAACTTAAGTAATTCTATAAAAACAGTGCAGAATGGTCCAAGGTTACATCCTGTGAAAGGAATGTGTATTTGTGATCGGAAAGGACGCTGGGTAATTAGGAAGAACATATAGAAAATGAACTATGTGAAAAGTCCTATTCTTTTCGGGGGTGCTGGGCACCTCTGGCTGTAGGAAGGAGTCAGTGGTCATTGCAATGAGACCTGGTGCATGTCGAGAGCTTTAAGTGGGATGACAAAAGGTGGGGGGTGGTGTGTCTCTAAAAGGAGAGGGCCTAAGAAGCTTAACTAGGAATCCTTTCCAAGAGGCGTGGTGTAAAATATGCAAACTAAAATGTTGTCCTTTCTACAGAGTGCCACCTTACCAGAGTTTTGGTACCTCTCTGTGAGCTTTCTGTTATTGCATCCAGACATTTCACACAGTAAAGGTCTTGCATCCAAAACAAGTCAAACCTTTTGGCGTTGCCAGTGCTTTTTTTTAGCTGTATCAGCTAAATGAGTAACAGCAACCATTTTGCTGTGAATAAGAGTTGAAAAGGTTTCAATCAGGAAATTATGAGAATGTGAATTAAACATTATTAGGGTCGGTGGCAGCGGCAGCCGGCACAGAAAAACGCGGTGGGGCAGGGCAGGGTGCGGCACGGGGGGAAGCCGACAGACGACGGAATAGGTATTATTTATCTATTTATTTATACCTATTCCGTTGTCTGTCGACTCCCCCCCACCCCACTTTGTTTATCTTTGCCGGCTACCTCTAGTCTATGGAAAGCGGTCCGTCTCAGTCACACCCATTCTTCCCCTCACACCACTTTGCCTTGCCGACTCTCTATTGGACTTTTACACCCTTTTTCTCCACACATCTTTCTGAAATCTTTCATCTGCATATCCCCCACCTCATCTATTTCCTCTTCAGCACCCTTTTCTCGCTCTCTCAAGCATGGAATTCCTTGCATCGTCTTCTCTTCACCATCATTCAGGGCAGGTTAAAATGTTTGTATTAGTCTTCTACATCTCTTCTACCAAAGATGGGTTTATGATATACCATCTGATTATGAACAAAATGTAATGACAAGAATGAACTAGTTTACAGGATTTCTCTCTTGACTGTCTTGTACTCACCAGTTCCTCTAGGATATTGAGTTTAAGCTTGAAGTAGAAAAGATATAGTGAATTCTATATCGCATTAATGACAATTTAATGGCTATTGATCACCTGTATGGTTATATCTGAATCGATGGGATTAATAACTGTAACAGTCCTGTTTGTTATCACCTTGGCACAAAACTTGACTAGCTTCGTGCAAGTTCGTAGAGGCAGACGCATGCAGCACAACGAAGGAGGAGGAGGGGCCGTAGGAGTTGGAGTTGCCGCTGGAGGAGCCGCGAAAGAGCAGAGCCGCGGGAACTTTGATCGACCCGCAGCTTCGCTGGTTTCTGCTTTCCTTTAGCTCGCAGCTCCCCGCGACCCCCCTCTAGCACTGTTGTCGGGCGTGGGCGCAGGGAATTAGCGGTAATGTTAAAGCAGAAACTTCACCGCGAGCCTTCGGCCAGAGGAGGTTCGCCTGGTTTTCACCTGCGAGCGTCAGTGTGCCTGGATCCACCCGCGAGTGCGGCTGCCGTCAAACGGCGGCCACTGAGAGCGTGCCCCGGGCAGTCGCGGAGGCGGCCCAGTTAGTTCCGGGTGCAGCCAGCGCCTGCCTGTAGAGCCCCACTCTCCCCCGGACAGCGTTTTTCTTTCCGCTGCAGCTTGAAGAGAGCTGGACTCCTGAAAACTAGGAATACAGACATCGCGCGGCGCCAGTGGCAGAGACAACATCGGCAGAAGCGCGTAAAGCGCCTCATCTGGCCAGTTCCACTCTGTCCTGCTCAGCACTCCCCTTAGAGGTAAGCCGGCCAAGTGAAAGGGTGAGACCGAGTCGGAGAGTGCGAGCAGTAGGCTGGGGGGGGGAACAGTAAGGACTGTTAGAGACTGGGAGCCTTCTACCATCCACGTCCGGTTTTGAACAGCATTTTTTTACTCTATAGAGAGCAACTCCTTCTCCAAAGACAATCCAGTCAATAAAAGAACTGTTCACTCTAGGCGTAAAATTGGTAACCCAGCGTAACGCCAACGTTAAAGTTAAAGCTACTTAGATGACCACCCGCGTTCTTCTTCTTCCTTTCCATATCATGGCTTACAAGAAATTAAGATCACGAACGATCCATATGAAAAGACTGGGCACACAACAAACAATGCGAAAGTGCTCGGGCAAGGCGGCCCATATAGGACTTTTTTTCTGGGAACGCAGAAATAACAATTTGTTTCGCAAAACCACCTAAAACGGATCAAGTAAATACACGAATCGAACAGGAAAAAAAGCAGAAAATAGGAGAAGACAAAGTACTGGATATCAGCATTCCCTCACAAAGCAACAAAGGTTATGCTGGAGAACTGAGAATTGACATCACAAAATCAGCACCACCAAAAATTGATGAACACCAAGAGCGCCTCGACTTACCTTCTAGTCCAGTAGAATCTAAGATACTTCAAATTTCAGAAACAGACTTCACCTTACCAGATATAAACCCAAATGGCACTCTCCATCCCCAGGCTGCCAAATCAATAACGGAGTCACTGCAATTATACAATAGCACACCACGAAAAACACCGGACTCAGCGGGGAACCTTTTACACTCACCGGAATTTCCAATGTTTAATACTATGCAATCTTTTAATGGACAAACTCCTGTTTCTGGTTCTTTATTTACTCTCTAAAGAATCCTGGAATCAGTATTGACTCTCTTAGGGAATATAATGAAAAATTCCAATAAGATTCTGGAAACACAAACAGGTATGTTGCAATACCTAGTCGACAAAAAAAGGAAACAACAACTCAAACAAAATCATCAACTATCATTAACAAAAGAAAAAGAAAATGTTACTGAAAAACAACATATTCCTAAAGATCCCCCTAGTAACTGATGACTTACTTCCATCAAAGAAACAAATGGCGACCCAAACGGGCCGGATTAAACAAACAGGAAAAAATAAAAAGCTTAAGAATGATAACATTTTTTCTCTTAGAAAGCTATTAAAAGAACCTAATATCGCTAAAGAATTACATAAGGTTATCTCCTATTGTCCAATTTCTAATCAGCGCAGACCTACGGAACCACCTTACAATCATTTTACGAGTAAAGAGGAAACATCACAAATTGAAGCCTCAGTCGCAGCCGTGCCGGATTTGGTCTCAGAAAGAAAGGAAAAGAGAAACAACAACATAAAGCGGAAAAAGACTAAGAAAAGAGCAATTAGAAGATTCTCAAAACGGAAGGCGCAGAAGTTAAAATTTCCGAATCCTTCATCTCTAGAACAGAAAACTCCAGAAAAAGAGCAAATTATAAAATCTTTAAAAACTCCACATAACAACGGTAATAGTCACTCAACAATTAAAGCAAGAGAGAACTATAAACAACTAAATCCGCTGGCCCCAAGTTTTTCCACGGCTTTGAATGACAATCAGCTACCTTCACTATCTCTCGAACAACCAAGCGAGCAGATCTCTGGGGCCACACCTTTACAGGAACAGCAGGCCCAAACAAGCTTTTTAGAAATCACCGACTTATTCCCTACAGGAAATGATCCATTAAACCGAGGGAGAATAGCGAATCTCATCCGTAAGATCCATCCGCTACAGTCACTAACAAGCTTGGAAATAAAACTAGTGGCCTTTCTGATCAGGTCTAAAACCACGGTGGCCATTGTCGAATTTTGGTCTCATGTGATTCCCACCATAATTCTAAAAGAAATCAAGATCCTCCATAAAAATGGATATGACGTCGCAGTCGTAAACAACATAGAAAATCAAACACAGGAAAAATCCAAGGAGAACAACGAAATGAAAATCCATCATTATAACCAATTACCCAGTGGCACCAAAAATCTCGTCAGAATCACAAACGAAAACTTAACTATCTCGATAAAGAACGGAGAGGGACAGATCTGTAATAAAAACTCAGTCAAAAAGGAGATAACACCAAAGGAAAATCACTGGTCCTGGATTTCGGGGAACCTAAACAGCCACAAACAAGGAAGGGAAAACAAACTCCCTTTGTTACAGAAGCTTGAGCGTCGCGTCCTGGAATATAGCTGGGAAAACCCCAGAGAAGCTAGCACTGATTTTGGAAAACACTCTGGCGATGGTGGCCCTTCAAGAAACCTGGACAACAAAAACCTTTGATCAAAATGATTACTTCGTATACGATGTACCAGCAGAACCTGTTAGCCGGGGTCATGCTAAAGGTGGACTTGCAATCCTTCTATGTGAAGATTTCCATTGGGATTAGGAAGTCATCAATATGCGTCTGACGAACATACAATGTATTAAGGTTAAGCACTGGAATGAAAATATGGACATTACGCAAGAACTAATAATTTTTAACGTCAATATCCCCCCCAGGCTCTAAAAAGGACGCTCTCATGATCAAAATATTCGAGGAAATTGAAAAGGTGGTTGAAGGAAAAGGATTTCCCTCCGTTTTTCTAACAGGAGATTTTAATGGGAAAATCTCTAATGTTATCTTAGAAAAATGGGCATATAGTGAACAAGAGGAAGCACTGTCAATTCCAATACCACTATTTCCCCCAGGGATAAAAGCTGATAAACGCGGGAAAATATTACTTTCCTCTCTTCCAGTTCTAAATGGAGTTATCCTAAATGGATGTACAGAAGGAGATATTCCTGGGGCCTGCACGAGAAAAGGAAACTTTAGCTCATCAATTTTAGACTACATGATTTGCAGCCAAGATTTATTTGGGGGAGCATTAAAATTGAGTACCAAATTCACACAGGAAAGTGATCAGGCAACATTATATCTCAAAACAGGAATAATATTGCAACCTATCTCTCCATGGTCAATCACGCACTTGTCCAGTACCGTAGTTGTGAACCAGGCTCAAGGGCGGTTGACATGGAATTCAACAACAATCAATAACTTAAATTCTGCAATCGTCACGGCCCAAGTATTACAGAGTGTTAACTCCTCAGATCCAATAATAAATTTCGCAGTAGTCCTTAACAAAATAGTGCTATCGCTGCAGGATATTCCAAAATGTCGGAAATTGCAAGTGGGAAATTGGAGAAGAAAGAACCTAGATAAAGGATCAATTGCACTAAATAAACTAATTCGAATTGCAATTTCTTCATTTTTCGGAGATCAGACACCAAGAAATCAAAAACATAAAGAATCTCCGCCGGAGGGAAAAAGAAAAAAAACGAAAAGCTCAACAGGATCAAAACTGGGTCGATATCCAGATAGCAGCCAAACAAAAAAATTATCTGGCATATTGGAGCTTAATCGCCAAAGAAACAGGAACAAAGAAATTCCTGCAAGCCTCACCAGTTCCCCCAACAGAATGGGAAATATATCTACATGATTTATATAAATTAAACTTGAGGCAAGAAAGCTCGAATCAAGCAATAAGCAAAATAGGAAAAAATATCCAAGTTATCCTCGCCCCTGCAGCTCGGCAAATAGAACACCACATAAAGAATGGCAGATCTTCTGCTGCAATGGGTCCGGATCAGATCCAGATAAAAGTACTTCAAAGCAACCCAGAAGACTGGAGTAAGTTTTTTGCCCCCCCTATATTCTTATTGCTGTGCTACTGGAGAAATACCTAAATCATGGCTGGGGAGCATCGTGATCCCAATCTTCAAAAAGGGCTTGAGGCTGCTTCCCTGCAATTATCGTCAAATTGCCTTGTTGGATGCTACAGGGAAGATCTTTGCGGCAAGCGTCCTGGAACATCTGAAGGACTGCGATTTCTCATGCGGCGTGATCCCTATAAATCAAGCTGGATTTTGACCAAAACACTCCGTAATTGACAACATAGCGGTGCTACAGACAGTAATAGAAAAATACGTTGTGTCAAAATCGCAGGTCGTCTATTGTGTCTTCGTAGATTTTACGACAGCGCTTGACAGAGTAGACAGACCTACACTCTGGAAAAAACGTAGAAAATTAGGAATACCGAACAAACTTCTTAATATAATTATATCATTACACTCAGCAACATGGTGTCAAGTACAAATGGGGATAGAGAAGGGACTCACCTGACCAATAGCTACACCGAACAGTCTGAGGCAAGGTTGCCTTTTAGTCCCCTCCTTTTTTCTTTATACATAAGTGATCTCCCGCACTGTCTTACACAAATCATTAATTTCCCTCCGAAAATATCATCTTGTAAAATCCACATTATGATGTATGCCGATGATGTGGTTATTTTAGACCTTACCCCATTCGGCCTACAAAGGAATTTACAGGCTTTAACCAGATACACAGAAGAAAAGTTTTTTAGTCCCAAACATAACCAAAACGAAAATTGGTCCATTCAGAGGAAGAAAACAGTACATAAAATGTAACTGGTCATTAGGGGGAAAACCTCTAGAGGTGGTTAAAGAATACGCTTATTTAGGGCGAATTTTTACACAAACATTACAAAATTCCCCCCATCTGCTGCATTTAGGCCGCAAAGCAGATGTACACGTTGAGGCTCTCCAACGCTTATACTCCTCTTCCGGGCACAGGCACTTTCATTCCCTTTTACATGTTTTTAGCTCTAAAATTCCACCCATTTTATCGTATGCCTTGGTATACATTCCAATAAAACAGTGGCAACAAACACAAACTAAGGAAGGGAAAATACTTTGCAAATTGATTAAAGTCCACCAAGCAGTTCCTGCACAAGCTCTGCGCCTTGAGCTCTCTTTAGTTAGCTCATATGCTAGAGCTATCACTAACATCATAAGATGGGCTTACAAGCTTATGCATGCAGAACAAGGAACCTTAAGATTTTTATTAAAAACTGAGGGGCATATTAACAAGGCCCGGCGATAAATATCGCAAAGCGCGCTTAGCGCTTGCATATTTATCGCCGGCTATCTCTGCAATTTATCGCCCGGTTAGCGCGTTATCAACAACGCGCATCGCCGAGGCGATAAAATTCCAGAGATAGCGTGGATATCGCCGTTTTCCATGGTGGAAAACGGCGATATCCTAGATGATAGGGCCTGTGGTCTTAGCCACAGAATCCACCCCCCATGTTAAGTATGCCTTAGTCAGGAATTTAACAGAAGTTAAATTCCTGCATTAAGGCATACTTAACGCGATTAAAATAATCGCTTCCCCGCATTGTAAATATCGCGAAGCTGCCTTCGCGATATTTACCCATGTTGTTTCCACAGACACGCCTACTTTACATCTCATTAGCAATGCGAAGTTAGGCGTGCTGGAAACGGGAGCAAAATCAGCAAAACACACGATAGCGTGTCTTTGCTGATAAGGCGATATAATTATCGCCGCTTTTCGGCCGAAAACGGCCGCAAAAGCGGCGATAATTGTTTATCGCCTCGTTGATAATATGCCCCTGAGACTTTTGAGATCGAATCATCGCATCATACTTTTAGACAAAATCTAATCACAGCTTTTAAATTATCGAATTGTACAACTACACTATTGAAATCTTGGACTCCTGCGCACTTGAGGCTCTTTTTAAAACATTTAACGCCGAGGATAAGTTATGACCTCGACATCAAACATTGCTCTCAATTGCATCATTACAAACAGTTTGCGGAGTCAATAGAATATAAATATTTGCAACAGTATATTTGCTTCACCTTAGGGCACGGAGTCCGGCGATGCATTATTTTATTACGGCTTGGGATTCTTCCCCTAAAAGCATTTACTTCCAGATGGAACCACATTGAAAATGCCACCAGTATTTGTGATCTTTGTAACGGAGGAGTGCAAGATTGAAATCATGTTCTGTTTGTATGCCCAAATTTGACATTAGTCAAGGCCAGACACCGGTACTTAAAACCTATTCGAACCAGGTGTAATATTACTTCAGTGCAAGGCCTTATTTTGCTCCTTAAATCGCCTCCTGATGAATTTGTGTGTCATAATTTGTTCAAATTTGTAAAAACATTTTTAAAACTGTACTGAAAGTATGATCTTATTAATGTTTTATAACAAATGTATTTAAAAAAATGTGTTGTTCTCAGTAGAGAACTAAATCAAATAAAATTTGACTTGACTTGACTATCTTCTCTTTCTTCATCAGAAGCCTTGTAGGTAGACTTCTGGCAGTTTGATGGGTGACGTGGTTTGGAATCTAGTTTACAAGTGCACTTTTGAAAGGTCATCAAAGGTGTTTGAAGGAAGAGTTACTGGTAGGAATACATTTTAACAGCAGTGGTCCATGCAGTGAAGCGCGGTGGGGCGGTCGACAGACGACGGAATAGGGAAAATTAAATAAATCCTATTCCGTCGTCTCTCGACATCCCCCCCCGCCCCACCCCACCCCACCGCTCTTACCTGCACGGACCGCTGCTGCATTTTAATTCACATTTTAAAGATATTGGTAACTCCAAGCTAGTAAAATGGAGAATAATAGTTACACACATATACTTATTGTGGATGTTAGCTGGTGTATCTTGAAACTCATGCAAAGTATCTTGCACAGACCACTGCCTTATGTAATTTGAGTGCAAAAAATCATGGCAGGAATCCAAGAGGTTATTATTTATTTTTTAATATTTCATTATTTAGGGTGTTTGACATTACCCGAACAGAATTCTACTAGGATATCGACAACAGAATATTGCCGGGCCAAAATATTGTGGCGAAGATATTGAGGACCGGAGTATTGTGAAGATAGGCATAGGTTTGTGGTACTTGACTCCACATATATGCACCTTGACAATATATATCACTTTAGGGTGCATAGATGGGGAGTTGTGTATAGTTAATCTACTTATATCCTCTTAACTTCTCTATATTTTGGTCTTCTGTATGTTTGCCACAGTGTTTTGGCCACACAGTATTTTGTCCTCGATATTCTGTTATACAACTAGCACAATTATGATTTAATTGTATTAGATCACCTTATAGTAGGAATAATACAAATATAACAAGACAGGGCCAGTATAAATATATATAGATACAATATGGGAAGAATGTGTAATGCCTCAAACTACCTGATCCCATTCACCAGTATAAGTCTGAGGTTGAACAAGAGAGACATCAGCATAGTATTATTTTGGGGGCTTGGGGATACATGGGGGTGTATCAATAGGGCTTAGGTATGATTGGTGCAAGCTGAAGGTAGAGGCAGAAGAGAGAAGTAAAAGCAGAGAGAAGGTCATAACTGTCCTGGTGACAGAGAATGAAGGATCGAGAAGGTCTAGGCAGAAGGAGGAAAGAATAAAGGATCAGTGCGAAAGAGCTCAGCATCAAAATAGAATAGAGGCAAAGGCCAGGCAAATTAAGCAAGCCTTGGAAATGCCATAGAATTAGCAGATATTTCTTTTCCTTTTAAAACATAGACAGGAATTGGTGCGCAGAGCCTGAAGATATACTTCTTGCATTCCAGGAGTGTTATGTAATGCTCTTCTGAATATGAAACTACTATTTTAATCTCTCTGTTTTACTTCAGAAAGATAAGATAAAAAGGCACATATGTAAATCAATCTATCCCACTCACAAGGATAACCAGCAGCACCATTTCCAAATCTGCCTATGGACTCTAGCAACTCCTCACAGTAAGGCAAAATCAAGTCTGGTATTGCTCGTTTTTAGGTCAAAGCCTACCAGGCAGCACAGAAATCTGGTTTGCTGAAAACTTTTTGTGGACATTCAGAAACCTTACTCGGGAATGCATTCCACTTGTTGCTTACCATTGGCTTTGCGGTTTGTAACTCACATTTTCTGGCTTTCTATTTGTTGGCTTCATTTGTTTTAAGCTGTCCAGGTTCAGTTTGTTCCTCCTAAGGAGCAAAGCCTTTTCATACTACCCCTTCTTGTATTCTTCTACGAGTGCTCCATTCTGTAAACAGGCCTGTACATCTTATTGTTATCTTGTCACATTTGCTGTGCATTCAAAGACAGAGGTCAAATGTCAGGCCCTGTCTTCCAGGGAGCATGGTGTGTACTTCTTTTCTTTCTCTGTCTTTAAAGTGAGAGGATTTTTGTGACAATCTTGCTGAATACTGGGAATAGAGGAAAGGGTTTTTTTCTAGCACACTACAACATTTAAATTAACTGAGAAAGTATTTCAGAATATATCAGAATTAGCAAAGCACAAATGGAGGACATTTTTTTTGTTAATTCTGAAGTGTCTTGGAAACAAATACTTTAATGTGATCGAAAATAAATCAATACATGCCATTTCCACACATTATCGTTTGTGCGCTGTATAGTTTTATTAGTATATCTGTGCAAATGTAATTGTCATTTCAATTGAAAATGTATTATCTATAATGGGAGGGTGCTACCAAACCATGCATACTATATTCTAGGTTGTATGTCAGAGGCACACATGGGTGAACCACGGATGCCTCTACCATGCAGCCCCAACAACGAATGCATCTAAACAATGCATTTCTTTACCCCGCATGCCTTTGCTATGCATGCCTTTACCACGCAATTTCGCGGTGAAGGCATGTTTGGTAAAGGGATGTGTGGTAATGTTCACACTCGAGCCCCTCCGCCCTGAGTCTTAAAATCCTGGCCCCTACCCTACAGCCCGACTCCCACCGATCCCTCAAAACAACCCCACACCTAAAACCTTAAACTATCCCAACTCGTCCTGCCCTCAGCCCTAAAAACTTCCCCGCCCTGAAACCTGCCCCTTCTTCCCTGCCCTGAGCCCTAAAACTCTGCCCCCACCTAAAAACCTATCCCAACCCCACCTGCCATGAGCCCTAAAACTGCCCCCATGTCCTGAAAACTTCCCTTTTCCTCCCCCTGAGCCATAAAACTCTGCCGCTTACCTTAAAACCTACTCCGCCCTGAGTCCTAAAACTGCCCCCTTCCCTTAAAACCTACCCCCCCCTCGGCCCCTGCCCTGAGCCCCAAAACCGGCCCCTCCCTAAAACCTACCCTCCCCCCCAGCCCAACTTACCTCTCTGCGTCCCCGTCCTTTGTGCAGGTCCTCCCTTCTGGTTCCTCTCCCCACCCGCTTAGTAAGCTGGAGCGCCGACTGCCTTAACGTGGTTCAGGCATATGCATGGTTAAGGAAATCATTGCTTAGCTTGCTGTAAAACGGAACACGTGCTTGAAACCGCTTTATAAAGGCGGTTTCCCTCCATTCTGCACCACTCCACTCTACTTTGCACCATTTAATGCCACTGCACTCTACTCTGCACCACTCCACTTTACACCACGCCACTAAAACACTGAGCCACTGCACTCTACTCCACTCTCCACCACTCCTATACTACTGCACTCTATGCCACTTCACTCTACACCTCTCTACTCTACTCTGCACCACTTTACTCTATGCCAATGTACTCTACACCACTCTACTCTACACCACTCCAGTCTAGGCCACCCCACTCTACTCTGTCCAGCTCACCTGTATGCCACTCCACTCTGCTCCCATCTGCAACACTGCACTCCACGCCACTGCACTCTATGCCAATACATTCTACACAATACCACTAATCCTTTAAGGGTTCCGGAGTAGCGTGCTACTCGCCGACAAAAAGTGCTTCAACACCTCATGAGGAGTAGCAAGCGCTATATAAATACAAACCTTTTCCTTCTTCTATCCCTCCATTATCCTTCTCAATCCAAATAACTGATTAACATATCCACCACTCAAATTACTTTCATATTTCACTATACTAATTCACCACTAATCCTTCATGGGTTCCGAAGTAGCATGCTACTCGCCGAAAAAGCGCTTCAACACCTCATCAGGGGTAGCAAGCGCTATATAAATGCAAACCGCTTTCTCTCTATCCCTCCATTATCCTTCTCAATCCAAATAACCGACTAACATAGCCACCGCTCAAATTCATTTCAGATTTCACTATGCTAATTCACCACTAATCCTTTATGGGTTCCACAGTAGCGTGTTACTCACCTAAAAAGCACTTTGATGCCTTGTCATGGGTAGTAAGTGCTATATAAATTCAATTACAATACAATACACACTCACACACACAACACATGCCCTCACAACTGTGTACCTCTTTCACACACTTTCACAGAGAATCACAGTTGCAATTGGCACACATGACCACTGCTCTGTGCAATCTGCAGAGAAGCCAAGAATTGGTTGTGCATGTAGTCTGCACATCTCTATAACCCAGTGACAGGCACTGTGAGGAACTTGCACTGCAGAAAGCTGCAGCTCTAGAGCTCTCAATCATGACCCATTATAAACACCCACAAACAACCTGAACTCACACAGACACCTAGAGGTGACTCAGTGACAGTATGCAGTATACAAGAGTCATATTGCATGAAAAAACTACAGAAACACAGCAACTGGATAAACAAATACTCTTATGGAATTCAAGGTGAATCAAACATAAACGGGAGCTACATCACTGACATAGACTACCTCAACATGTTTTAACATTGTTCCGAAATCAATCGGAGTTTTTGCTTGTAAAGTAAGCAACATGAATAAAGCCCTAATTGGACCTGTTTCAATTGTCCGTTTTTAATTGCAACCGGGTCTGTGATCCAGAGGAACCCACCCCACTTAGTCCTCAGGATGGCTCTGCCTGGTTCCTCCTCTTATAGACTTCTAGAATGTGAATTAGTGTCACCTTTCCCAATATCCTGAGTCCTCACTTCTGGACTGGAAGTGTTCACCACTCACACACACCTCAATCACTCAATGAGACACTGGACGCATATAATGATCTGTGTATGTATTAGGGTACATCCACAAGAGACAGCACCCATCCTGACATGATGGTTCCCCCGAGTATTCCCTAGGACAGCTAGGCTAGTCTCCAATTTACCAGCTTCTCTTCGATCCCATCTCTGTGAACTTGCGAGTTTCAGCCAAGGTCCAAGCCGGGTTGGTTCTAATATTTGTGGAGCCCCTTTCAGAATAGGAACATGTGAGGCCCCTCTAAGATGTAACTTTGCAGGAAGTAACCTCAATTGACCATTAATTTTCTGGCACTGTTTACGCAGCTTTATAAAAAGCTACTTACCTAGCATGAATGTCACTAAAATGGCTACAAAAATAAATATTAACCCTAATAAAATAAGTAAATATATTTTTTAACTGTAGTAAGTGGAAATCTATTAAGTTAATCAGTCTGGGTGAAAAAGCTGGGTCTAGGTCTCTCCAAAACTGATATGATTACTTAGACACTGTTTCCAGATTAGTGCATGATTACAATTCCAAGCCAGATTGTCCCAGAGCTAGATAGCAGGACTTTAGGTGAATCCCCAGCCCTCCTTTTACGCAAGTGAAGTTCAAGACAAGGCACATGTTTTTCAGCAGGCATGGTTGATCAACAAAAAATGATGCTTGCTAGATCGGGGGAGTGACCTGCAATTGCTGCAGTAAACAACATAACACTCACATTGCAAAAGTTAAGAAGAGGAGACAGCACAAATATCATGTACAGATGGGGTGTCTAATATATTGGCAGGCAAAAGCACCAAAGGCTGGACACACCTGCACACTAAGCACCTTAGGACAGCAATTACTCTCAAACTCTATTTTTAAGAGATGCAAAAAGTTGAGCTAACTTAAAGATATATAGAAGAGATGACTAAAAAGGGACAACAGTTTGTCGCCAGGTAAAAAAGACTGCCAAAAGCTACACTGGGAGCCAGCGACTAAAGAGACAAGAAGTATATTAAGGCAACAAAAAAAGAGGGACGTACTGCAGTAGAATATGTGCAGTTTACACCTGTATATGTATCAGTGTGGAATTGGCAGTTTGGGGAGGTGTTGCTTGATTTGCAAAATACAACTAAAATAATGCTAGAGATTTACAATTTAAAAAATGTGTGTCACATGTCCCTAATATATGAGAAGACACTTGCCAAATTACAAAGGGACCAGAACCATGCTGCTCAACTCATATTTAGCCTAAGACGTAATTGCCAAATTGCCTCTACCCTCAGGTAAATACATTGGATCTTGGTTAAAGAGGTAATTAAATGCAAGACCCTTGGAAGACCATTTCCATCATCCACAAGTCTTTCCGGTCACACCCTAGCCGGCCTATCCATACACTTTTGGTCTTCCAATCACCAATATAAGATCTGCATCTCTGAACCTACTGGCCGACAATTAACATAGATGTAATGATTGGCAGATTACTCCATGTACATTGATGTATTCAATGGGATGCCCCTCACTCCTCAGCCCCCTCTGCATATCCCCCTTTTCTTTTACACTCCCCCTTCCTCTCCTCACTTCCCACAGGAGGACGATTCTAATTGTGTTCCTGAAAAGCAGCAATTTCCCTGTGCCTAGATGTCACTCTGAGGTTTGCGATTATTTGTTGTGGGAGGAGGTGTACATCATGCTTGCTTGCCCAGGTTGGTCCATTGTCTTTATGCACATGACAATGAGCCAGCTGGCTTGAGAGCACAGTCAGACTGACTCTGTGCACAGCAATCTTAAGGCTGCAGCAGCCTTTTGGGTTGTGCACCAGAAGCCACGCCAGCCCAAGCCAGGAGCCCAGTTTATCCACAATAATAAAAAAATATGCCCACCAGCTAGCCTTGACCATAGGTCTGTAGGTCAATTGTGTATTTGCTACCTTTCCTATCTGAGCCGAGCCCCTTCCCTGGTCTTGCAGAGTAAACTGCTGTCCATTATCACTTTGGAGGACACTTTGCGCAGACATCAGAAGATGTTTGTTGGGTTTTGGGGGACTGATAGTCACAAAGCACATTTTTTGGTGTTTCATTCCATAACCACCTTCTCTAAATCAATTCCCTATTAAAAGGCATAGCTAGTCTGACTGGATACGGTACATATTGGGTAAGATAAATATGACATACTGTATTTGAGTTCCAATACCGTTATAACCTTTTGGAGTACGCATTGAGTGTTCGCTGTTGCCACCTTTGGAGAACCAAGTTTGTAAAAGGATTAACTCTTATCCAAATAAAATGAAATTGTCAGTTCTAAAAAACAAATGGGCAACAATGGTATCCACCATAGATACTGACAATTAATCACCTATTGCTCGACCCAAAGTAATAGTCTCACAATATACTTCTGCCTTTTTCCTAGTACCTAAAAATGCTGTGGGAATTTTGAGAAAAAGGCAGCAAAAAGATATCAGAAGATGCTGAGAAAGTTTGAGCCTGCTGACATTTTTTTGAGCAGGGCAACCTCCTCAGCTTTTTTAGTTTTTTTACATTGGTAAGAACTGACAAGGCAAGCAAAGGGAGGTCAGGGCAGGAGCGAAGATCTCCAGATCTCTGGTCAAGACATAGCAAGAAAAGGTGCCCGCAGGAGAGAGATTCAATAGAAAGTCAAGAGGAGCCATAGGAAGGATGACACATGCATTTCAAAACGAAGGCAATTTAAACAAAAATGTTTATATGGAAAATAAAGAACTAGGGATTTGCAAAATTTGGAAGAAAGCTCAAAAGCACACACTGGTTCAAATACATTGTTACGTCTTTTCCAGCCTGTTTTTTGCTGAATCTTGCCACTTACATTCACCTCTCGCCCCCATGCTTTTCTTTTCACCTCATCTCTTGCCTCAGCTTATTACCTACTCTTGCTGCTTCAGCCCCTCTTAAAGCCAATAAACTCCTGCATTATCTTCTCATCTCGCCCCAAGCATCTTTTCTTCTCTTTCTGATATTGCCTCTTACATCCATCTTTCCCTTCAATGCTCTCCTCTTTACCTCTCATCTTTCCAGCCAGCCTCTCGCCTTCTCTTGCTGTTCCGGCCCCTTTTGCATGCACATCTTGATTCACCTCTCAACTCTCCGCCCAGCCCCCAGCATTTTATCTTCTCTGCTGGTTATGCCACCCTGAATCCACCTATCCCTTTTCCTTCTCCCTTTTCCTGGTTCTGCCCGTGTTACATAGACCCCTCCCCTTCCTCCTTCCCTCTCTCCTCTTACCTTCTCTAGATTATTCTGCTCCTCTTACATTGACCTATACCTCCCTGATCTGCTCTTCATCTCTCACCAAACATTTTACTTTTCTCATAGATTTTGTCCCTCTTGCGCCAATCTCTCCCCTCCTTGCTCTACTCTTCTCATCTCTCCTCCACCTCTGACCTTATCTTGGGGATTCTGCCCCTCTTACATCCATCTATCAACTAGCTTTGTCCTTTGTCTTTCTGGTTCTATTCCCCCTGCATCTACCTCTCCCTTCCATGCTCTGCCCTACACCTCATCTCCCCGCTGGCCTCTTACCTTTGTCACTGATTCAGCCCTATTACATCTATATCTCACCTCCCTGCAGTACTCGTCACTTCTCATCTCTTCCCAGCCTCTGACTTTTTCTTGCTGGTTCTACCCCTCAAACATCTACCTCTCCCCCGCCTCTCTCCCTCAGCCTCTTACCTGTTCTTGGTGGTCCTCTCTCTTACATCCATACCTCACATTCCCTCTCCACACTACTCAAGTTCTCCTGATGCTTGTTTCGCTTATATCTACCGCTTATATTTATGCACTATTTTTTGCTTTTCATCTTTCACGCTAGCGAAAACATTTTTTGCTGGTTCTGCCCCTTTTATATTAGCCTCTCCCTTTTCCCCAGCCTCCTCTCGTGGTGTCTGCCCTTCTTACATCCACATCTCTCCTCCATACTCTACTCTTCATGTTTCATCTCTCTATCGCCTCTGACCTCCTTTTGCTGGTTCAGGCCCACACTTTCACAGGAGGCGATATAGCCCAGTGTCTACAGCTGCCAACCATGCATCATGGGAAGCCAGGTTTGAATCCCGGCCTTGGCTCAGCATCCTGTAAATTCAGGCAAATCTCCCTGTGCCGGAAAAAAAAGTTTTAACATACTCTGTGCCTATTGTAATCTGCGCTTATGTGTATGGGCAAAACTGCCAAAAATACAATGTGGACCCTCCCTGCCACCCACACTCTAGTCTTATTCTCCAAGAATTAAAAATGAAGCATTAAGCTTTAATGTCATTAAGAGATACCCATCTAGTGGCTGAATTACACAGAAAATCTAGGTTTAATCCTGGCTTCCCTACTTGACCAAATTGTGTGATCCTAGGCAAATGCTGTACTTTACAAGCCTACATTTTGTTCATGATCACACATTAGAGCACTTTCAAATGCATGCACTCAGGGTGTGCGCTGTACAGACACCTCTTGTGCTTTATTTAATAGACTATAATTTTGCTCCGTGTTTTCTAAGAATCTAGCCCACATATAGGCTAAACGTGAACCCTGATGTGCCTCCTAGATCACTAATACCATTATCAGAGCGGGGGCAGGAATGTTTTTGAGTTCAAGTTTAAGAACTCTCACTTTGAATGCCTGTTGTTGTGATGCAACGTGGTCCTTTCTTTTGCTGTGATTCTAGTGGGACATCCTGTTTCATTCAAGCAGGACTAGGCCCTCTTCACACAAAGGCACTTCTAGTACCCATATAAGTGCTGTTATGATGCAGATGCAGCACTTTCTGAAGCACGTTCAGCACATAGCTGCGAAACCCAAAGGGAGGCTATTGCATTGTATTGCAATTCAATTTATATAGTACCTCAAAATCCTATTGCAGTGCATCAACGCATATTATCTGATGGGCAGTACACTACACCATGGGGCATGGGGTGTTGTGCTTGATGTGACCCTATGTGGACGTGTGCAGGTGGTGGTCTTCTTTTGTCTTGCATCGTAGCGTTTAGCTTTGTGTTGGAGGAGGAATACATGGGAGGTAAGGGACACTTAAGCTGTAGTTAGCTGGCAGCTATAATTTGCTCTGGAGGGTCCCATGTTGGGTACAATGTGATGGCAGGCGATTTTCAATTCCATTCCTGTTCTGTGTACAGCGATTAGGCTCACCGCCCCATGAACCTTGTGAATCTAGGAATCAGAAAGATAGGGCAGAGGAGGGTCAGATATCCACCTGGATGGTCTGCATTAGAGTCGTCCAGATAGGAGTAATGTTTTGGTATGTCCAGTTTTGTGCATGGTGGGAGATGAAGAAGGAACCTGCATGGAAGAACTATCTTCGAGTCCTCCAAGATGTCACCCACGTTTAGCAGATCGTGGCATGCCTTGGAGCCA
Organism: Calotriton arnoldi; assembly: GCA_963921515.1. Lineage (NCBI taxonomy): Eukaryota > Metazoa > Chordata > Amphibia > Caudata > Salamandridae > Calotriton > Calotriton arnoldi. The sequence continues at coordinate 209,762 of CAWUFW010013275.1, forward strand.
TGTCCTTTTTGGTATTGAGTGGTTTGGTTTAAGGTGGTTTGTGGTTGGTTTCTGGCCGTATCAATGTGTATTAGACAGTTCAGATCTGCTAATATAATAGCCGGGTAAACTAGAAGTTTTTCATCATGACCACTGAGAGTGGAATTGTCCTAGATCTTGCCATGGTCGGCTGCAGTATGGCCCAGCTGTAGTGAGTCCAGTGATGTTTAAGTTCCATTGTCTTAGCACAATTTCAGTCAGATGAGCTACTCTCCACCTAGTCAGCCCTTTAAATCTAGCACACTCAAGTGGCAGGACATGCAATCCTATTAATAAAGACCAACAAGCAAAAAGTGGTGCAAACATCTGTCCGGCATGATTCCTGGTGAGATCTGCAGTGATCTGTAGGTTTTACTAAAGCCTTAGGCCCTTACCACAAAGAATACATATAAAATCAAGGACAACTCAAGGTTGGAAATTTGAGTACCCTTAAATTATGATTATACATTATTAATCCTGCTGCTACTACCACCACTGCTAATACAATAATATGACTAATATTAATGATATTACATGGTGCAGGGAGCTCTAGGTCTTCAGAAAATTGAAGGACGCCAATGATGGATACTTGTACCATGTAGCATGACAAATCGGGAACAGTCCAGGTACGCCATCCTTCAAGCGAACATGTGTTCTAGAGTAAACATTTCCCATAATTTTCTCCAAGGATAAATACCGAGGGCCTCATTTACAAACTTTTTATGCACTGCAGTGCAGCAGACCTTCCTGCTTCGCTGCTGTGTGTAAAAAAATAAAGGGCAGGAATGTGCGATATCTACAAGATACGGTGCATTCCTGTCCTTTTCCCCTGCGCTGGCGCACAATGGGCTGCCATGCGCCAACGCAGACACCCTTGGGTCATGTTGCAAAGGTGCCTGCGTTGCAGGGATGATTGTTTTTGTGCAGGAAGGGATACCTTCCTGCACAAAAACAATAATTGATGGAATTTCCCTCCTTCTATGCATGCTGCAGAATGCAGCACGTAAAAAAAGAGAAAAACATGAGGAGAAATAAATGTATTTCTCCTCGTTGCGCCACTCCTACGCCTCCTCTGGGGAGGCGTAGGAATCTGACGCATTCCCAGGTTTATGTTTCCTCGTAAATCTGGGAATGCTTCAGATTCCATGGGTATTGCGTGGGAACACCCACAGCAACAGCCATGGAACGCCCCTTTCACGCAGTATTCTGCATGAAAGGGGCATGTATTTACAAGGCCATGAAAAGCCACGTAAAGTGGCTTTGCGTGGCCTTGTAAATATGCTGCAGCATATTGCACCAACGAAGCATCAAAAAAGTGGCACTCCTGGTGGCGCAAAAGTGCTGCTTTGGCCTCGTAAATGAGCCCCTTAATGTTTTTACCAAGAAGAGAAAAGATGTAGGTTTGATATTGAAATTGAAATTGAAGATGAAACTACTGAACTCCACTGCTGTACGCATATTTCTTTTAGCAAATGTTTTAGATAAGTGCCCATTGCCAACTATTTGGGATACGCGGAAATTCCTGTTTTATATTAAGTATATCCAACAATAGTAAAAAGCAGTAGCTGAAGTATGAAATAATGATACATTGATTATAAATGTTGTAAGGAAAAGCAATTTTAGTAAAATAAAAAGGAATATATTGCATACTGCAGTAAAACTGTGGTCCCGAGGCTTCGAGATATCGTTTTTCTGTCATAGGGATCAATTTAAACTAGGCAGCTCAGATATACTTTCCGCTAAAACGGATAAGCCTATTTAGATTAAAAATAAAACAAAACCGCAAAGCAAAATAATTATGGCTGTGATTCATAATTCCATAATCCCACCAAAGCCGAGATACACTGCGGTTATGTATTGTTGTCCCAGACTTCCTAGAGCAGCCAAATGCAGCAGTGATCCTTAATTCAATTAGCAGAGAGGAAAAAAATGAGAGCCATCCAGTGGCATGGGCGAAGGGAGCCGGAATCCAGAAATTGGCTGGTTTATGGTTCCGTGTCACGTGGACGCAGTATTTCTATCCCGGGACTGTCCTATTATAGATCATCGTTCGGGTGCGACAGTAGAATAGTTTCAAGTGAACTGAAGCAAGGCTGCAAGCGCCAGATTGCATTGATAGGGTCAGTGAAGTGTGTGTCCTCGTGACACATAGTCATAGATGTGCTGTTTCTTTGTTCATTGGTTGAAGCAATGGTTCATTAATAGTGAATAGTGCTGACGAAAGAACTGATCAATGTCTTTACATTTCATTTTTTGTCACTATATATCTATCTATATATATACACATTATTTAAAAAATTTTTTTTTAATAACTGTTATGATTGATATTTGATCCTCTTCTCTTGAAATGCATAATTCTTAAATGCTATGTAAATACATGTGGGCATAACTTGTCGCACAATTGCCGAGGCACACTGAGTTTTAATCCAAGCCAGTGAAGCTAGCTTTTATCATTGGTCACAATATAGTTGAGGATCACAGATCAATTCACGGTTTTCTTTGTTTTGTTCTTTATTGTTCTTTTTAGAAAAATATATTTATATATACAAGCAGCCAAGCAGCCGACACGTGTTTCGTCCAAAGGACTTTTTCAAGGCTGCAAACAACGTATAAACATACAATTAAAATCCATTAAAACCACCAACAGATGAGTTAACACAAACTCCATATTTCATATTCAGTGAAAAGAGCCCATTTATTCCGAGCAACTCTTTTCTTTACATCTTATTATAAAAAGCTAGCATCAAACCATATATATACCCAAACACAAATTTAGATATAAACCATGTAACATGCACACTATTTACATGTTCGAAATATTTTATTTCTCAAACATTACAATTTATTTAAAAAATCACCATATTTATATCTATGATATGAATACATTATTGAAAAAAGACATCTTTGTACAAACAGTCTCATACGTTAAAAAATCACTAAAACGAAGACCACCACCGAACACCAAATATATAGTGCACTTGTGTAGAGAACCTACCACCAAAAAGATACCATGCACGCATATAGTTCCTCCATCTCACCTAATATGTATAGATATATCAAATAGTAGCTCCGTGATCAATAATATGAAGAACTGCTAAGACGTAGAAATTCCATGTCGTATCTCTACTCAAGAGATTAACTGTGTAGATCATTCTTTTACTCCAACAATTAGTTCGAAGAGGTCATGATAAACCTACAAATACCAGAATACCTATTACTCGTGTACTCCAACTGGCAATGATGTCACAGCAATTTAAACAATATTAAATATAGATAACAAAATGATAAATACCACCAGTAGCACTAAAAGTATTGTTTGACAATCCATACAAGATCTTGAAACCATGAGATAATCCAACCCTTAAGGATAGGAGCAATAGTCTACATCTTACGAATGTTTTAGGGAAAACAGTTCCACAGCAGGGCACGGATGGCAACTATATATACGTGCACCGCTAGGCTCAAAATACATAAAACCAGGATAAAAGGAGTTTTAAATTACAAATTGCAAGCATTGCTAATCGCTCAACATATATTCTAAGACATTGTGTGGAGAGTATTATATCTCCCTCTTAACTCGTACTGCCAAAGCCCGAGAAGAACCAATAAGTAAAAGTATACGTATTACATTATACGTTATAAATGCTTTTATACTGGCAGTTCAAAACAGAAATCGCTATGTATCCAACTGACAGATTATAACCAAAACAAGAGTGGCACAGCAAGAGAAAATACAGCCGCTGCGCTAATGGCCACATCACGTACCTTCCTCTCCGTGCTTCTTCTCGCGTGTAGCGTGGATACGAAGTGTGTTACTGCACCCGACTCACGTTTTTAAAAAGTCGGCGCGCATCATGGAAATAGAGAAAGGAATGGCACATAAAGCGTCCTTCGTATTAAGGCGCCATCTTAGAGTGGTAAAATAAAACTTTATGTGACTCAAGCCCAATTTATAATGGTATGAGTGAACGACAGCGATTTAATAAATATCCTATCCTACATGTTTCATATGCACCACCAATCGGTATTTCTTATAAATCACCTCAAAAACAACCATTGTATCCCTTTCATAAAGCATAGACATCCTCATTCAGAATCGACGCGATGAGGTGAAGCTAAGAAAGAGGAAAGGCACCCATAAATAGTGAGTAGGTGAGTGTGTCTTTGTTATTCGGAATTCATTCTTTTTAAAACAAACAAACATATTTGTTCCAAAACATATACACAGTTCACAATTATATTCATAACCCCATCAATAGTCACACAAATGTATGCCTTTGGGCCAGTACTTCCTGAAATTTCATTGCCCCAAAAAAGTTTATAAAAAATTATGGAGTTCCCTATCTAAATTTAGGCCCATGTCTACTGCCCTTAATTTAATAAGCCACTTACTTTCCAACTCTCTGAGGTGTAGAGTTCTATCTCCACCTCTATTTGAGATGTTCAACATTTCAATTCCATGGAAAGTTATATTTATTTTGCCCTCTGCCATGTGTGTGTTGTTATAATGTACCGCCAATGGATATTCAGAGTTCTTATTCCTTATAGCTCGAACGTGTTCTTGAATACGTTCTTTCAAGGGACGTATGGTACTGCCTATGTAGATCATACCACAGCAGCATTCGATACAGTACACTACATACTTTGAGTTACACGTAATAAACTCATTGATTCTATATGTTTTTTGTGTGTTATACCTGAACTCAGTTAATTTGTTTTTTGCTAGGTGACAAATACTGCACTGTCCACATCTATGAAATCCAAATGGTGGTGTAGGCAGCCAGGTATTAACAGGGTTAGGTCTCAAATAGCTGTGACACAAAGTCTGTTTGAGTGTTTTCCCCTACTATATATGATGTTTGGTTTGTCTGTAATTACTTTGCTTAAAGTGGCATCCATTTTGAGAATGTGCCAATGTTTGGTCATAATCTGAAAAAGATCAGTACTCGCTGCACTGTACGGAACCACTAAAGCGGGTTTATTTCTTCGATCCTTATTTCTTGTTTTTTGTGGATGTTTTGTGTTGTGTAACAAGTCTGACCGTTTCACCATACTCATTTTATCTTTAGCTGAGACCAAGGTCTGTGCAGGGTAGCCTCTATTTCTAAACCTCTTCTCTAGATTTCTCAATTCGAGTTCAAAATCACTGTCTATACTGCAATTGCGTCTTACCCTGATCATCTCCCCGTAGGGAATCGATCTAATCTGCATTTGAGGATGGGCACTACTCGCATGCAGTACTGAATTGCAGGCGGTTTTCTTACGAAATACCTTGGATCTAATTTTGTGTTCTACCACATATAAGGTGGTGTCCAAATAATCAATGCTCTTATTGCTTGACTGGTGTGTAAAATGTACATTGAATGTATTGGCATTTAAAAAATTGATGAAGCCTGTCAAGTGTTCCTCTGTACCTGACCAGAAAAGAAGAACATCATCAATATATCTGGTCCATAGAATGATGTGTTCGGTGTAAATGGCTGGACAATGTGTCCAAACATGGATCCTTTCATAGAAACCCATGTAAAGATTCGCAAACGATGGCGAAAATTTCGCACCCATTGCCACTCCTCTTATTTGTTTGAACCATTTCCCCTCATGCAGAAAAAAAGTGTTGTCCAAAACTAAAGTTATTAGATCAATGAGCATGATGTTATGTTCATGTAGATTTGCATTTCTCGTGTCTAGAAAGTGTTGAACTGCTTCTAGGCCTCGTTCCCTCGGGATACATGTATACAATGAGCTCACGTCTAATGTTACTAAAAGATGACCGTCTGTCCATTCAAAATCTTCCACCTTGCTAAGTAAATCCTTCGTATCCTTAAGGTACGAGGGAAGATTTTGAACCAAAGGTTGAAGAAACAGGTCGATGTATTCAGACAGTTTCTCTGTAGAGGAACCAATCCCAGCAATGATGGGCCTACCTGGTGGAAATGTGTTGCGCTTGTGTACTTTAGGTAAAATATAAATACAAGCTGCTGTGGGTGTGGGATTAAAGAGATATCTACATTCTGCTTCAGTAACCAATCCCTGAGTGTTCCAAAATTCCAATTTCTTTTCTATGAGATTGGTCACTTTACTCATGGGATTAGATACGACTGCCTCATATGCTGAGCAGTCCATCAATTGCCAATCGATCTCTGAAACGTAGTCCCTCCTGTTCATAATGACTACGTTCCCCCCCTTGTCTGCCTCTTTTATTACCAAATCTTGATTCTTAGAGATTTTGTGTAAAGCCTCCCTCTCCTCCTTACTGATGTTTTGTTTATCTTGCTTTTGTTTATTTTGATACCTGTCTTCCAGCTTATATAGTTCTTGTGTGATTTTTTGCGAAAAAATATCGATAACATTGTCTGGGGCCAAATTTGGTGTAAAACGGGACCGAACTTTTAGTCCACTATTAATATCAACCTTCATGTTAATATTCAAATCCTGTAATATCTGTGTGATGGTTGGATCAGGGGCCCCACTTTCTTCTAGAGACAGGAGAAGTTGTATGTTTTTAGCATCATTGACCGTCATCTCACATATAGACAGCTCCCTAGATGTCGTGGGCTCATTCTCATTTCTGTTAGAAAAGAACTTCTTCAGTTTCAGATTTCTTATGAACTTAAAAAGGCCAATATGATAATCTGTGAAGTTTGGTATTGAAGCAGGACAGAATCCCAAACCCTTGCTCAAAATCTTTATTTCATTTACATCCAACACATAGTCAGAGAGATTTATAACGTTAACATTATCATCCACACCATCAGATAAATTAAATGTTTCCTCAATATTTATTTCTGTGCTGTTTTGGACACTGATCTTGTTGTCATTCTTTCCTTTCCTCTGTTTATCCCTCTGTCCTCTAGTCTTGCCTCTTCTTGTCTTTTTTGATTTACATCCTGATGTTTTACCCTCTGTCTGGTACCTTTTCTGAATCTTTCCATCTCCAATAAAAAAGAGTTGGATTGTCCTACATTGGCGCTGTTTGATGGCCCTGCTGATACGCTGGACTCTTCACTCGTAAAACTAGCAATGCTTAATAGATCTGTCTCACTCAATGCAGCTGCATTTAGGGTGCCTCCCTCTAGTGTGATCCCTGTGTTCTGTTTATTGTTGGCGTTGACATTATCAAATTTACTTGCATAGGTAAACACCCTTCCATTCTTATAGTCGTTGTCATCGCGCTTCAATTTGCGCATTTCTTTATCTTTTATGTAAAGCTGATGATTCTGTAATTCTCCTTTCAAAATTTTATAGTTTTTATCCGCTACTTCAGGTAGGTTCATCTGTCTTATTTCCTCCTCTAGATTCTTTATTTCCAACAGTAATTTTTCTCTTTTAGTGTTGGCATCTCTAATCAGTATATCTATCATACCAAAGGATGAAGATGTGATCAGATGTTCCCATTCTTTTAGCAGATCTGCCCCTAGATCATCAAAGGATGGAAAGATCACTACCCTCAATCCTCTGGGAATTTGTTTAATATCCAAATACCTCTGTAAGATAGTTGCGTCCCACCAACGTGAGAGTTCCTGCTTTTTCAAGCGTTCTAGCCTTATAAATTTCATTTTGAGACCTTCATGTACTGAACCAACATTTGAAACATGTTTGACACTAGCTTTCATATTGAACAATTCCTCCAAGAGGCTGTCGCTATTATCATCAAAATCAGACATTTTCTTTTAAACAATTCAAATTTGTAAATTGTACAAATCGATCACCATCGATGATACTCTAGTATCCAAAAAATGCAAAAAATTCCTTATAGGGAGTAGAGTGCAACACTGGCATACTTTTCATAAAGCTATTTCACAAAACATCCAAGGCAGAAGTTGCCAGATTTAACATGCACATCCACTATCTTATGTGTCTGAAAAAATACTTTACAAGAACTCAATATACTTTAGGTGCTCTTCAGGCAAAACGTCCTCCTCTGCCTTTAGGAAAACAAAACCAACCACCACTGGAGACAAAATCCCCTCTGGAGTCCAATAATTTGTCGCACAATTGCCGAGGACACTGAGTTTTAATCCAAGCCAGTGAAGCTAGCTTTTATCATTGGTCACAATATAGTTGAGGATCACAGATCAATTCACTGTTTTCTTTGTTTTGTTCTTTATTGTTCTTTTTAGAAAAATATATTTATATATACAAGCAGCCAAGCAGCCGACAAGTGTTTCGTCCAAAGGACTTTTTCAAGGCTGCAAACAACGTATAAACATACAATTAAAAATCCATTAAAACCACCAACAGATGAGTTAACACAAACTCCATATTTCATATTCAGTGAAAAGAGCCCATTTATTCCGAGCAACTCTTTTCTTTACATCTTATTATAAAAAGCTAGCATCAAACCATATATATACCCAAACACAAATTTAGATATAAACCATGTAACATGCACACTATTTACATGTTCGAAATATTTTATTTCTCAAACATTACAATTTATTTAAAAAATCACCATATTTATATCTATGATGTGAATACATTATTGAAAAAAGACATCTTTGTACAAACAGAGTCTCATACGTTAAAAAATCACTAAAACGAAGACCACCACCGAACACCAAATATATAGTGCACTTGTGTAGAGAACCTACCACCAAAAAGATACCATGCACGCATATAGTTCCTCCATCTCACCTAATATGTATAGATATATCAAATAGTAGCTCCGTGATCAATAATATGAAGAACTGCTAAGACGTAGAAATTCCATGTCGTATCTCTACTCAAGAGATTAACTGTGTAGATCATTCTTTTACTCCAACAATTAGTTCGAAGAGGTCATGATAAACCTACAAATACCAGAATACCTATTACTCGTGTACTCCAACTGGCAATGATGTCACAGCAATTTAAACAATATTAAATATAGATAACAAAATGATAAATACCACCAATAGCACTAAAAGTATTGTTTGACAATCCATACAAGATCTTGAAACCATGAGATAATCCAACCCTTAAGGATAGGAGCAATAGTCTACATCTTACGAATGTTTTAGGGAAAACAGTTCCACAGCAGGGCACGGATGGCAACTATATATACGTGCACCGCTAGGCTCAAAATACATAAAACCAGGATAAAAGGAGTTTTAAATTACAAATTGCAAGCATTGCTAATCGCTCCACATATATTCTAAGACATTGTGTGGAGAGTATTATATCTCCCTCTTAACTCGTACTGCCAAAGCCCGAGAAGAACCAATAAGTAAAAGTATACGTATTACATTATACGTTATAAATGCTTTTATACTGGCAGTTCAAAACAGAAATCGCTATGTATCCAACTGACAGATTATAACCAAAACAAGAGTGGCACAGCAAGAGAAAATACAGCCGCTGCACTAATGGCCACATCACGTACCTTCCTCTCCGTGCTTCTTCTCGCGTGTAGCGTGGATACGAAGTGTGTTACTGCACCTGACTCACGTTTTTAAAAAGTCGGCGCACATCATGGAAATAGAGAAAGGAATGGCACATAAAGCGTCCTTCGTATTAAGGCGCCATCTTAGAGTGGTAAAATAAAACTTTATGTGACTCAAGCCCAATTTATAATGGTATGAGTGAACGACAGCGATTTAATAAATATCCTATCCTACATGTTTCATATGCACCACCAATCGGTATTTCTTATAAATCACCTCAAAAACAACCATTGTATCCCTTTCATAAAGCATAGACATCCTCATTCAGAATCGACGCGATGAGGTGAAGCTAAGAAAGAGGAAAGGCACCCATAAATAGTGAGTAGGTGAGTGTGTCTTTGTTATTCGGAATTCATTCTTTTTAAAACAAACAAACATATTTGTTCCAAAACATATACACAGTTCACAATTATATTCATAACCCCATCAATAGTCACACAAATGTATGCCTTTGGGCCAGTACTTCCTGAAATTTCATTGCCCCAAAAAAGTTTATAAAAAATTATGGAGTTCCCTATCTAAATTTAGGCCCATGTCTACTGCCCTTAATTTAATAAGCCACTTACTTTCCAACTGTCTGAGGTGTAGAGTTCTATCTCCACCTCTATTTGAGATGTTCAACATTTCAATTCCATGGAAAGTTATATTTATTTTGCCCTCTGCCATGTGTGTGTTGTTATAATGTACCGCCAATGGATATTCAGAGTTCTTATTCCTTATAGCTCGAACGTGTTCTTGAATACGTTCTTTCAAGGGACGTATGGTACTGCCTATGTAGATCATACCACAGCAGCATTCGATACAGTACACTACATACTTTGAGTTACACGTAATAAACTCATTGATTCTATATGTTTTTTGTGTGTTATACCTGAACTCAGTTAATTTGTTTTTTGCTAGGTGACAAATACTGCACTGTCCACATCTATGAAATCCAAATGGTGGTGTAGGCAGCCAGGTATTAACAGGGTTAGGTCTCAAATAGCTGTGACACAAAGTCTGTTTGAGTGTTTTCCCCTACTATATATGATGTTTGGTTTGTCTGTAATTACTTTGCTTAAAGTGGCATCCATTTTGAGAATGTGCCAATGTTTGGTCATAATCTGAAAAAGATCAGTACTCGCTGCACTGTACGGAACCACTAAAGCGGGTTTATTTCTTCGATCCTTATTTCTTGTTTTTTGTGGATGTTTTGTGTTGTGTAACAAGTCTGACCGTTTCACCATACTCATTTTATCTTTAGCTGAGACCAAGGTCTGTGCAGGGTAGCCTCTATTTCTAAACCTCTTCTCTAGATTTCTCAATTCGAGTTCAAAATCACTGTCTATACTGCAATTGCGTCTTACCCTGATCATCTCCCCGTAGGGGATCGATCTAATCTGCATTTGAGGATGGGCACTACTCGCATGCAGTACTGAATTGCAGGCGGTTTTTTTACGAAATACCTTGGATCTAATTTTGTGTTCTACCACATATAAGGTGGTGTCCAAATAATCAATGCTCTTATTGCTTGACTGGTGTGTAAAATGTACATTGAATGTATTGGCATTTAAAAAATTGATGAAGCCTGTCAAGTGTTCCTCTGTACCTGACCAGAAAAGAAGAACATCATCAATATATCTGGTCCATAGAATGATGTGTTCGGCGTAAATGGCTGGACAATGTGTCCAAACATGGATCCTTTCATAGAAACCCATGTAAAGATTCGCAAACGATGGCGAAAATTTCGCACCCATTGCCACTCCTCTTATTTGTTTGAACCATTTCCCCTCATGCAGAAAAAAGTGTTGTCCAAAACTAAAGTTATTAGATCAATGAGCATGATGTTATGTTCATGTAGATTTGCATTTCTCGTGTCTAGAAAGTGTTGAACTGCTTCTAGGCCTCGTTCCCTCGGGATACATGTATACAATGAGCTCACGTCTAATGTTACTAAAAGATGACCGTCTGTCCATTCAAAATCTTCCACCTTGCTAAGTAAATCCTTCGTATCCTTAAGATACGAGGGAAGATTTTGAACCAAAGGTTGAAGAAACAGGTCGATGTATTCAGACAGTTTCTCTGTAGAGGAACCAATCCCAGCAATGATGGGCCTACCTGGTGGAAATGTGTTGCGCTTTGTGTACTTTAGGTAAAATATAAATACAAGCTGCTGTGGGTGTGGGGTTAAAGAGATATCTACATTCTGCTTCAGTAACCAATCCCTGAGTGTTCCAAAATTCCAATTTCTTTTCTATGAGATTGGTCACTTTACTCATGGGATTAGATACGACTGCCTCATATGCTGAGCAGTCCATCAATTGCCAATCGATCTCTGAAACGTAGTCCCTCCTGTTCATAATGACTACGTTCCCCCCCTTGTCTGCCTCTTTTATTACCAAATCATGATTCTTAGAGATTTTGTGTAAAGCCTCCCTCTCCTCCTTACTGATGTTTTGTTTATCTTGCTTTTGTTTATTTTGATACCTGTCTTCCAGCTTATATAGTTCTTGTGTGATTTTTGCGAAAAAATATCGATAACATTGTCTGGGGCCAAATTTGGTGTAAAACGGGACCGAACTTTTAGTCCACTATTAATATCAACCTCCATGTTAATATTCAAATCCTGTAATATCTGTGTGATGGTTGGATCAGGGGCCCCACTTTCTTCTAGAGACAGGAGAAGTTGTATGTTTTTAGCATCATTGACCGTCATCTCACATATAGACAGCTCCCTAGATGTCGTGGGCTCATTCTCATTTCTGTTAGAAAAGAACTTCTTCAGTTTCAGATTTCTTATGAACTTAAAAAGGCCAATATGATAATCTGTGAAGTTTGGTATTGAAGCAGGACAGAATCCCAAACCCTTGCTCAAAATCTTTATTTCATTTACATCCAACACATAGTCAGAGAGATTTATAACGTTAACATTATCATCCACACCATCAGATAAATTAAATGTTTCCTCAATATTTATTTCTGTGCTGTTTTGGACACTGATCTTGTTGTCATTCTTTCCTTTCCTCTGTTTATCCCTCTGTCCTCTAGTCTTGCCTCTTCTTGTCTTTTTTGATTTACATCCTGATGTTTTACCCTCTGTCTGGTACCTTTTCTGAATCTTTCCATCTCCAATAAAAAAGAGTTGGATTGTCCTACATTGGCGCTGTTTGATGGCCCTGCTGATACGCTGGACTCTTCACTCGTAAAACTAGCAATGCTTAATAGATCTGTCTCACTCAATGCAGCTGCATTTAGGGTGGCTCCCTCTAGTGTGATCCCTGTGTTCTGTTTATTGTTGGCGTTGACATTATCAAATTTACTTGCATAGGTAAACACCCTTCCATTCTTATAGTCGTTGTCATCGCGCTTCAATTTGCGCATTTTTTTATCTTTTATGTAAAGCTGATGATTCTGTAATACTCCTTTAAAAATTTTATAGTTTTTATCCGCTACTTCAGGTAGGTTCATCTGTCTTATTTCCTCCTCTAGATTCTTTATTTCCAACAGTAATTTTTCTCTTTTAGTGTTGGCATCTCTAATCAGTATATCTATCATACCAAAGGATGAAGATGTGATCAGATGTTCCCATTCTTTTAGCAGATCTGCCCCTAGATCATCAAAGGATGGAAAGATCACTACCCTCAATCCCCTGGGAATTTGTATAATATCCAAATACCTCTGTAAGATAGTTGCGTCCCACCAACGTGAGAGTTCCTGCTTTTTCAAGCGTTCTAGCCTTATAAATTTCATTTTGAGACCTTCATGTACTGAACCAACATTTGAAACATGTTTGACACTAGCTTTCATATTGAACAATTCCTCCAAGAGGTTGTCCCTATTATCATCAAAATCAGACATTTTCTTTTAAACAATTCAAATTTGTAAATTGTACAAATTGATCACCATCGATGATACTCTAGTATCCAAAAATGCAAAAAATTCCTTATAGGGAGTAGAGTGCAACACTGGCATACTTTTCATAAAGCTATTTCACAAAACATCCAAGGCAGAAGTTGCTAGATTTAACATGCACATCCACTATCTTATGTGTCTGAAAAAATACTTTACAAGAACTCAATATACTTTAGGTGCCCTTCAGGCAAAACGTCCTCCTCTGCCTTTAGGAAAACAAAACCAACCACCACTGGAGGCAAAATCCCCTCTGGAGTCCAATAATTTGTCGCACAATTGCCGAGGCACACTGAGTTTTAATCCAAGCCAGTGAAGCTAGCTTTTATCATTGGTCACAATATAGTTGAGGATCACAGATCAATTCACGGTTTTCTTTGTTTTGTTCTTTATTGTTCTTTTTAGAAAAATATATTTATATATACAAGCAGCCAAGCAGCCGACACGTGTTTCGTCCAAAGGACTTTTTCAAGGCTGCAAACAACGTATAAACATACAATTAAAATCCATTAAAACCACCAACAGATGAGTTAACACAAACTCCATATTTCATATTCAGTGAAAAGAGCCCATTTATTCCGAGCAACTCTTTTCTTTACATCTTATTATAAAAAGCTAGCATCAAACCATATATATACCCAAACACAAATTTAGATATAAACCATGTAACATGCACACTATTTACATGTTCGAAATATTTTATTTCTCAAACATTACAATTTATTTAAAAAATCACCATATTTATATCTATGATGTGAATACATTATTGAAAAAAGACATCTTTGTACAAACAGAGTCTCATACGTTAAAAAATCACTAAAACGAAGACCACCACCGAACACCAAATATATAGTGCACTTGTGTCAGAGAACCTACCACCAAAAAGATACCATGCACGCATATAGTTCCTCCATCTCACCTAATATGTATAGATATATCAAATAGTAGCTCCGTGATCAATAATATGAAGAACTGCTAAGACGTAGAAATTCCATGTCGTATCTCTACTCAAGAGATTAACTGTGTAGATCATTCTTTTACTCCAACAATTAGTTCGAAGAGGTCATGATAAACCTACAAATACGAGAATACCTATTACTCGTGTACTCCAACTGGCAATGATGTCACAGCAATTTAAACAATATTAAATATAGATAACAAAATGATAAATACCACCAGTAGCACTAAAAGTATTGTTTGACAATCCATACAAGATCTTGAAACCATGAGATAATCCAACCCTTAAGGATAGGAGCAATAGTCTACATCTTACGAATGTTTTAGGGAAAACAGTTCCACAGCAGGGCACGGATGGCAACTATATATACGTGCATCGCTAGGCTCAAAATACATAAAACCAGGATAAAAGGAGTTTTAAATTACAAATTGCAAGCATTGCTAATCGCTCCACATATATTCTAAGACATTGTGTGGAGAGTATTATATCTCCCTCTTAACTCGTACTGCCAAAGCCCGAGAAGAACCAATAAGTAAAAGTATACGTATTACATTATACGTTATAAATGCTTTTATACTGGCAGTTCAAAACAGAAATCGCTATGTATCCAACTGACAGATTATAACCAAAACAAGAGTGGCACAGCAAGAGAAAATACAGCCGCTGCGCTAATGGCCACATCATGTACCTTCCTCTCCGTGCTTCTTCTCGCGTGTAGCGTGGATACGAAGTGTGTTACTGCACCCGACTCACGTTTTTAAAAAGTCGGCGCGCATCATGGAAATAGAGAAAGGAATGGCACATAAAGCGTCCTTCGTATTAAGGCACCATCTTAGAGTGGTAAAATAAAACTTTATGTGACTCAAGCCCAATTTATAATGGTATGAGTGAACGACAGCGATTTAATAAATATCCTATCCTACATGTTTCATATGCACCACCAATCGGTATTTCTTATAAATCACCTCAAAAACAACCATTGTATCCCTTTCATAAAGCATTGACATCCTCATTCAGAATCGACGTGATGAGGTGAAGCTAAGAAAGAGGAAAGGCACCCATAAATAGTGAGTAGGTGAGTGTGTCTTTGTTATTCGGAATTCATTCTTTTTAAAACAAACAAACATATTTGTTCCAAAATATATACACAGTTCACAATTATATTCATAACCCCATCAATAGTCACACAAATGTATGCCTTTGGGCCAGTACTTCCTGAAATTTCATTGCCCCAAAAAAGTTTATAAAAAATTATGGAGTTCCCTATCTAAATTTAGGCCCATGTCTACTGCCCTTAATTTAATAAGCCACTTACTTTCCAACTGTCTGAGGTGTAGAGTTCTATCTCCACCTCTATTTGAGATGTTCAACATTTCAATTCCATGGAAAGTTATATTTATTTTGCCCTCTGCCATGTGTGTGTTGTTAAAATGTACCGCCAATGGATATTCAGAGTTCTTATTCCTTATAGCTCAAACGTGTTCTTGAATACGTTCTTTCAAGGGACGTATGGTACTGCCTATGTAGATCATACCACAGCAGCATTCGATACAGTACACTACATACTTTGAGTTACACGTAATAAACTCATTGATTCTATATGTTTTTTGTGTGTTATACCTGAACTCAGTTAATTTGTTTTTTGCTAGGTGACAAATACTGCACTGTCCACATCTATGAAATCCAAATGGTGGTGTAGGCAGCCAGGTATTAACAGGGTTAGGTCTCAAATAGCTGTGACACAAAGTCTATTTGAGTGTTTTCCCCTACTATATATGATGTTTGGTTTGTCTGTAATTACTTTGCTTAAAGTGGCATCCATTTTGAGAATGTGCCAATGTTTGGTCATAATCTGAAAAAGATCAGTACTCGCTGCACTGTACGGAACCACTAAAGCGGGTTTATTTCTTCGATCCTTATTTCTTGTTTTTTGTGGATGTTTTGTGTTGTGTAACAAGTCTGACCGTTTCACCATACTCATTTTATCTTTAGCTGAGACCAAGGTCTGTGCAGGGTAGCCTCTATTTCTAAACCTCTTCTCTAGATTTCTCAATTCGAGTTCAAAATCACTGTCTATACTGCAATTGCGTCTTACCCTGATCATCTCCCCGTAGGGGATCGATCTAATCTGCATTTGAGGATGGGCACTACTCGCATGCAGTACTGAATTGCAGGCGGTTTTTCTACGAAATACCTTGGATCTAATTTTGTGTTCTACCACATATAAGGTGGTGTCCAAATAATCAATGCTCTTATTGCTTGACTGGTGTGTAAAATGTACATTGAATGTATTGGCATTTAAAAAATTGATGAAGCCTGTCAAGTGTTCCTCTGTACCTGACCAGAAAAGAAGAACATCATCAATATATCTGGTCCATAGAATGATGTGTTCGGTGTAAATGGCTGGACAATGTGTCCAAACATGGATCCTTTCATAGAAACCCATGTAAAGATTCGCAAACGATGGCGAAAATTTCGCACCCATTGCCACTCCTCTTATTTGTTTGAACCATTTCCCCTCATGCAGAAAAAAATTGTTGTCCAAAACTAAAGTTATTAGATTAATGAGCATGATGTTATGTTCATGTAGATTTGCATTTCTCGTGTCTAGAAAGTGTTGAACTGCTTCTAGGCCTCGTTCCCTCGGGATACATGTATACAATGAGCTCACGTCTAATGTTACTAAAAGATGACCGTCTGTCCATTCAAAATCTTCCACCTTGCTAAGTAAATCCTTCGTATCCTTAAGGTACGAGGGAAGATTCTATATGTTTTTTGTGTGTTATACCTGAACTCAGTTAATTTGTTTTTTGCTAGGTGACAAATACTGCACTGTCCACATCTATGAAATCCAAATGGTGGTGTAGGCAGCCAGGTATTAACAGGGTTAGGTCTCAAATAGCTGTGACACAAAGTCTGTTTGAGTGTTTTCCCCTACTATATATGATGTTTGGTTTGTCTGTAATTACTTTGCTTAAAGTGGCATCCATTTTGAGAATGTGCCAATGTTTGGTCATAATCTGAAAAAGATCAGTACTCGCTGCACTGTACGGAACCACTAAAGCGGGTTTATTTCTTCGATCCTTATTTCTTGTTTTTTGTGGATGTTTTGTGTTGTGTAACAAGTCTGACCGTTTCACCATACTCATTTTATCTTTAGCTGAGACCAAGGTCTGTGCAGGGTAGCCTCTATTTCTAAACCTCTTCTCTAGATTTCTCAATTCGAGTTCAAAATCACTGTCTATACTGCAATTGCGTCTTACCCTGATCATCTCCCCGTAGGGGATCGATCTAATCTGCATTTGAGCATGGGCACTACTCGCATGCAGTACTGAATTGCAGGCGTTTTTTTTACGAAATACCTTGGATCTAATTTTGTGTTGAAAGAACGTATTCAAGAACACGTTCGAGCTATAAGGAATAAGAACTCTGAATATCCATTGGCGGTACATTATAACAACACACACATGGCAGAGGGCAAAATAAATATAACTTTCCATGGAATTGAAATGTTGAACATCTCAAATAGAGGTGGAGATAGAACTCTACACCTCAGACAGTTGGAAAGTAAGTGGCTTATTAAATTAAGGGCAGTAGACATGGGCCTAAATTTAGATAGGGAACTCCATAATTTTTTATAAACATTTTTGGGGCAATGAAATTTCAGGAAGTACTGGCCCAAAGGCATACATTTGTGTGACTATTGATGGGGTTATGAATATAATTGTGAACTGTGTATATGTTTTGGAACAAATATGTTTGTTTGTTTTAAAAAGAATGAATTCGAATAACAAAGACACACTCACCTACTCACTATTTATGGGTGCCTTTCCTCTTTCTTAGCTTCACCTCATCGCGTCGATTCTGAATGAGGATGTCTATGCTTTATGAAAGGGATACAATGGTTGTTTTTGAGGTGATTTATAAGAAATACCGATTGGTGGTGCATATGAAACATGTAGGATAGGATATTTATTAAATCGCTGTCGTTCACTCATACCATTATAAATTGGGCTTGAGTCACATAAAGTTTTATTTTACCACTCTAAGATGGCGCCTTAATACGAAGGACGCTTTATGTGCCATTCCTTTCTCTATTTCCATGATGCGCCGACTTTTTAAAAACGTGAGTCGGGTGCAGTAACACACTTTGTATCCACGCTACACGCGAGAAGAAGCACGGAGAGGAAGGTACGTGATGTGGCCATTAGCGCAGCGGCTGTATTTTCTCTTGCTGTGCCACTCTTGTTTTGGTTATAATCTGTCAGTTGGATACATAGCGATTTCTGTTTTGAACTGCCAGTATAAAAGCATTTATAACGTATAATGTAATACGTATACTTTTACTTATTGGTTCTTCTCGGGCTTTGGCAGTACGAGTTAAGAGGGAGATATAATACTCTCCACACAAAGTCTTAGAATATATGTGGAGCGATTAGCAATGCTTGCAATTTGTAATTTAAAACTCCTTTTATCCTGGTTTTATGTATTTTGAGCCTAGCGGTGCACGTATATATAGTTGCCATCCGTGCCCTGCTGTGGAACTGTTTTCCCTAAAACATTCGTAAGATGTAGACTATTGCTCCTATCCTTAAGGGTTGGATTATCTCATGGTTTCAAGATCTTGTATGGATTGTCAAACAATACTTTTAGTGCTATTGGTGGTATTTATCATTTTGTTATCTATATTTAATATTGTTTAAATTGCCATGACATCATTGTCAGTTGGAGTACACGAGTAATAGGTATTCTGGTATTTGTAGGTTTATCATGACCTCTTCGAACTAATTGTTGGAGTAAAAGAATGATCTACACAGTTAATCTCTTGAGTAGAGATACGACATGGAATTTCTACGTCTTAGCAGTTCTTCATATTATTGATCACGGAGCTACTATTTGATATATCTATACATATTAGGTGAGATGGAGGAACTATATGCGTGCATGGTATCTTTTTGGTGGTAGGTTCTCTACACAAGTGCACTATATATTTGGTGTTCGGTGGTGGTCTTCCTTTTAGTGATTTTTTAACGTATGAGACTCTGTTTGTACAAAGATGTCTTTTTTCAATAATGTATTCACATCATAGATATAAATATGGTGATGTTTTAAATAAATTGTAATGTTTGAGAAATAAAATATTTCGAACATGTAAATAGTGTGCATGTTACATGGTTTATATCTAAATTTGTGTTTGGGTATATATATGGTTTGATGCTAGCTTTTTATAATAAGATGTAAAGAAAAGAGTTGCTCGGAATAAATGGGCTCTTTTCACTGAATATGAAATATGGAGTTTGTGTTAACTCATCTGTTGGTGGTTTTAATGGATTTTAATTGTATGTTTATATGTTGTTTGCAGCCTTGAAAAAGTCCTTTGGACGAAACACGTGTCGGCTGCTTGGCTGCTTGTATATATAAATATATTTTTCTAAAAAGAACAATAAAGAACAAAACAAAGAAAACCGTGAATTGATCTGTGATCCTCAACTATATTGTGACCAATGATAAAAGCTAGCTTCACTGGCTTGGATTAAAACTCAGTGTGCCTCGGCAATTGTGCGACAAATTATTGGACTCCAGAGGGGATTTTGTCTCCAGTGGTGGTTGGTTTTGTTTTCCTAAAGGCAGAGGAGGACGTTTTGCCTGAAGAGCACCTAAAGTATATTGAGTTCTTGTAAAGTATTTTTTCAGACACATAAGATAGTGGATGTGCATGTTAAATCTGGCAACTTCTGCCTTGGATGTTTTGTGAAATAACATGTGGGCATAACATTGCATTTGGTTTACCTACGGGATCATATGAAGCCCAATTTGAATGACCACAACTCCTCCCGGTTGTTGAACAAAGGAACATGAACATCTTCTTGATCTAATCTCTTGGCATCTTGGTGGGTTTGATCTCTCTATCTCGAAGATTTGACAATTCTATCAGTGGTGGCTGGCGACATTTAAAAGTGGCAAGCGAAACAAATACTTTGACCTGCTGAGAGGCACTGTAAGAAACCAGCAATGCCTTTAGGGTCAAAGCCAAAGCTTTCAACCGTTGCTCATTATAACTAGTGTTTTTAACAGACCACGACTGAGAGCTCTGGAGTTGATGCAGTGCAAGTTTCTCACAGTGCCTGTTGGTAGGTCAGATTCAAAAGGTGTTTAAATTACATGTTTACCTACCCACTGGCTACTCATCCTCTGTTCCCACATCCTCCGTTCCCTCAGTGTTCTTCTGCAGTCCGTGGGTATCAGAGCAAACTCCCATAACCAATCCCGACGCTGCTTTCATGCTGCTGATAACATTAACCAGCATGAGAGAAACTTGAGGTTTGGTTGGAGCGGGCAGGTTCGGCGCTCATTCAGGCACTGTGGACCTGTGGACCTGTGCCTGGTTTCCACCTGGCTGCCTAACACAGATTGAGTGGGAGAGGTTAAAAGTGCACATGTCGGGCTGGCCGTCGCAAGACAGGTGGTAAAACGGACATGGGCACTTTAAACTGAAGTGGGCACCACTCCTCCGCAGCTATCAATCAGCAGCAATGGCCTCATCCTTACACTCGGCTCGGGCTGGGAGCAGTAAAAAATAAAATGGTAATAAAATAATTTTATTACCATTTTATTTTTCGTGTTTGCTGCACTCGCAGCAAGGGAAAGCGACGATCTTCTGCCCTAATGGAGGAACCGCTGCTAAATTCCATACATGTAGGGCTGTAGTACATAACCAATGCATGGCATCTTTTTAGCATGCACATAGGACCAGCACCTGAGGTAAACATGCACCATATTACGTGAAAGTGGCAGAAGGGGCATTTTTTTACAATGTACAACTGAGTGGCAGGACAGCTAGGACACCACGTCGCACAGCCAGTGCTACCAGCTTATCTTTTCCTTGAAAGAGATTGTTAGAAATTGGGTTACTGGTTGACTGAGGTGTGAGTATGTGTAAAGTATTTGCGCAACACTTTAAACAGTAAAACAGTGAAAACACCACACAAAAAGGTCCCATATCAAATCTGAAAATTAGAGAAAAATATACAAATAAAACAAAAACAATATGGCAAAATTCCAACCAATAGAACCAAAGTCGTGAATTTTCAAAGAATAAACTGCAATATAGCGCCTAAAAGCATAAAGCGCCATCCACGGCTATCTACTCATGCTGGACCGGGTCAAAAGTTCAGACCAACCGCGATGGATCGTGGGTCGGATATAGTCCCAGATTAGTCCCTCTGAAGGGTTACTGTTTCAAGGTTTGTGCCAAGAGCCCCGTTCGAGTTGGAGAAGGTCACAAGGAGCAAGGAGAGGGACGCTGATGGTGATCGGCATGGGGTGAAGAGCATGGCGGGCGCCGCGGATGGACGGGATCGAGGTTCGTGTTGGCGGTCCTCTGTGGGTGATCAATGCTTGCTGTGCAAAGAGACAGGCTGGCAGTGGCTCACGCTGATTTTCAGTGCGAGCGGCGCAATTCCAGTGCAAACGGGCCAGTTCGCGGTCGCGAAGAGCCCAAAAGCATGATTTCAACAGCTTGTGAACCACAACAAGGTCCAGGACCTGAGGGGCACCACTTGAGGGTCAGCATCTCACTGATGACGGGTCCAGGAGCGGTTGGGGAGTCTGGTATGTCTCTGAGGTTCAGATCAGGAGGCCAGAAGACCAGGCCTTAGAGCCTGTGTTCAAGATGAAGTTGCAGGTTCAGTTCAGGCAAAAGATCAGCAGGTAGCAGTTCAGCACAACAGGGCAGCAGTTCCTTTAGAGCAACAGTCCAGCAAAGTGGCAGCCCTTGTAGCAGCACAGCAGTCATTCTTCCTGGCAGAGTATCCACAGGTCCAGAGGTTTGCTGAAGAGTTGTTGTCTGAGGTCCTTCTTTTATACACAGTTGTGCCTATGAAGTGGGGAGAAACTTCTAGAGGCATGCCTTTGAAGTGTACAAATGCCCTGCCTTCTTGGCCCTGGCTTCAGACTAACTACAGGTGGTATACAGCCCTTTGTTTGGAGTCAGGACACAGCCTATTCAAGTGTTCCCTTCCATCCCGCAAGTGATGGCCCATCCAGTCACACCTAAGCTCCTATTGTGAGCAGTCTAGGAGGAATACACAAAGCCCAACTGTCACCCACACCCAGTCATGTGACATAGAGACAGGCTTCAGGCACCAAATGGCTAAGGTAAAAAAATGCCAACTTTCTAAAAGTGGAATTTTCAAAATTGTAATTTAAAATCCAACTTCACTATAAGTTAGGATTTTAATTTGTGATTCCAGAGACACCAAACATAAACTAGCTATCTCTTCCCATTTGGAAATTACACTTATAAACTGTAATAAGGTAACTCCAATGTTATCCTATGGCAGGGAATGGACTTGCAGTAGTGAAAAACGAATGTGAGAAATTTTCACTGCTAGGACATGTAAAACTTAAAAGTATATGTCCAGTTTTTTAAATACACTGCATCCTGCCCATGGGGCTGTCCAGGGCCTACCGTAGGGGTGACTTATAGTTATTGAAAAGGAAGGTTTGGGCATGGCAAAAGGTTTATTTTGCCAGGCCAAAATAGCAGTTCAAAACTGCAAACACAGGCTCTTCAATGGCAGGCCTGAGACGTGTTTAAAGGGCTACTTAAGTCGGTGGCACAGTCAGGGCTGCAAGCCCACTAGTAGCATTTAATTTACAAGCCCTGGGTACATGTAGTGCCACTTTACTAGGGACTTGTAAGAAATTTAAATATGTCAATTAAGTATAAGCCAATGTTACCATGTTTTAGGGAAGGAGCACAACCCCTTTAGCACTGGTTACCAGTGGTAAAGTGCACAGTCTTAAGGCCAGCAAACACAAAGTCAGCAAACATGATCACCACGCTCAAATCCAAATGTACAGCATATGCCTGTCCATATAAATATGTATAATTTGATTACATGTTTGTATTTAGATATGTGCATTTCTTTGTACAAAAGTATATACTGCTTATGGTTTAAAAATATATAGATTTCTTCAGGTCTGCTTAACAAATATATGTTACTTATATATATATATTTATACATTAGTTTATGCTTAACATGTATATAGGTCTCGGTATAGTTTTCATTTAAGTTATTTGATTAGCTGCTTATGAGTCTGTTTATTTTAGTTATCTATTACAATATATAAATACGATCATAACAATAGTATCTATAAGTGCTTCACTATTGAAATATTGAGGAAAACATGAAAATAAAATATATATCTATATTTTTCATAAAAATACACAAATACATGAGCTTTTACGTACAGCAGCACCTGAAAGTCTGAATTTCTAACTATCCATGCTTGCACATATGGAACTTTATGCAATACGATATTATATCTCTTTGTTATTTTACTGATACATGTATACCCTTTCTATGTAGTTATGTATCTATATATTTATTACTTTACTCCTACTGTAGAAAGAAAGACACAAAAGAAAAAAGCCTTCAACTCCCTCCAGTGCACTACTCTGTCTCATCCTACACCTCTCTCAATATATCCTCTACCTCCACTCTCTGACTCATCCCAAACCTCATTCTACTACTATGAGCTCCCCAAGATCATTTCTTGACTCTTCCCTCCTCTATCCCTCTTTGATTCACCTAAGCCTCATTTAACTACTATGATCTCCAAACTAACACTTCCTACACTCTTCCCTCCTGTATACCTTCATTGACTCATTCCAAACCTCATTTTACTACTATGATCTCCCTAATAATCCTTTCTAGTCTCTCGCCTCCTCTATCTCACCTTTGACTCATTCCAAACCTCATCTAACTAATATGAACTTCTAATAACACTATCAAGCCTCTTCCCTCTTCTATCCCTCCTTTATCGTATTCAATCAAACTAACAGACTCACATGTCCACTGCTCAAATTAACAACGTATATTTCCCTATACTAATCCACCACTAATTCTTTGGGTTCCCGAGTAATGTGCTACTTGCCAAAAGCGCTTCAATGCCTCATCGGAATAGTAAGCACTATATAAATACAATTACAATTACCATGTGTAGAGGAGAGAGCACATGCACCCTAGCACTGGTAGCAGTGGTAAAGTGTCAGAACCCTAAGACCAACAAAAACGAATTCAGCAAAAACTGGGAAGAGGAAGGCAAAACATCTGGGGATCAGTGGTGGCCAGCATGGCTCGCAAGTGGCGGGGCGGGCGCGGGGGGTCACGCAGGGGGGCGAATATATAAAAACAAAAAACTTACCTTGCTGCCGGGTCTTGCATCTCTGTTCCTGCTCTCCTCATGGAACTCGGGGAACAGGAAGCACAGCAGCCCCACTGACGAATCACAACGCTGCAATGCAGCATTGTGATTGGTAAGCACCCAGGCTCCCCTGACCAATCACAACGTTGCAATGCAGCGTTGTGATTGGTTTTGAGCATCCTGGTTCGAAGCTCAACCAGGGAATGGGGGCCTGGGTATGTTCTCCACGCAGGCTGTAATGTAGCCTGCATGGAGAACGGGGAAAGTGCGCATGACTGGTTTTGGGGGCCCGTGACGGCCGACCAAGCAGTCACTGCGCACTTAGGAGTGGGCAAACCACTCCTTCCCTGCCCTGCTCTGAGAGCAGAGCAGCCCGCCTGCCCGCACAGCAGCACGAAGCATAAAATTATAATAACGCAAAGTTATTATCATTTTATGTTTCTACGACGCACTACTTAAAAGCAGTGGGGGGACTCTCCTCCGCCATAGCGGAGGAGTCGCCACGGCTGGGGATGACCCTGCAGAAAGGGCCAGTTCTAACAGGGACACACAGGGGTCTTATTTAGAGCTTGGTGGACTGGACACTCTGTCACGTACTTGCCCTATGTTGTGTCTGCCATATTACAAGTGCATTATAGTCTATGGCACTTGTAATGTGGTGGGTGGGATAGCCTCCATGTTTTGAAGGACTATCTTGTTTGCCAAACTCTAAATATAGCCCTTAAATGGAAATGAATAGTTATTTGGGACTGGATAAATGTTCACTCCCTGGGGGCCTGTTTGCTCCTTACATGCTTCCATAATGGTGACACGAAAGGGCCAGAGGATATGAGAGAGAAAGAAAGAGTAGGAGTGTACACAAGTAACCTGTCATCAGTAGCACCCTCTGTGGAACGTTAAGATTGACTCAGCAAATCAGAACACTCAGGGGCATATGTACAAGCCCCTATCGCCATGGGAACGTCACTTTTTGTGATGTTCCCGTGGCGATAGGAACTGCTTATGTACAAGGCAGCGTTAAGCCACTTAACGTGGCTTAACGCTGCCTTGTACATAAGGCATCCTTTCACGCTATGGTTAGCGTGAAAGGGCGTGCAGTAGGTGTTGCAGTGGCGTTCCACCGCAACACCCATTGTATTTGATGCTGCCCCTATGTACAAGGGTGGTGTACATAGGAGGCAGCGCCAAAATTAAGACCAGGAAAATCCTGGTCATAAGTTGGCAAAACGAGGAAAAATGCATTATTTCTCCTCGTTTTTGCTTTTTCCATGTGTGCTGCCTCGTGCAGCACACATGGAAAAAGCAAAATGCCATGGTTTGTTTATGTACAGGAAGGTGTCCCTTCCTGTACATAAACAAACCTTTAAAAAATGCCATTTGTGTGCTGCATGAAGCAGCACACATGAAAGTTACAAAATGGCATTTTAGGATTGTTTATGTGCAGGAAGGGACACCTTCCTACACATAACCAATCCTCCCCTGCACACAGACACCCTTGCCTGCGTTGGCGCTAAGTTGTTAAACTTAGCGCCATCACATGGGGAAACGCAAGGCTGCACCACATTCTTTTAAATATGGTGCACCCTTGCGTTTCCGAAGTGGCGGAGCGTGTCGTTAAGCCCAGGAGGCTGATGACACGCTCCGCCACTTCATTGTGCATATCCCCCCTCAGTATGAAGGCATGAACAGAAACTCGATGGAGACAGTGGGCTTGTCTGTTTGTAGAGGATCCGATTTGGTGGAGCTAGTTCCAATGCCTTTACTGCAGTATCCCCGTCGCTATCTAAGATCACTGCGTTTTCTGTTCTCAATCACATATATTTCCAGTTGTCACTTGGGAAGAAATGCCTGTTGTATGTTTTGTTTTGTTTTGACTGTGCTGGCTACAGAAAAATCAAGTCAAACTTCAAAGTGCTAGCTACTTCATGACATTTTTCCCATGAGGAGACTATACAGTGAGTGTCACTGGCCACAATGCTGGATATTGCCTATTTATAAATGGAATGATGGTTCAGTGAGTCAAGCTCTTACTGCTGACATCTGCCACTATATCAGAACACAGCTATTTTCTCCATTATTTTCTAGTGGTGAGCCCCGTATGAATAAAAACAGGTTTGCGAAATAAGCTCCTGACTTAGGTCCTCCTTACGAGTTAGCCAAAATTTGGTGTAGGGTTCCTGGGGGCTAGAATCTCTCATTCCATCCAGTATGCCTAAACCAAATACCAGGTATTCTGAGTTTTCTCCTTGGAATGGGTAATATCCGCGAATCCCTGGAAATACCAGGTTCTTTTTTGGGCATTTTTTCCAATTCTGGTGATTAAACCACTGACATTTTCAGGCTTCTTTTGAGCAGGTGGAAAGTGTCAGCAGGAGGAAGAGGGGACGGATAGTTGGGCCAAGGGTATGGAGTTTCAGGGCAGGCTTCTGTCAGTCAGAGGAGGAGGAGCATAGTCTGCCTCCCCATGCTGGTACAGGGGTCGGGTAGTGACCGGCCTAGGCAGCTGTCTGTGATGGCCGGTGACCCAAGACCCCCCCTAATTATCAGGTTCAGAGTTTGCAGACCTGGGCCTGCATCATTTCACCCAGAGTTATTGCTCAGGGTGAAATTGTGCCACTTATAATGAGGACCGAAGTGCAGAACTGAGAAGTTCTAAAGCAGGTACATTTTATTTTTCATTGGGAATTCTGTCAATTTATTAAATGCAAATATTCCCTTCAGAAGCATTGGTAAAATAGCCACATTCCATTGTACCCGCATAGGCCTCATACCTGCATTTACCCAAGAAATATTCAAAAGAGCTGTAACTAAGTGGAAACAGCGATAGATACTTGTGAACGTGTAATGTCATGAAGGCACTGGGAGCAAGCAGTAGTTAGCACCAAGATGTATTCCTTGTCATAATCTGAGCATGGTCATCCCTAGCCAGCCAGCAAGCAACTGACTTACCCTAGAAGACTCACACTTGAGCACCAACTATTGAATACAGACTATAGAATAACATTACAAATAACATTCTTTCTATGCCTTAAAGGCATACCACTACAGTTTATTACATCATCCTCAGAAGTCTTCAAATGTTTGGTATCTTTGAAAACTTTTTTGCAATTCTCCAAGTGTAAAGTTACACCTAGGTTGGAAAGTACATGCCTCCAGCCCCTCAAATCAGAGTATGGTGCCCTCTACAACAGGATTTATGAGTGTAAAGTTACCACTAACAACTTTACACATGTAGATGGAGATTTTTGTCATTGTGGTGGAAATTAATTATGGAGAACATTATTGAAGTGAATTCTTCTTTAAAAGAAAAAATAAAATAAACGTATAATACAAATTTCAACTCATTTAACACATTATCATACTACTAATCAACTAAAATGGTACGGCATAAATACTTATGAAATTAAATGTGTATTAAATAGTTCAACTATTTAAATATATATTTCAAATTCATGATATAGTTTTACCACAGCATTTTTGGTGAGCTGTTGAGGAAACAGAGACCATCAGTGATTAAGAAACGCATACAAGTAATATTTAGAACTTTTTAGCAGCTGGCCAGCAAGTGAAATGCCTTGGTTCAATGTTTTTGTTTTACTGAGTTGTCCTAGTGTTAAGTACAGGGCATGATGCTTTCCTTAGTTCTGTCCTTAGTAGATTGTTTGGTTTGTATTTTGAGTCTTATATTTTTACATTGTGAGACAAATTGATCCTTATGTACCACACTGCCTTGTCACTGAGTGAAAACAGCTTTTTATTATTATTGTGTACCCTTCCCCTTCAAAATAAAATATTAGATTTTTTGTACTCTGGTTATCTGGTATTTGGCCTATAAAGTGGCTCTGAAGTAACCAATGCCTGATGATCAGACTCCAGATACATATAATCTGCCTGGAAAAGGAAAAACGTTTTTGCTGACATTAAAAAATGTATACTATAAATGTAATTTAATTTAAAATGGTACAGAACATTTCCTTATCAAATTAAATGTGTATTATATAATACAATTATTTAAATATTACATCAATGTATGAATAATCTTTAAGCAATAATTTAAAAAATCCTCCCTAATTCTTTGTTTAATATGCATTACATTTTTTAGTTAGTTATGTGTTTAATTAATTTAAATTATTTTGAATTTTGTAATAAAAAATGTTTATTTAATTGTTTGTAGTCATTTTGTTATTCAATTTTAAAATACTATAATTATTATAGAATTATATAACATGTAGGCCTTTATTATGATTAGCCTGGTAAATGGTGTAATATTTATCGCACCTGATAGCCTGACTTTAGAGAGTTGGAATTTAGCAAGTGAATAAATCCTACCCAATTACGAGTTTAGAGGAAATAACATGAGGAATTTGGTGCTCACTGCCCCAAAATCTGCATGTTCCGGTTAATACTGGGCATTTTTCCTCTGATAAATATTGGCAGGCTCGACCTGCCGATATTTATCACAGAACTCATATTTGCAAATTGTATCGTAACAACAGTTACCGCACATATCCCAATTAACCTTGCCACTCATAATGAGGGCCTATATTTAAATATATACAGATAAATGTACATATTACCTACTGGAGGTCACCAGTAGGTACTTATAGTTAGGACCTAGTTTCCATAGGAAGAGTGTTTTTTCATTTGCCAATAACTTTGGCGCAATTTGACGAATCTTCACAAAATTTTCAAAACTGATATGATGCTCACTTCAGCTGCTGTCTTGAAGGTTTCGGGGTGATCCGTCAAGCGGGGCCGAGAACCAGAATAAAAGCGCGTTTTCTCGATGTTAATTCTCATAGGACCTATAGACACTACTACAGCCCGAACTGCTGAACGGATTTACACCAATTTTGAAGATTGCAGTTTGCTATGGCTTGGCAGGAGCACCGCACCTGCCAAGTCATAGCAAACTCTGCTCTGCATCTAGTAAGCGAGAACATGTAAAATGCTCTTGCTTACTCGAAGCAGAGCAGAATTGCTTTTGGACTGAGGGAGCTGCATGTTTAGCAGCTCCCTCCGTCCAAAAGCAATGCTGGCTCCCACAGGGCACAGGTTCTTTAAAATAAAAAAAAAAAGGTCAGCCCCGGGGGATTGGGTCCCCGAGGCCGAAATCGGTCAAGGAGGGGGGGGGGCCACGCGGCCCTCCTTCCATTATTTAGAAAATAGATAAATAAATAAAAAAAGGCCACGCCCGAGGTATAAATAAATAAAAACATTGAAAAAAAGAAAATGCTGGGGGATGGGGTCCCTGGGGCCGAAATCAGCCCAGGAAGGTTGGCCGCATGGCCCCCATCACACATTGAAAAGAGGCCTGGCCCTGAGGGATGGGGTCCCCAGGGCCAGTAATAGCCCAGCGAATGGAGGCCATGCAGCCTGCCGCCATTAAAAAAAATTTCAAAAGGAAAAAAAACTTCCAGCAAGTCACCGGAGGCTACGCCTCCATCACCACCACTCTGCAAGCGCGCCTCCTGATGCACTGCCGGTTGGGGGATTAAGTCCCCAAGGGTCCAAAGGGTCCTTGGGGACCAACAAGCACTCTTGTTACCGCCAGTAAGTCCCACGCACGGGGACTGCCCAGAGGTCTTCGGAGGCCAAAACCCCCTTTCTCCACCACTCTGCAAACACGCTTCCTGGCGCACTGCTGGTTGCAGAATGAATTCCACTTTATTCCTGAGGGCCTCAGGACTAAAGTTAACTTCTTCCCCAACCAGTAGTGCGCTGGAGGCATGTTTGCAGAGTGGTGGAGAAAGGGGGCGTGGCCTCCGACAACCTCTTAGCAGTCCAGCTGTGTGGAACTTACTGGAGGTAACAGGAGGGGTAGTTGGCCCCCAAGAACCCTCAAGAGCCTAGGGGAATTCATGCGCCACCAAAAACGTCTCAGCAATCCCGCTGTGTCAGACTTACTGGAGGTAACAAGAGGGGTAGTTCATGGGACCACTGCCAGATCTCAATAATAACATAAAAAAGTAAACCTACATTTTAAATGCAGCCCCGTTTCTTTTAAGAAAAATGTGCTGCATTTAAAAAACAAATTTATTTTTTTGATAAGCAGTCACAGACTTGATGGTCTGCTAACTATAGCATGCCACCATCCCTGTAATGGGCTCCAGTCAGCGTGAAATATATAAAAAAGTGATGGATGGGCCTACATTTTAAATGCAGCCCATTTCTTTTAAGGAAAATGGGCTGCATTTAAAAAACAAATTTACTTTTTTGATAAGCAGTCACAGACTTGATGGTCTGCTAACTCCAGCATGCCACCATCCCTGTAATGGGCTCCAGTCAGCGTGAAGTATATAAAAAAGTGATGGATGGAATACTTGAATTAGTCTCAGCCACTGGTAATTACTCATGCCTGCATCCTAGTCCATTGTTATCCAAGAGGAGAGAGGCGCAATTTACGACTTATTTCCCGAATAATAATGAGGTAAGTTGGGTTTGCTATTTACTCCAAATCTGAATTTTCCGAACCAACCTATTTGTACATAGGTCAGTTTTGGGAGTTATGTAATGGTTGCAAAAATACTGGTCACAATTTGCGACAACTATTTTGCAACCAGTAAATAGTACATCTGGCCTTAAGCTTCTTTTTGGAGGGAGTCTTTGCAGAGAAAATGGGAGATACTCCCAGCATGGAATAGATAACAGATAAGGATGGAGATTCAGTGATCCTTACTGGGAGTAATTGGGCCAGCCCTGGGAATGGTTAGGTAGAAGAGAAGGTGAGGGCAGGACACCAGGTAGTTGCAATATTGCTGGTCTGTAATGAAAAAAGACTATGAGATAGCTTAAAAATAGGAACCACATCACTTTCCTAAATAGTTTGGGTAGAAAACGTGCATAAATGTGTAAAATTCGCTCAAGGGGCTTAGCTTGTCACTGGTTTAACCCTTGCTTGACTTACTCAGGGGAAAGAGCTAACTGATTATTAAGAAGAATAGAAGACTTGTTCATTGTTTGGAAGAATTCCTATCTGCTTTACAGAAGACAGGAAATAAACTGTGTATTCCGCCCTGACTTGTATCTTTGGAACTTCAAAAGAAGGGCATGTGCATCCACATAGTTGATACTACTGCAGAGGAAGCCCAGGAACCAGTACTAACTGAGCATTGTGCTGATAACTTGAACTGAAATTTAAGTGAAACCCTCATGGAAAATGAACTAATGGACTAAAGGCTACAGGTCTTTTCATGAAAGTTAGAAGCATTTTGAACGACCAGAAACAACATTACAGAGACTTTGCAAATAATTGCGACATACACAAATTTCATCTTAGCAGGACAGGGACATGTCGCCCTGAAAAAGACACAAGCTGCCAAAAACATTTTACCTAGCCATGTTCCATTGTAGATCAGTCACAAAGGGCGACTATATCTTGATTTAACACATATCTTAGGCCAACATTTATTTTTTTATTTTAAGAATTTTTTTGTGTAAAATAAAAGTATTCATAGTGGAAAAATACATTTAAAATTTAGTCTGGAATGAGGAATATTAACATGTCAGCTATACACATTCAACTCTTTGGATGATATAAGACACTAAGACCTATATTTCCTATTGACTAGTGCAGTTGCTAGCACAATGTTAAGCTGCACTTCCAAAAGCAAAATGGTGCAAGCAGCAGCATTGATCAACCACTGAATGACAAATCTATTTTGTGAGGAAAGGTGGCGTGACTGCAGTGACAAAAATGCTTTGCATTGTGGGTCACCAAGCAGTGAATGCAAATTTTCCTCTATGGAATTTCAGGAAATTCACTAAATTTATACCATATTACAGATAATCCAGTGGCACAACATTACAACTATAAAAAGGATGTGAGAATGCACTTTCCTGAAATAAATCTTCTGAGACGCAACAATTGCAATCAATAATTTTGGCTAGGGCATAACACTCCTAACTCCAGCCTCTCTCATCTCTAGCCCATACATCTCGCTACACTTTTATTCGTTTCCTGATCATCTAGCCAAGTTTTACTTGCTGTCTTGTTCCCTTGCTGCTCTATTTTTATTTTTCATCTTTTTTTTGTGTCTGACTATTTATCATCCTCAACTCCCAAGTCATGGCAGGAGAAGTCTCGTACTCCATCGGTGTAGTCCAGGCGTTAAGCCGGGCATTATCTTTTCCAGTTAGGAGGTGAAGGAACTTATTTTTTACTAGCTGTGTCACCTCCCCCTCATGTTGTCAGCAAGCCAAGAAAAGACCAGAGTCTGGTGGAGGGCTAACTATGCTGGGGTGAGTGTGGTGTTGCATATGCCGAAAACTTGCATCACACGTTCCCCGTAGAAAGTTAAAGCACAGCTGGACAAACGCCTTTGACAGGGAATAGGATCTGCTGCACCTGCTCAGTTTTGAAGTGGTGACGACAGGTAAGTGATGTTTAGCATTTTGTAATCTTATATTAACAGCAATGTAATGCAGATGCAGTATTTTGTGATTGCTGCTATCCCTAGTAATAGACGAGAACAATTGTGTCACAACATTAAGGCAACTCAAGACCAAATACATTCTCAATCGCGATTTGAAGTTTCCAAATGGGCTTAACACCGATGAGGAGCTGTACACCTGTTTGTAAAATGTATGAATTTGCCTTCTTTAAGTAGGTCTTACACAATCAGCTGGATTATGATCATGTGATTGTTTTTCTTGGTTGGTCTGTCCTCTTGTTCTGTAGGTCTGTATATAGGCAGTATGTGACAAAGATATGGTAGTCTCACCTTTTGAGTTAAATATAATTTAAATTCTGATGTAGTGTTGATCTCCTCGTGAGCTTGTCAAAATACAATAAAATAGTTGATCATGGAAACGTAAATGAGTATTAATCGTGACCCATCGTGGCATTACTGTTTCAGTGACAATCAATAGGGCAGCAATTACTTTTCCCATTAGGGCTCAATTGTGAAGTACAACTGTGATAATTAGATACTAATGATTTTGGTATTTGAATCAGGAGGGCAACAATGAATTTGCCCACTTGGACTAAATTCTGAAGTACAACTGTGATAATTAGATACCAATGATTTTGGATTATGAATCAGTAGTATATTTGAAATTATTGCCATTGACACATGCTAATATGTTCTGTGTTTTTTTGTTAAATTGGCCCCCTTGTGCTCAATTATGCCATTCAACTGCAATTCAAATGTGATTATATGTAATGAATGAGTTAAATTCATGCTTCATTATTAACGTTTTTCAGAGAAACATATTTAATTGGTCCATTGGTTAATCTCAATATTGATTAAGTTTTATTTAAGTGAAGTGCCATGCAGCGCATGGTAACCCGCTGTGTTCTTTTGTTTCCATGATGACGTTTGGTATAAAAGTGACTAGAGGGCGGTGAAGTGATTCTGTGATCAAGGCCATCAGTGGCGGCCAAAAGGAGTTACAGAGTACCTGGCAAAATAAATAACATTATGAACAGTATTTAGTGTCTGCATCAAACCTGTGGGAGGCATCACAAGTTGTGGATTGTATATATATACAGTATATATTACCTACTGGAGGTCACCAGTAGGTTGTTATAAGCGTTTTTTGTGCCAATATCTTTGGCGTCCTTTGACGAATCTTCACGAAAATTTCAAAACCAAAAGGGGCGGTCTGGTCAGCTGCTGTGCTGAAAGTTTCGGGGTGATTCTCAAGCGGGGGCTGAGAAAAATGGTGGTCCCACTTGATGTGATCAGTGATGTCACTGACCATGTCATGAGTGATGTAATATGTGAGGTCATAAGCAGTGCATTACGGGGGCTTGAGTTATAGTTAGCTCAGCTAACTATGACTGCTAACTCTGACTGCTGAATTTTACTGGTTTTTATGAGTGAAACCTGAGCCTAACTATAATGTCCCTGCAACCTTGAGTTTTTTCACAGAATTTGTAAGTATTTTTTAATTCTATTTCCTAGCTATAGAGCCCCTGTAACCTTTGTTTTTTCAGTGAATATATATATATATGTGTACATATATATATATATGTATTTTGTCACTGAAAAAAACAAAGGTAGGTTAAAGTAATGTTATAGTTTGGGGAAATATTCAGTGACAACATAACGTTTAAACTTTAAAAAGCAGAGAAGTTCACCAGTCAGTTATCTCAAGTAACTATAAATTGTGCCCTAAGGTAACTATGCACAGTTTTCTCTTCAATAATTTCATTGCAAGTGTTGCAGTGATATTATCAATGATGTCATAGAAGATGTTATGAGTGATGTAATATGTGGAGTAAAACGCAGATCATTGCGAGGGCGCAAGTTATAGTTGCCTTTGGACAAGAGATATAGTTACTTGATAGGTATAACTGGTGAATTTCTGTGCTTTTTCAAGTTTAAACGTTTTGTTGTTACTGAACATTACACCTAACTATAATGTTATATTAACCTTTGTTTTCTTTCAGTGAATTTCAAGGGTTTTCTTAACATAGAGTAATATTTTATTACCCTACGTAAAGCCAACCCCCTGCAGCCAGTTAACCCCACACTGTGAGATTGTCCACAAGGCCTGGCCTGTGAAAGAGGACCCACTAATCTGCGGCAAAAGCTTTTTTTTTTTAAAACATTTTGGGCCCCAGTCCCTCTAGAGCCCCACCACCATGCCTAGGGGGTCAGGGTATCCCTAACCTGCCCCCTTGTCTTTTTTTGCATTTTGTTAGGACTCAGGTCTGAGTCCCAAGTCTTAAGATGGTTGCCAACACGTCCTTGTTGATGTTGTGGCAGCCAATCAGGTCTCAGTAGGAGATCTGTTGGAGCCACAGAGGCTCCGCATACCTAGATATACAATTTTTTTTAGCATTAATTGCTCACAAAGTGCTGAACGGATTTACACCAAATCACAAAAAGCTGTCTTTTTGGACCAAGATCTAGCTTTCAGCCAAATTTGGTGTAAATCTGATCAGCGGTTTGCCCTGTAGCTGTGTCTAAAGTTCTTATGGAAAAATGAATGGGGAAAACACATTTTGGGACCCCCCTTTTCTGGAAAAGTTCAAGGTGATTCGTCTAGTGGGGGCCGAGAAAAGGGGGGCGGGGTCCTGATATGCGTTTTCCCCATGCAATTTCCCATAGGGATTTTAGACACAACTTCAGCCCGAAACTCTGAACGGAATGACCCCAAATTTGACAGAAAGCTAGATCTTGATCCAGAAACAGTGCTTTTGTAATGTGGTATAAATCTGTTCAATAGTTTTGGAGTTATTAAAGAAAAAAGATTCATGTATATAAAGAGACGCAGATCCACAAGCCAACAGCAATGCTGTGATTGGCTGGCCTCAACCTGAAATATAAGCTGCAGCTGCCATTTTGTCAATCGGGACACAGTTCCCGGGGGGGGGGATTAAGTAGAAATAGGATATAAGGGGTCAAGATAGAGGTATCCTGACCCCATGGAGGCGTCTGTGAGGGACACCTCATGGACAATAAATCGTCTAAAAATGTATTATTTTTCTCGCATTAGGATCCACTGCGGTACTCAGCGCGCCCCCCCCCATTTAAATGTGTGCTGGATCTGTGGATTCAGACCCCAATAAAAAATACACTCACTCACAGACTCATTCACACACTCTTCTCACACCCCCACACAACCACTCACACAACCACTCACACATCCATACACCCACTCACAAACCATACAGTCACTCACCCACCCTCTCACAAACCCGTAGTCACTGATAGATCTACTCAGAGACCCAGAGAACCACTCACTCACACACCCACTCACATACACACACATACACAGGCACTCACACTCCTAACCACACAGCCATGTACACACCATACAGGCACTTACACACCCTCTCACAGACCCATGCAGCCACTTACATACCCATTCACACACCTATACAGCAAATCCACTGACACACCCATACAGCCACTCACACACCACTTAGAGACCCACACAACCACTTACACACCCACTCATACACCCACCCATCACACACTCATACACTCTCTCCCCAACCCTACACAACCACTCACACGCCCACTCACACATCCATACACACACTCACACACCCATTCAGTCACTCACACATCTTCTAACATACCCATACATCACTGATATATCTACTCACAGACCAAGAGAGCCACTCACATACCTACTAACAGATCCACACAGGCACTCACACACCCACTCACACAGCCACATATACACCCATAGAGCCACTTACACACCCACTCACAGATCTGCACAGCCACTTACACACCCACTCCCACACCTGTACAGCAAAACCACTGACACACCCACTCACAGACCCATACAGCCACTCACACACCACTCAGAGGCCCACACATCCACTTACATACCCACTCATACACCCACCTATCACACACTGACACACTCTCTCACACCCCAACCCAACAACTCACACACCCACTCACACATTCATACACCCACTCATTCACCCACTGACACACCCAGTCGCTCAGACAACCTCTCACATACCCATACGGTCATTGATACATCCAATCAGAGATTCAGAGAACCACTCACACACCCACTCACAGATCCACACACTCACACAGCCATGTACGCTGCATGCGAGGGGTTAGCTGAAGGGCCTGGCCTGTGTCCAGGCCCTACAGCCAACCCTGCTGGGCACGGCCAAAGGCTGTGCATGGCATGGGGTTGGCTGCATGTGGGGCAGCGGCAGTTGGATTAATGTATAATAATTAAATATTACTTTATGTTAAAAGATACCGTAGAAATTCACTGAAAAAACAAATGTTACAGGGACATAATAGTTAGGAAATAGCATTAAAAAAAACTAGAAATTCACTGAAAAAAACAAAGGTTACAGAGACGTTATAGTTATGTTCAGATTTTGCACACACAAAACCATGGGAATTCGGCAGTTATAGTTGTCTCAAGTAACTATAAAACATGCCCTAAGATAACAAAAACTTGCACCTTCACCATGCACTGCTAATTACCCCACATATTACATCAGTCATGACATCTTCTATGACATCATCGATAATTTATATATTTGTACTGTTATGCACTTTTTGGATCTTTGAGATTGTAATAAAGTAAAATAATAATAATAATATCACTGCAACATTTGCAGCAAAATTATTGATGAGAAAACTGTGCATGGCTGAGGTGCGAGTTATAGTTACTTAAGATAACTTAATGGGATGAAGAGGTTGTGCTATCTGCCCATACGTGCCATCCCCTATTACGTCTCCCTTGCCTTCTTCCTAGGTTACTTCTTATGCCATGCTTTGCACCACTCCATCTTCTACCTACCATTAATCTAACCCATCCATAACCAAACCTAAACATAGAAAAACACTTGTCTAAACTTAACCTTACCAAATGTTCACTCTATCCTATAAACAATATTTGTTGGAATGATAATAAAATAGGGGGTGGGTGTGAAGTTAGTTGAGAGTCAGGTAGGGGAAGGGCAGGGCACTAGAATTTTTATGTGGCAGTAGTTGTCCAAAATACTCTTCCGCTGGGTTGGCACAATTAATTATATTGCTTGAAAAGTCAGATTCTCATGCATACATTAATGTAATCGTTTTCTGTGTCAGTATATCTTCGGATTTTAATCATTTTTTAATACCGTCAGATAAAAGTTTCACAATATTGATTTTTTCATATGACTTACTTTATCAGTTTGAGCCAAAAAGTTTTTATTTTGAAAGTGCTGGTGAATGGATTAATGGCAAGTACATTAATTAGTGTAAAAAATCTAGGATGCTGAATTACATAGCTTCAGTGGCCCTAGGTATAAGAACCTGCTAGGTGTGTAACTATACAAACGGGTGTTTGCAGTGGGTACCTCACATCAGTGTCTTTTATTCTCTCATTAGGCCAGCCTGCTGCTCCCAACGGAGACAAGCAGGCTCACAAGGAATACTCTCAATAGAAAGTTTGGTGGGAAATGTGTGCTTGGCTGTGACTCAAAAAAACTGAGCAAGAATGGGAGCCTTCTGCCAACTGGGGGTCCTTGAGGAGGCAATGGCAGCAGCTCCAGACACCTCCCAGTCCACAAGTCAACGCCAGCGCAGGCAGCTGATTCACATCACTGCGACCTCTCCCACAGCAGCCAACTACAACCCCTCAATCCCCACACCCAGATACATCTTACTCTATAAGGTCCTGGAGACACTGGATCTTTGCCAATAGGAAGACTGGATACTTTGTTTGGATGGTAGTTTGACTAGTTTTTTTAATTCTTTTATCTTTTTTTTGTCCATGTTTGGTAGGACTAAAGGGGAGGGTTTGGTGGGTGGGATAATTTTGAGAAAAGTAGCAGGTTAGTTGGCCTTTGTCACATTCATGCCCAGAACTAAAAGAAAGATCAGTACTTACACAGGTCCATACAGTTCTGGAAGGGGTAGAAATCTTCCACATGCTGTTGTTAAGCACGTTGCTGCAAGTTGCACCTTGTGGAAAGTGGGACCTTCTGATGGTCGGATTCGCTCTAGCGCCTTTATACTCGTCGGGAGAGGTTTGATACGTGAAAGCATAGTACGGGTGGCTGGACACCTCCAGAAAACCGCACAGCTGCAGAAAGTATATTTAGACTTCTTCATGGAATAATCAATTCCCAGTCAAGGGTGAAGTAAAACATATGAAATGCCTGATCCAAAATGATAGTCTCTCTATTGGAAGTTACTGGAACTTCCACATCCAAGATGAGGTAATCTCCTTTTTAGGAATATGTAAGGCTTTGTTTGAAAAGGCATTATAGATCACAACACAATTGTTTTCAGATTTTTTTCTCGCACTCTTCATGCTCTTTCTTTAGATTTGTGTCATTTTTCGTAGCAGATTGCATTGTTGCTTTGGAATTATCATTTTACTCTATTGTCTTGCTTGCCATCTTCTGCTAGTGTTGTTACGTTTCTTCAAGCAGTATTGATCAACTTATTTGTAGATTTTCTGACTCTGGACCTATATCTTGCTTTGCTCTTTTCCCTTTCCTGGGGAGTTTGTGACTTGCCTATGTTTGTTTTGTCGAGTCTACATCTTCAAACAAGAACTACATAGATTGCCAAAGGATGTGGTTTTCGATTGGTGGGTTTTTCTTCCTAGCTATGAAATTCTAAGGGAGACATTTGTCATCATTCATGTATAATATTCTGTGCAGAGTGGCACTGTAAGTGCTGAGAAGAGTTGCTCTTTTCTTGGACAATCTGGAAGGGACCTCAACAGACCTACTTCGCATTCCCCTCTTGACAGGTTTGGGGGTCAGTGGGTCTGCTGTCGGTCGTGTGCATGGGACTATTTGGGGACGGGGTAGATTAGTTTTACATGTTTTTTAGGGTTTAAAGAAGGGGTGCGTCAGTTGCAGGTGTTCCTTTTTTAAATAAATGTATTGTTGTCTTATACGTAACATTTAAATTTAAACCAATTAAAGGCACCGTTTGTTGATCAATTGCATCCATGATAATCCAGGGAAGGTCCGCCTCCTGACAGAGGCCCAAACTTGGCCCATAACAAAGAACAGAGAGCTTTCCAACCTCCTTGCAATCATTGTCTGAAGTCTGGCCATGTCCCTGTATCACCCTTAGTCACGTGTAACTTGAGTTCCAGCTTGAGTAACAGCTGTGCACTGCCCTCCCCTATTAAATAACAAGTAGACGAACCCATAGCATACATGACACATTTTGCAACCGTTTCCCGAATCCAAACCTAGCTTTACTCCTCGCTTAAGCAGGGATTGTAGTCAACTCTTCCAATAACTGTGGGTTGCTGCACAGCAGGGGATTTGCTCAAGGGTTATTTGGACACCCTATCAGGACCAAACAATGAAAGCCTGACAGTAAACAAGGTGTCCTATTTTGAAAGGGGCAGGTAAATCAACAAAAAGATTCTGCAACATAAAAGAAGGCAGAGCCAGCGGCAAATTAAAAACAGAGGCCAGCATACATCAACACAATAATACTGAGACAAAGTAATAGTAGTTTGCTAAATCAAATGTCCTAAATTTCTGTAACACAAATGTAGGCCAAATATAACAACTAATACAAGTTAGAGGCATAGTATGGATCATTATACACCTGATTAAAAGTTAAGCATTTCTCTGCAGATTGATTCACTACAGTGTATAGATTATAAAAACAAAACTACACACTGCCTAGTGAACCATTTCCAGTGCCAGGATATCCCTTGGGGGTGGGAGGGTGTGGTGGTGGTGGGTGGTGACTTTATATTTTTTGCCACCTTCTCGAATAGGTTTAGAGTTGCTTACACACCATCCTCACTGCTACCTGTGAGATCTGTTTATGGTAGAAATAGAGTACATCTCACAGTTGGGGGGAACTGGTTAGGAAATCAGTCAGTGAATGGGCAGGTGACATTAGGAAAAAGTTGAAGGAGAGAGGGAGACATGGCATTCAACCACTCCTATGCGTACTTCACATCTGTTATGGAAGGGAGGTGACAGTTCAGCCCAGAGATTCCCAAATAATTAACCTACAATGCAAAATAGGGACGACACACACAATGCTAATATATTTATAAGTAAAAGTGATACTGCATGAAAATGGTGCAATCTGTCCGTCTTGTGATCAGGGCTGAAACAGAAAGCAGAAATGCCGTGGAGGTTTCTTGCAGAAGGCCTGTTGAATGAGAAAAAGACAATATTTGACAGTCTGGATAAATGGGGTGCATGAGGTCTCATACTGGGCAGCATACACTAGCGTAAGTTTCTTAAATGGTTGATCACCAAAACATTAAAAAAAGAAACATTAGCTATGCCCGTCATGGTCACCACATCAATCACTTTGCATTTGCCACTTAAGCCACTAGACAGCAGAAAAGTAAAACAAATTGAGACATATAGGCATTGTAAACTGAGAGGTTTCAGAACGGGAAACAGCAGCCGTCCTGCCGCTGAGCCAGCACCACCCCATGAAATGGGGGCCACGGAGTCCGCTGAATGTTGGGCTCATACCGTGGAGCACAGGTTTTGGATTTAGGACAATTGCGCTTTCCAAGGCTCCGTGAGGGCCTTGCACCAAATTGAGAATGCATCCATCTGTGGACTTCAAAATGAGACTTCCACTCCCATAAGGCAACGTGTTTCTCATAAGGAGCCGCTCATCTGGGCGCACGATATCGACGACTGCAGAAGTGAAAGACCGCCATGCACTCTCCTGACCACCATGGCCTCTGATGAAGAGATTCCTCGAAACGCATCAGGCTGGTGAAGTCAGTCGCTGCTAAATTGTGGAAAACAAGACTGCCCGTACCATTAAAGGCTTGTTAAGCATCCTGTGTTCGAGTGCGGCTTATTTGAGGGGCAACCTTTTGAGCAGAATATATATATATATACACATGGTAATTTTAGGGTTTAGGGTGGGTTTGGGTGTTTGGGTGGGGAAGGTATTTTAGGGTTTAGGGTGGGGTTGGGATTTTGGGTGGGAGGGGTAATTTTAGGGTTTAGGGTGGGTTTGGGTTTTTGGGTGGGAAGGGTACTTTTAGGGTATATAAAGTTATTAACCTACCTTCACCACTATTTACCAAGTGTATGCATTTACCGCGCATGCCTTTGCGTTGTAATGGCATTCGTGGTACACGTGGTATTAGTACTCGTTGGAATGTCATATATTCTTCAGAACAACCAATAGCTGACAGACTGAGGAACATTTGCTGAGTGCATTTAACTAAAGGCAATCATGTATCACTGACAGAGACACTTACAGTGTGTGCAGAATGACAACCCAAACATTAAAGAAAAAACTAATTTAGCTGAGCCCATTTCGTGCTTCAGAATAAATGATTTGGCATTCATTTAATATTCCAAGGCACCTATTCCCAAGTATGAGTGATCCCATGTGTCTTTTTTTCCTAGGAAAGTAATACACATAAGCAGTGTCATGCTGTCGATATTCAGTGACAGCCAAGCATGGAAATTAAAGGTTAGCCATGGGTGGCATCAAACTCTTTCTGAAAATGGCAGCATCAATTGCAGACTAAGGAGCATCTGTTCATTGGAAAGTCAGACCTTCGTCTTCAGAAGCAAGCATCCGGGAAACAAGAGAGACGTTGGTGGAAAGAAAAAGAGAAATACAGATCCAGTCTGCACACATATAAAGAACTAGTTTTTAAAAAGAAAGCTGAATATTCCACTCAAAAATTAGAAAAGGCCAACAATTCTACCAAGGAGCTTTTTCAGGTAGTCAACGTCTTAGCTGGACCCACAAGGAATAATCCTTCCTCCAATTCTCAGGCCTTCTGTGACACACTTGCCAGTTTTGTCCTGGACAATGTGGTCCAGATCTATAACAAGTTTGATCAAACATCAAAC
Organism: Calotriton arnoldi; assembly: GCA_963921515.1. Classification (NCBI taxonomy): domain Eukaryota; kingdom Metazoa; phylum Chordata; class Amphibia; order Caudata; family Salamandridae; genus Calotriton; species Calotriton arnoldi. Next base: position 252,522 of record CAWUFW010013275.1, read on the forward strand.
CATAGTTCTGGCAGGCCCTTACCTTCCATTACAGCCAAAGATGGGCCTTTGTTTCTTAATTTTTCCCCACTGGATTCAGAGCAGGTGGCCAAAAGCCTCACTGGGACCAAATCGGGGTATCCTGATAATCCTTGCCCACAGAGGGTGATCAATCTTGTTACAGATACCATTGCCAAGGGATTGGCTATGATTTTATGGAAATGATGGAACAAGGGTCCTTTCCCTCTCCTTGGAAGGAAGCTTCAATTCTTCCCCCTTTCAAAAAAAGTTAACCAGGACCCCAAAATCCCCAATAACTATAGGCCCATCTCACGCCTGCCTTTGTCAGCAAAAGTTATCGAGAAGATCATGAACCAAGAACTGGCTCAGTTTCTGCAGGAGCATCAGGTTCTAGACGCAAGCCAGTTCGGTTTTCGTAGCAGTCATAGTACTGAAATGTCCTTCCTAAAAACAACAGAGGAAATCAGATCTATTGTAGATGGTGGTGGCAGTTCTGCATTAGTGCTCCTTGACCTGTCTGCAGCCTTTGACACGGTCGACCATAATATTGTGGCCGACCATCTCAAGGATGTCGGGGTCTGAGGCTCAGCATTAAAACTGCTAAGATCCTTTATATTGGGCAGGAGTCAAACGGTGGCCTTTGGCCTTTACATCTCTGAACCATTCACTCTGCCTTGTGGAGTACCACAGGGATCTGCTCTCAGTCCCACACTATTTAATGTATAGGTGAAACCCCTGACAGCACTGATAAGATCGTTCGGTTTGGACCTTACTTCCTATGCAGATGACATTCAGATAGTGATAGCTATGTCTTCCCCCCATAACCTGGGGGGTGGAAACTTCCATGAAAGCATGAGACAAGCTGGAAAATGGATGGACCAATACTGCCTACAACTAAATACTGGGAAAGCTGAAGTTATCTTGTTCGGGAATTACCCTTCCCTATGGTCCTCCTCCTGGTGGCCCAAGGAATTGGGCCCACTTCCCATTCCCGTGACAAAAGCTAAAAATCTAGGAGCAGTAATGGACAATCAGACTACAGGTGAATGCAGTTACATCTTCTGCTTTCTTTGTACATAGGATGCTTAAAAAGATCGTTCCTTTCATTCCTATAAACTCTCCAAAAACTTTATGTCAGCTTTAGTCCTAGCCAAACTGGACTATTGCAATGCCCTTTTCCTGAACATGCAGCATCAGCATCTAAACATGTTTCAAGTATTAAAGAATGCAGCAGCCATAATCCTGACTTGGACTCCCAAATATTCTTCCATCAACCTTCACTGGCTGCCAGTCAGGCAACGTGTGAAATTCAAGGCACTATGCCTGGCCCATAATGCCCTTCATGGCATCGGTCTGATTTTTCTGCAGCACTACTTTAAATGGTACAGACCTAGTAGAACTCTTCGATCCATGGGTGCCCAGAAACTGGAGATCAACAGATTTAGACTCTCAAACTGGGGGGGAAGAATCTTTGTTACAGCAACAGCTAAAGAGTGGAATTCACTTCCTCTCCAAATCAGGGCCATTTCAAATCTGCTGTCGTTCAGGAAGGTTCTTAAAACCTGGCTATTTACCAGTTAAGGAATCCACTACTTACCATATCAGTTCACCATGAGCTAGCGCCTTGACACCTATGGGTATTTGTCGTGCTTTATAAGCATTTATATCATAACATATGGAGGAGGAAACAAGAAGGGTTAAAATGGCCTCTCACGCTTTTTGTTTTCCTTTTGTTCTTCCTCTTTGGGTTGCACTGCAGGTTATTTCATCCCTCCTTTGTCACCAGTTGTCCGTACGACTAGCGGAGGGACACTAATCACAGATTAATTAATCTGTACGTGGTTTGTGCGCCACGGAATAAAAAAAAGTGAAAAATAGGCCCTAAGCTGAATGTTTAAGAGATTACTTAACCTGTTTTGTGCTTTTAAACTGTGTTTGTGAAGTGTATGTAGCATTCGTTTTTGGCTAGAAAACAAGGTTTTTAAGGATACGAAAATAATTATTTAGTAGCTTTATGTTGGACTTGGCACTTTTGCCCTGAATTTTTTCGCTTTTTCCCCCCCTAGCCTATGTATTGTACCATGGGTTTAGAATGGGAAACAGTACTACATGTAAATGGTGTCCCTGTCACTTTTAAAATGGACGCCATTCCTGCCTGCCCTTGTGCCGCCTGACTGAGGTGGGTTGGCAGTCTAGTGGTTTGTTTCCCAGCGCCCCCTGCTTTTGGAGGGAAACTTCGCACCCAGGGTGCTCTACTCCTCCCCCTAGACCAGTTAGAACCGGTTCCCCAGAGAACCTTCTGGAAGCTGCCAGCCCTGTCTGGTAGGTGGGGTGAGGGGCGTACATATAGGGGGGCTGGGCTGCCATGTGCTCGGTCAGTGAGGCGTCAGGCAGTGCAGAGCCTGGACTGAATGAGAGGGGACACTCTGCCAGGGGAGACCGCCACATAGGGCCTGTGTGCTGGCCCCTGGGCCCATCTGCACCCCTCCACCGTCCCCAGGGCCAGTGAGAGCCCCTTACTGGAGTGTAGACTGCCATGACAGGAGGAGTACCACGTTATGGGGGATGACTGCTTCTAGGAGCTGCGGTCCTGTTCCGATGAGTACCCACTGCCCGTTGATCTGACCCAGTATTGCTGACTGCTCTCCTACAGCCCTGAATCTAGCGCCTGGGGAGCGCTATACCTGCGGTGCCAGAAGGAGGGAGAGGGTGCCTGCAGCACTGGATGGCCATAGCTCTACTTATCCTGTGGGACCCTGAAGGTGGGAGCGCTGCCTGTTGCCTGCCTGCATGAAGAGGGGCTGATGCCTGCACCCTAGCGCTGTGCCCTGAATCCTAAAAGCGCTGTAGCCTGTAAAGCGCTGTAACCCCCTGAAGACACCGTCTGCAAGAAGCGCTGCATGCCTGGAGAAGCGCTGCTTCTCAAGTCTGCCAACCATCTGCCCTGCTGTAAGCGCTATGAGGGAGGAGAAGCGCCACGTGTGACAAAGCGCTGTGTGGCTGAAGAAGCGCTGCTATGTGCCCAGGACCCCACGTGTGTCAAGCCCCCTAGCGCTGTGTTTGGTGACCTGCTGCCCACGAGGTTACTCATCTGGAGAAGGGGACTGCTCCCTGGAGCGCTGTGCCGCGCGCTCCCACGCATGCCGGCTGGGTCGGGGAAATCACCGCTGCAGCCCCTGGGTTCCTCGCCGAGAAGCGCTAGGATTGAAACTCACCGCCGCTGCCGGGAGTGAGCCAGGAGCCGGTAATTACCGCCGCCGCCCGAGACAGGAAAGCGCTGTGGGGGACTGAAGCGCTGTGACAGAGAAGCGTGTCACCGCCAGGAATCACCGCCGCTGGCCGGGATCTGCGCGCGCTGTGTAGCGGTAGGAAGAGGAGCGCTGCTCGCCGCGAATCCCCGCGTGCTGCCAGGGAGAGCTGGTCGTTTAAAAGTACCACGGGAGCCTACCGCGTATTGTCGTCCGTTGCGGGTGCCCACCCCGGGTGTATGCTGCGTGGCGGGAGCCCACCCTGCACGCTGAAATTGCCGAGGATCACCGCCGCGACCCGGAAGGGGAAGGAGTGACCCAGAAGCCAGGCGGGAGCCTACCCCGCGCTGGCCCAGCACCCAAGAGTCGACGGAGACTTCGCTCCGTGGTGGGGGCTCCCCGGAGGCCGAGGAGAGCCCCGAGTGCTGCCACTTGAGGAGCCTGGTGAGTGGGACCTTGAGGGAGCCGTCAGGAGAGGTCCGGAGAGAGCAGGGGACTGACGAGGCACATGCCGGTGCCTGTCCCCTGCTGGAAGGAGTCCAGCGATGGAGGAAGCAGTAGGTCCGGAGCCGACGGGCTCCCCACCGAAGTCCCGGGTCCCAGGAGGGGCCCCGGGTGAAGAGTGGCGAGCTGCCTGAAGCAGCGCGACGCCTGCAGGACTGCCGGTGAGTGGGGCTGTGTGTTCCGACCCCAGTGGGGGGACGGCCGAGGCACGTTGTCGGTGCCTGAGGCCCCCGGGGCCCAGGGAGGGGCCGCTGATATTCCTCTGGTTGGCCAGGTAGCTGCCCCGGTTGGCAGCGGGCAGCTACCCTTCATCCCTCTCCCACGTTGGGCTGCACAGCGGTGCCGCCGTTGCGGGCCGCTGCCACGTTTTTTTCCTTGTGGGCCACGTTTTAGTTGAAGCCCCCGTAGGGCTTCCCTTACGGACCGGGCCACAGTGCCTGGGGGCTACACAGCGACGCCGCAGTTGCGGGTCGCTGCAACGGGAGGCCTTTTTCTTGAGCCTCGGGTCCCAGGAGGGGACCCCCAACTGACCAGTACTTTGGGGGCCACAAAATTGTTGTATTCCCGAGTCCCCGAGTGGGACTCCCAAGGGCACGGGGGTGCCAGTACTCTTTTGGACATTGGTGCCTTCGAGTCCAGGAGAGGGACTCCAACTTACACCGGGGGCCTGCGAACACCGTGCAGAGAGTCAGGCAGGGGTAGCCACTATGCTGAGGATGCCTCCTACTGTAATGGTTCCCCTGAAATGGTGATAAACCCCCCACATAAGAATTATCTACAGGTATTGCCCCTCTGCATATGAGGTAACACCTGCATTGCCATTACCCATGCATAGGAGATGTGGCCTCACTGGGGGAGTTCTGAGGAAGTGTTACCTTGGTGAAATGCATGTGTAATAGTGTTTATCTGCTGAAGCCTGACCTTCCCCTTCAGTTAAAGTCACTGCTGTGATTCAAATGGTCATATGTTGAATGTCTACCTGATTTGCGACACCCACTGTATAGAAAGTGGTTGCGCCTAGAATGTTACAGGCTCTTCCTCATCTACAGTGTAATGTGCATCTAATGTCTAGCTAATTGCATGTCGCCAAATGTGTGGAAGTATATGTTGGGACCTACTGTGTTACCTGCTGTTACAGGAGGTTGTTGCTACGGCCTCCTACCGGCCTACTGTTCTGCTGTTATGATGTGCTTGAAGGAATCTACGCACTGGGTTTAAGAGGCTAACTGAAGTGAAATGTTGCCTAAGATTACCTGCGTCACCTATTGCTGACTTAAAGTTAGATAAAGAAACTTGCTTTTACATAACAGCCGGGTGTGGTCTCCTTTTGTGGTGTGCCTGGTGTGTCGCCTGTGTGTGCTGCGCGGATGCTTCACACAATGCTCCTAGTTTAGCCTTCCCGCTCCGCACCACGCTACCCCGTTTCCAACATTGGTGCTCAGCGGTGGGATAGGACTTGTGTTTGCGCAGTACCACAGCGGCAACTGGTTGCACTACAAAGGGTGCACTTGAGAGTAACCACAGATTTGGGGATTATTGTTCCTGATTGTACTTTCCTCCTAAAAGTGTTGTGTTTGAATTGTGTTCCCCTGTGGCACTGTGGGTGGTGTATCCCGGGTGTATCTCGCCAAGATGGAATTAACCTATGAAGAGGAGAACATTTGGGAGTACACTGAGGAGGAAGTTACGAATTTCTGCAGGAAGAGAGGGATACCCACAGTGGGCAACACGCGCAGGAAATTGTTTCTCTATGAGGCCCTGAGAAGGGGGGAACCCTTAGAGCCCTGCGGGGACCTTTCCGATTACCCCTCCGCATATTTAAGGGATGGATTTGGTAGAGACCGTGAGGGGGACTCTGAGAGTGAGGGGTCCCAGTCCATAACCCTGGAGGGGGGTGACTTTGAGGAGGAAGAGGATGTTAGGGCAGAGACACCGGTAGCGAAAGAGGACACCAGAGAGAGGGAGTCCCGTGCTGGGTCCAGCCCTGGGGGCACTGCCCCACCCCTTTCCCTGTCCCCAGAAGAGTGGGTAGATAGGAGGGAAGAAAGGGAGCATCAGCTGGCGCTGGAAAGGCTCAGAGTGGAGCTAGCGCAGCTGAGAGTTGAAGAAAAGAGGCTAGAGACCGAGAGGGTCCTAGCACAGGAGAGGATGGCTGAGGCGGAGAGGGCCTTCGCCAGGGAGAGACTAGCTCAGGGGGGTAGGTTGTCCCCTGAGAGTGGTGTCTGTGGTCTGGATTCACCAGTGAGAGTGGGATCCAGTGGTGGCAGCGAGAGTGAAGCCAGTGCAGGAAGTCCCACTCCCAGAGCCCGGAAGATGGTGCCTGATCTCCAGGAGGAGGGGGGCAGGTTGGAATTTAGGGGCGGCAAGAAACTGTCCCATCAGTCTTGGGGGGAGTATGTGGACGTGTGTTGGACTGCACTGGAAGAGTGGATGGTGTGTGGCGCGGTGACAGATAGGGAAGAGCTGTTCCGCCTTATTATCAGGGAGCATGTGCTCAAGAGTTGTTTTCCCGGGTTGCGCCATCACCTGTTGCAGTGTGGGCTCTCCGACCCCAGGGAGCTTGCACGGGAGGCAGACCTTTGGGTGAGTGCCAGAGAGTCTGAGAGGGCATTGGGGAGTGACCCTGAAGGGAGTGGTGCAGGGATCTCCCAACCCAGCGAGGTGGGAGAGGTGGAGAATAGCCCAGCTAGGTCCCAGGAAAGTGAGAGGGTTGTAGGGCCTCACATCCTATCCATAGGAAGGAGTGAGACGGGGAGGTGTCCCGAGGTGCCCCAACCGCAGTCTCAGGGCCTGGAGAGTTCCATAAGGGAACCCCAGGTTGGGAGCCTAGGCTGTCCCGATGGGCCGTCCATGGAAGGGGATCCCCCAGTGTCAGGAGAACCCGGGGCGTCTGTATTCAGAGCTCCAGGGGTTCTGGGGTCTGCCCAGCCACAGGGTTTAGATCCTGGGCTGGGGTGCCAGGTTCAGGGGCTGCCTGACCTGGTGGGAGGGACGTCTGTAACCAGTGTCCCTCCGGAATTGACTTCCAGGGGTACTTCTCCAGGTGGGAGGGTGCGGAACTCTGGAAGGGGGTGCAGGGGGAGGAAGGACTCGCCTCTGGCACCGGCTCAGCCACAGGGCTTAGATCCTGGGTTGGGAGGCCAGGGACAGGTATCGCCTGACCTGGCAGGAGGGACGTCTGTAAGCAGTGTCCCCCCGGAGCTGTCTCCCAGGGGTACTTCTCCAGGTGGGAGGGTGCGGAACTCTGGGAGGGGGTGCAGAGGGAGGGAGGACTCGCCTCTGGCACCGGGGCAACCTAAGGGTTTAGACCCTAGGTTGGTGGATCGGATGCAGGGTCACGGCCCTGGAAGAGTGAGAGAGTGGTGTTCTGAGGGTGCCCCGCATAGGAGAAGAGGGCGGAACCCCAGAAGGAGCGGAAGGGGGAGGAGAGCCTCACCCCTACCTGGTGGACAGTGTGAGAGTGTGGTCCCTAGGTGGGAAGACCATTGGCAGTTTGGGACTGCACGGAGGAGGAGGAGAGTGGTCAACGGGTACTACGGGCCTGGGGCTACTGCCCCCCACTCTGTGAGACAGCCAGGGCCAGAGACATCTGGATGGCCTAGGGCCCGGTCCTGGCTGCAGCCAACTAGGGAGCGCCAGTGGGGTGGCCTAGTTGAGTCAGGAGGAGTTGAGAGAGGGAACCATCGGGTTCCAGAGTGGAGGAGAACCTGCGGGTGTTCCTGCAGTTGTGGGCCCGCGTCCAAGTCTTTTCGCCCTAAGCAGGGAAGCCCATCAAGGCATTGATCGGTCTGCCCTGGCTTTTGGCTGGGAGGGGGTTGTGTTGGACTTGGCCCTTTTGCCCTGAATTTTTTCGCTTTTCCCCCCCCAGCCTATGTATTGTACCATGGGTTTAGAATGGGAAACAGTACTACATGTAAATGGTGTCCCTGTCACTTTTAAAATGGACGCCATTCCTGCCTGCCCTTGTGCCGCCTGACTGAGGTGGGTTGGCAGTCTAGTGGTTTGTTTCCCAGCGCCCCTGCTTTTGGAGGGAAACTTCGCACCCAGGGTGCTCTACTCCTCCCCCTAGACCAGTTAGAACCGGTTCCCCAGAGAACCTTCTGGAAGCTGCCAGCCCTGTCTGGTAGGTGGGGTGAGGGGCGTACATATAGGGGGGCTGGGCTGCCATGTGCTCGGTCAGTGAGGCGTCAGGCAGTGCAGAGCCTGGACTGAATGAGAGGGGACACTCTGCCAGGGGAGACCGCCACATAGGGCCTGTGTGCTGGCCCCTGGGCCCATCTGCACCCCTCCACCGTCCCCAGGGCCAGTGAGAGCCCCTTACTGGAGTGTAGACTGCCATGACAGGAGGAGTACCACGTTATGGGGGATGACTGCTTCTAGGAGCTGCGGTCCTGTTCCGATGAGTACCCACTGCCCATTGATCTGACCCAGTATTGCTGACTGCTCTCCTACAGCCCTGAATCTAGCGCCTGGGGAGCGCTATACCTGCGGTGCCAGAAGGAGGGAGAGGGTGCCTGCAGCGCTGGACGGCCAGAGCTCTACTTATCCTGTGGGACCCTGAAGGTGGGAGCGCTGCCTGTTGCCTGCCTGCATGAAGAGGGGCTGATGCCTGCACCCTAGCGCTGTGCCCTGAATCCTAAAAGCGCTGTAGCCTGTAAAGCGCTGTAACCCCCTGAAGACACCGTCTGCAAGAAGCGCTGCGTGCCTGGAGAAGCGCTGCTTCTCAAGTCTGCCAACCATCTGCACTGCTGTAAGCGCTATGAGGGAGCAGAAGCGCCACGTGTGACAAAGCGCTGTGTGGCTGAAGAAGCGCTGCTATGTGCCCAGGACCCCACGTGTGTCAAGCCCCCTAGCGCTGTGTTTGGTGACCTGCTGCCCACGAGGTTACTCATCTGGAGAAGGGGACTGCTCCCTGGAGCGCTGTGCCGCGCGCTCCCACGCATGCCGGCTGGGTCGGGGAAATCACCGCTGCAGCCCCTGGGTTCCTCGCCGAGAAGCGCTAGGATTGAAACTCACCGCCGCTGCCGGGAGTGAGCCAGGAGCCGGTAATCACTGCCGCCGCCCGGGACAGGAAAGCGCTGTGGGGGACTGAAGCGCTGTGACAGAGAAGCGTGTCACCGCCAGGAATCACCGCCGCTGGCCGGGATCTGCGCGCGCTGTGTAGCGGTAGGAAGAGGAGCGCTGCTCGCCGCGAATCCCCGCGTGCTGCCAGGGAGAGCTGGTCGTTTAAAAGTACCACGGGAGCCTACCCCGTATTGTCGTCCGTTGCGGGTGCCCACCCCGGGTGTATGCTGCGTGGCGGGAGCCCACCCCGCACGCTGAAATTGCCGAGGATCACCGCCGCGACCCGGAAGGGGAAGGAGTGACCCAGAAGCCAGGCGGGAGCCTACCCCGCGCTGGCCCAGCACCCAAGAGTCGACGGAGACTTCGCTCCATGGTGGGGGCTCCCCGGAGGCCGAGGAGAGCACCGAGTGCTGCCACTTGAGGAGCCTGGTGAGTGGGACCTTGAGGGAGTCGTCAGGAGAGGTCCGGAGAGAGCAGGGGACTGACGAGGCACATACTGGTGCCTGTCCCCTGCTGGAAGGAGTCCAGCGACGGAGGAAGCAGTAGGTCCGGAGCCGACGGGCTCCCCACCGAAGTCCCGGGTCCCAGGAGGGGCCCTGGGTGAAGAGTGGCGAGCTGCCTGAAGCAGCGCAACGCCTGCAGGACTGCCGGTGAGTGGGGCTGTGTGTTCCGACCCCAGGGGGGGGCCGGCCGAGGCATGTTGTCGGTGCCTGAGGCCCCCGGGGCCCAGGGAGGGGCCGCTGATATTCCTCTGGTTGGCCAGGTAGCTGCCCCGGTTGGCAGCGGGCAGCTACCCTTCATCCCTCTCCCACGTTGGGCTGCACAGCGGTGCCGCTGTTGCGGGCCGCTGCCACGTTTTTTTCCTTGTGGGCCACGTTTTAGTTGAAGCCCCCGTAGGGCTTCCCTTACGGACCGGGCCACAGTGCCTGGGGGCTACACAGCGACGCCGCAGTTGCGGGTCGCTGCAACGGGAGGCCTTTTTCTTGAGCCTCGGGTCCCAGGAGGGGACCCCCAACTGACCAGTACTTTGGGGGCCACAAAATTGTTGTATTCCCGAGTCCCCGAGTGGGGCTCCCAAGGGCACGGGGGTGCCAGTACTCTTTTTGGACATTGGTGCCTTCGAGTCCAGGAGAGGGACTCCAACTTACACCGGGGGCCTGCGAACACCGTGCAGAGAGTCAGGCATGGGTAGCCACTATGCTGAGGATGCCTCCTACTGTAATGGTTCCCCTGAAATGGTGATAAACCCCACACATAAGAATTATCTACAGGTATTGCCCCTCTGCATATGAGGTAACACCTGCATTGCCATTACCCATGCATAGGAGATGTGGCCTCACTGGGGGAGTTCTAAGGAAGTGTTACCTTGGTGAAATGCATGTGTAATAGTGTTTATCTGCTGAAGCCTGACCTTCCCCTTCAGTTAAAGTCACTGCTGTGATTCAAATGGTCATATGTTGAATGTCTACCTGATTTGCGACACCCACTGTATAGAAAGTGGTTGCGCCTAGAATGTTACAGGCTCTTCCTCCTCTACAGTGTAATGTGCATCTAATGTCTAGCTAATTGCATGTCGCCAAATGTGTGGAAGTATATGTTGGGACCTACTGTGTTACCTGCTGTTACAGGAGGTTGTTGCTACGGCCTCCTACCAGCCTACTGTTCTGCTGTTATGATGTGCTTGAAGGAATCTACGCACTGGGTTTAAGAGGCTAACTGAAGTGAAATGTTGCCTAAGATTACCTGCGTCACCTATTGCTGACTTAAAGTTAGATAAAGAAACTTGCTTTTACATAACAGCCGGGTGTGGTCTCCTTTTTGTGGTGTGCCTGGTGTGTCGCCTGTGTGTGCTGCGCGGATGCTTCACACAATGCTCCTAGTTTAGCCTTCCCGCTCCGCACCACGCTACCCCGTTTCCAACACTTTACATTTGGGCCTTCCCTGCAGGGTTGAACAGGACCTGCAAAGTGTGTATTGGAGCTGTCTGTATCAAAGGCGATACTGAGCTCAAGCCTTTCCCTCCCCTCCTTGCACACCAGTTTTTGCTTTACTGATTGACCAACAGGACACCTGAGCAGGCCTTTTCCCCCTCCCCTGACACCTTGCACAGCCCTATAAGTTTACGGTCACATGCTCTTAAGGTTTCTTATTGGTTGTTGCATCCGTGTTCTGATTGGTGGTAAGGGTTTGTATTGGTCTTAGGAGTTAGGGTTTGGGTTCTGATTGGTAGCTAGAGGTAGGGTTCTGATTGATTGTCTAGGGACAGCCTGAGCACAGGGCTAGGACTGTGATTAGTTAATAAGTGACTAGGGCTTGGGCTCCCATTGGTTCTAAGCTTTAGGGCTTGGGTTCTGATTGACTAGGGTTAGGGCTAGGGATCCCATTGGAACAAAGTTGCTTGGTCACTAGGGCTATTTAACCCCAGGGCTCAGGACATCTCAGCCCAGGCTTCAAGGCCAAGGGCGGAGAGAACAGGGGAAATTGCCTGTTTGGGCTTGTTTGGACTGGGTCGGGCCTAGGGCCAGAGATGCTGCCTATTTCACAGGCTAAAATCTTTCTCTGCAAGAAAGAGCCGGAAACACTGCCATGCACACAAACTCACAACAAATACATAACTCTCACTGCAAACATACATTGTCAACCCACTCCCCAATCACTCACAAAACTCTACCTGTACTAGAACACAATCTCACATATCCTTATATCCCTACTCCCACAAACTCCTACACAATCCACTTCTCTATATTACAACGCAACCAAATACACTTTTAACGTACATACCAATCAAACACAAATATCACACATATAATCTCACAAACTTTCACTCTTACATTAATACCTTTCACTACCCTCTCACTACTCCTAACATTGCACTTGCCACCACTCTAAACCATCACTTCAACCATCTATCATATCGTTTAACAACACAATATTCCTCTTCTTCTCTCACACAATCAATGACAACACGCTGTCAAAACTCCCCTGCACATATAAAGGAAAATCACCCCCCTGCTCAGACTACAAACCCCTCTCAAATCAAATATGCTCCCTCTATCACACTACACAAAGACTATACTCACACACAGCCCCCATTTTTCTTCACATTCACAGCTCACCAATCCTTCACATCAAATCATGCACTTTAAATCGCTAACAAAATACCAGATAATACTGCCCCACAAAAACAAATACACATATAAAGTCTACCAGCACATACTCACACTCATCCAACAATTCACACCCATCCCGACACACATACCCACTCCCACTCTTCGCCAAACTCCACCATAAATAACCCACATTTAAAGCCTTCTCAAACTCACCTCCTACCTGCAGAAAATATACTGATCTCTAAATCCACAAATATGTCTATCATCCATTGCTATGTTCAGAGTCATACAACATGACACTCATGCTCCACTACCACCCGTCTTGTACAAACCGTCCACCTTCAATATATGCAAAAGAAAGAAAGCAACTCCTCAACACTCTTCATAACTTTGCATCCCTTTATCGTTCCCAAAACAAACCCACCACTCAGACACAACTCCACAGCCCAACCCCTTAGTTTCAAACACACTCACCGCCACCCACACACCCCGACCCAAAGAAATGTCTTCAAAGCTTTTTGGAAAAAGACAGTGAAAACCACCAACATCACTCTCTCTCTCCCCTCACAGTTAACACCTCCAACAATATCACAACACCTACCACATATTATGGGAATGCCCAGTAGTGATAGGTTTCTGTGAGGCACTAACACACTGCATGCTTGAGATGGTGCAATTGCCTAAGTGGTGTCTTTTAAACTTATGAGAAGCTACTGAACTATCCAGCAAAGAGAAGGCCTGGGTGACCTTGGGGATGACTATAGCCAAAAGTATCATTGCTTGTTTTTGGGGAGTATCCACCGCACCAACTCTCTGGGACTGGCAGAAAGATATGGACTGGTGCATGGTGGGTGAGAAAGTTGTATATGAAAGCAGGGGTTGTCCCAAGAAATGGGAAAATGTGTGGCCCCCCTCCGCGAGGCCAAGTAGCTCCACAAATTTGAGATATGATATATTTGAAGAGGATGTCACTGGGGACAGGTGAAGGAATGTGGACAAACTGTAATGCTATGAGCTCGTGCACTGAGTATACTGCGGCTGCCCTTGATTGCTCCGATGTAATTAATGCTGAATTTCTTGTTGTATTATCAGTAAAAATAATACAAAAAAAATTCAACACCAAAATGCTAAGCTTCAATGCAAATGGCTCAAAACAAACAATGCGGAAGGCAAGATATGCATACACAGACATAACAGAATATACAAGTCAACAATCAAAAATGCAAAAAAAAATACTATTCTAAACAAATCCACAATGCAAAAATTTGTCAATAAAGAATTCTATAAAAGTCTCACTGAATTCCTTGAGCCAAAATGCACAGAAGCTACCAATCCCATTTCTCAAGATTTTTGTGACAAGCTGGCTAGCCATTACTAATCTAAAACAAATATGTTGGATGCCTACTTAAATAACAAACAAAAAAAACACAGCACCAACCCATTTCCCACAACACCCACCAGTCAAAGGCAAACACAGCAACTATGCTCCTTCAAAGAACTATCATCATCTGATTTCCTGGATCTTGTCAAAGCATGTAAGCTAGCCGACTACCCCTCGAACCCTAGCCCACCTCAAAAAATCCTACTATCAACTTCAGCAGCCATCCCAGTAAGAACACTCATCAGAAATTCCTTAATGACAGGAGTTTTACAGAAGATTTAAAAAAAGGCATACGTACACCTCCATTTAAAAAAACCTAACCTGGACAATCAAGACCCCGACAACTACAAGCCTACAGAAAACGTACCATTCCTGAGTAAACTCGTAGAAAGAGCAGCTTTCACTCAGATATCACAATTTATGGAAGGCAATACAATACTTTCTGACTTCAAAACTGGTTTTCGGCCAGGAAGAGGCACTGAATCGGCCCTCATCTCTGTCTGGGATGGTCTTAAAAACACAGTGGACCAGAACGGAGTTGCTTCACTTCTTCTCTTGGCCCTTTCAGTGTCCTTTGACACAGTGGGTCATCTTACACTCATCCAAAGACTTGAGGAAGCCGGAATAGAGGGCACAGCTCTCATCAGATCACATCGTTCCTACTCAACAGAAAAAATATTATACACATACCCCATTTCTCTTCTAAACCTTACAAGATTAAAGCAGGAGTCCCTCAAGGCTCAATCATCTCACCCATTCCTTTCAATGTCGACATGAAATCACTACCAGATCTGGTGAGTTATCACCTTCTAAAACTACGCAGATGACACGTAGATATTTCTGAAATTGGAAAGCCCAAATGACATTAAAACATCAAAACTCTTCAATTGCCTCTGGGTTGCTGACCAGTTGGTGACATGGAGCCACTTCAAATTTAATGCCTCCAAAGACACTCACCTGTGGCGACTGAAAAACCTACGACCCTCTCTGTGCCTGGCCTTACGATCTAGGACCCCCTCCAAAAATATCTAAGGAGGTAGAAAACCTTGAAATTACCATGGACGCCAGACTGTCAATAATCCCAAAGTGGATAAGGTAGCCAAATCAAGATTTTTCACAATGAAAACACAGTGACGCATCTACCCACACCTAGAGTTCCCACACAAGGTTCAAACTACCATTTCTCTTGCCCTGTCAAAATGAGACTACGCTAATGGTCTGTATCTCAGCTCAACTTTATCAACTAAGAGAAGACTACAAAGAATACAGTATGCTGCCACTGGACTCCTACTACATGTAAGGCCACATGCACACATCTCTGAGCACTGTACTGGTTACCAGTTGCCAGAAGATCCTCCTTCAAGCTGCTTTGTATCACACACAAAATTATACATGGCAAACGACAACTCGTTATGAGGAAGAAAATCAACAAATACAACAAACTAACCTATGCTCAAGAATGGCTTCCCACCTCATAATCCCTAGAAACAAAAAACATAAGATATGCAGACAACCATCTCCACTTCAGAAGTTTAGTAAAAAGATGGCTCTTCCCTTCATGGCAACTTTACTCACAGCTTGCAAATGCATGATAACAGTATACTCAGACATGACAAACTACACGTCTTGCAATATGGAAAAGAGCTATCATCACATTACTACACATCATTGTAATGAACTAGGTCTCCTGTTATAATCAGATACATTTATGTTAGGCAAAGTATATATTACACCTCAGGATACATGTGTATATCAGACCATGTCAGAATTGTTGCTTCTATGTAAATATAGGTGCATATATAGAGGGTTATGCCTGCTACTAATAACTACAATAAGTGCAATGTGTATATTTATGTGTATATATGTTGATTACAGTTATTAGTAACCATAAACGTTCGCCACATGATAAATGTGGATAGCAGACCATTTAGATATTGCCACTTCAATGTACGTATGTGTATTCATATAGAGGGGTTTAATCAAGCAAACAAAACTCATCCAAACATCATGTGTATATATAAATTATTTGCATTTTGCTATTCTAAAAAAAAACCTTCTGTCCTTTCCGTCCCTTCTCACTGACTCATCCCAAACCTTCCGACTACTATGAACTCCAAAACTTCCTTCTCAATTTTTCACCCTTTCTTTTTAAACCATGCCACCCAACTAACAAGCACACACGTCCTTTGCTCACAAAGCAGCTCACTACTTCACTACTTCCCTTTTCAAATCCAGTCCTGTCATTTTCTATTCTTTCGCCAAACTCTACTAGACACACAAGAAATCAAGAGCACAATCCCAACACAACCAAAGCAAAAGAAACCAAAAAAAAGAAACAAAACATAACATTTTACTAACCGACTAATTACTAATCTTGGGTTCCGAGTAGCGTGCTACTCACCGCAAAAAGCGCTTCAGTGCCTCGTCACGGGGTTGTAAGTGCTATATAAATACATTTACAACATTATTTATCTTCGTACTTGACATTGTCTGCTCATGAGTTTCTTGTATCTTTGTGCTTGTCCTGGAACTCTTAAAAACCATCTCAGCTCACAGGATGTTTCTAGAGATTTTCCTGGAATTGGTTTTGTAGCAGAAGGTGGTGACTTGAAACGGTGATTATTTTACTAATGACAAGTGCAGTTAATAAGAGATGCTGCTGTAGGCACCATTGTTCTCTCCATAGGTTGGAGAAGAAAGAACTTCATGTTTTTCTTTGCCCTCGAAATGCAGCCTTTCATTTTCAAGATCAAACCCTTTCTTGATGATCCCAGATTTTATAAATAGTGACATGTAGCACTGAAAAGGGAATGATACTCCACAGCTCATGCCTGTACTATGAATCCAATAAAGAGGATTCAAGGTACTCTTCTGAGGACATGATCTCTGATTGTAACCTAGTATTTGTACTCAGAACAATTAACAAGCTGTTCAAAAAAACAACTGCATCTTTACCAGTAATGTTTCTTCCACTCTACACAAATGGGCCTGAATGAAGTGCAACAATGGGATGGCTTGCCTCTTGGTACTATCTCACTTGCTGATGTCCCAGGTTAAACATCAAAAGGTTTGAGCATTTTAATCATGCGCTCTATTATTCCTTATTTGTCAGCAGCCATTGACATGGTTTGGCTGTAGCATCTCCTCCCCTTGGTAGCACAAAAATATTTACAGACTTGTACTGTTGACGCAGATGTTGCAGAATGTATAAGGTAGAGTTCCTTTGGGTCGGAACCTTCTGTACCTTATTAGGTTGCTCAAGTGCTTCTGGGCATTTAGGGAAGGGCTTAAATGTGTGTGAATCCTACAGGTGAGAGGTATGTTGTGGACCACTTCCTATTTGAGCTAGCCCACCACAATCAGGTTGATGGTGTGGCCTAAACAGAACACTTTGAAATATCCTCCATCTGCCATGAGTTTGGCAATGTTACTGCCATTGTTATCCTAACTAAGACAATCCTGACACCCCTGAGTTGAATTCATTCATACTTTAGTACTGAAAGTTTCAAGACGCTGGGAGCTGTTTTGCTTTCTCCATGGAGAATGTTGCAACCTTTGCATTCCGACGAATGGTTGGAAAAGCAGCAGGTCTGATGGTACCGGCTGACAGCCTGCTCCTAATGCCCTTCAAGGAGACCCAGTTTGCAAGGGTTTGTGAAGACCATGGTGCTCCTAATGAGTGGCCCACATAATTACAGTAGGTGCAGCTACTGCTCCCCCATCTAACAAAATTATGAGTTTAGTACCCAACACCTCACTGCTGCAGTTTATCCCGGATACATTTTGGTAGATGTGCAGGTCAAACCTGCTGAAATATATAAGGAAAAAAAGATGTATAATTACCAGGACATACAGATTTTTGTTGCTGGAAGCATCAACATGTGCATGTTATTGCCCAATGTCAAGAACAAACTCATTATTAGGTGCTCTTTATTGTGCCCGATGAAGTTCAACTCAGCGGTGTCAGATTTAGGGAAGTTAGATGATAGGTGTGAACGAACTCATCCTTTACGTCCTTCTTCATTCCTTGATGAAATGGCATTTGGTTCCTCTTAACCCAAGCAGCTTCTGCTGCTAATTGGCAAAAACGAGTCACATAAGTCAATACAACCATTCCAACTTTCTGACTATCACATACAACTTCCTCAAGAGAATGTTCTGAGTCATGACGTTAGAGCATCTTCTTAAAAGCTATAAAAAGGCAACATAACTGTCCAAGCTGGAATCTAAAGTCATAACCAAGGGAGTGCCCCACGTTAAAGCAAGCCAGTAAGGCAACTAATTAGGAACTTGCATAAACTGTACAAAGCAAGAAGCAAAATGCACCATTAGGGAATCTAAAGATTCCCGTAACTTAGCAGGATCCCCATAAAAAACATGAGTGTTTGAAAAGATTACCTGAATAATAGAAGACCTTATGGTCTGTTTTAAGGCTGAATTCTCAAATTGAAGTTGTAGTAATAATTGAGCCAAATCCTGAGTAGGATCTACGGCACAGACAGGCCAATGGGGTCGTGGGTGTCGCAATTTGTCAAGGACTGGGCACAGAGGAGGTGTGTCTTGCTCTGTCTTCTTGATTCCCTGAAGAAAGGATGACTACTCCCAGTAGCCATGGTTCCTCCCAAAAAAGGAATATACATGTGAATTGTATCAAGTGTCTTCTTAAAAGGGTCCTACTTAGGAGGAAAAAGACATAAAATTGCAGAAGAAAACCTCTATGGCAATATTAGTAATGTATGATTGTGGTTGTTAATGTAGAAGTTGAAAAGCAAGGCACCAAAACCACCCTGCAATAAGAATTGAGTAAGAACCCAGCATAAGGTCTTCTAGAACAAAGAATGAATCCCAAAGGGTTCCCGCTGTATTATTTGGAGAGCCCAGAATCAGAGAAATTGGGTGGGGATGCACATGCCAAAAAATCAGGGTAACAAAAGTGTTGTAACACATACTTCTCTAGCATCAGCCTCCTCATATTTGATTTAGGCAGAAAAGAATATCAAAGGAAAAAAGGTTGATCTCATGCTGTATTTGGGTACTTTCAGGCAGCAAGCACTGCAAAGGCAACCATCCGGGATAGGCACAGATATAAGACCAGTCAAGTCTAGTCTTCCAGGAGAATGGTGTTTCCTCAAAAAGGCAGGCAAAGGAAGAAGAGCCCAATATTTCACATCCTTTGTACCTTTGCACTCCGGCATCCGGCACTCCCCAATCTCAGTGGAACACCCCACCTAGCGACCGCGGACACCTTAACTCTGTCAAAGCGGAGTTGTACGCTGGGTGAATAAATCAAATACTCACAGCTTAACCTCACATGACATGAGACCAGCTGAACACAATGCAAATTGAGATGTAACTATATGTCATAAAAACCAGAACATTAGCATTCCAGTTGCTGCTGTTTCCGGACGTAGGTGTCACTCAGTATGCCAGACATTATGTTTCTCATATGGATGTGGAATATATTTGAGAATTTATAGGCAATATGTCCTAATTGTGGCTTCTATTAGAGCTAACCGTAATTTACACAACTAATTGAACTAATAATTTTGGAGTCCGTGTGATGTGGTTTAAATTAATAGCTCATGTTTCAGAGTGAACCACATTTTGTTGAGAAATTCATGAGAGAAACTGTTTTCCTGTAAAGACGATTGATCAAATTCCAGTAGTGGAACATTATTTTTCATAGGATGATTTCACCTTAGAACTCATTACAATTCCTAAAATTAGTTTGACACTTTAGTTGGTTTATAGTGTGTCTAAAATCTGTTATCACTCCTATATGCTCCTTCTTGTAACCTTCAGATGGTAAAGTTTGTGAGAAGTTGGCCTGGTATATGCTGTCCACTAATTAAAGTGGGCACCTTGCACCAGTCCAAACGACCCTTATTGATGATTAGGTCAAAGATAACCTTTATGAAACCTATCCTAGTGGTAGCTATGGAGAGCAGCCTTCAGGCTTAGTCTTGAAGCAATGTAAAGCAGCTTGTTTTACCAGAATATCACCTCCTGAATGACTAAATGAAAGGATAACCACACAAGTGTTATATAAAAATATGTATTTATTACTAAAACACTCTCTACTAATCTTTAACCGAGATTAGAATATACAGTACACAATATTAAATCAATAGAACAACAGTAAATAGCACAATCCACAGCGGGCTCCAGGGGGAGACCGAACCATATACTAAGAAAGTGGTATAACAACCACGACTTCAATAGACACAATGCCTAGAGCACATAGAATCGCTGGGACCCCAAGGAACCACCCACAGGAGTGACACAGGGAGCCCACGGAGGACGGGTGCAGTGTGGGAACACAGATGCGAGCTCCGTACAACTCTATGGGAAAGTCGCAGTTGGATAATTACAGTTTAAGGACACTTCGGAGAGGGCTTCAAGCAAACCCTTTGGAACATAGAAGGTTCTAAGGCCAGCACCCTTGTGAGTACCGAGGTACCCGTGTTACCTATCCCAGAGGAGCCGGGTGCATAGGGGTCAAGTGGTGTCGGAAACCCTCGTCGTTTTCAATGGCGTGATGCGAAGAAGTACTGCTGCCGGGAAGATGAAAAGTGTCCGGTGGAATCCAAGCCTGGATTCGGAGTAAGAAGAACCTGAAAGCAGAGGGGACAGAGTCTGGGTCACTTCACGTGACCAGTGGCTCGATAGACGAATGCCCACCGATGTCAGGTGCGAAGATCAGATGCTTGACTCTGCAGCCACGGGGACCAGGAGGCGTCGACGATGACCAAAGTCCAGGGGTGAGCTGTCCCACGAAGGATGTCGAGTGCTGAGGGGGTCAGTGTCCGGATTGAACACCACCAAGCCTTGGCAAAAGCAACCCACGCGGTCAGAGGAAATAAGTGATAGTATGGACCAGCAAGGTCCAGGAGACTCTCCAGGCTATGGGGAGTCGGGGCCCAAGGAATGTCAAAGTGACCCTGGCTATGACCCACAGGCCAACAGACCAAGGATCGCGAAGGGACCTCGAGCGGAATAACAAAGTACCAGCCCACTGAGCACTCGTGGAGTGGAGGCGGGAGATCTTTTGTGGAATTGCTGCTAGGGGTTGGGACTACACGTAGTCCAAAGCACAGCCTCAGGGATCCCCAAAAGGCATATGCTGCTGCAAAAGTACACAGTGCACAGGGGTTCGGGTTGCACGGTCCCCACGAGGGATAGTGGTCTCAGGATTGCTGAGAGAGCAGATCAACCTCAGGGACGCTCGGGAACCCACCTCCTGTGTTGCAGAAATCTTCGGAGTCCTCAGGAGCTTGGTAGATGCAAACCGGTCAGATGCATTTAGGTGCCTGCTGCTGCAGGGGAGTAACTCCTTTACTCCAAGGGAGATTCTTCTGTCGTCCAGCAAAGTGTAGACCATCGAAGTACTTGGTTTCTGCTTGCAGAATTTAGTCCAGGTAAAATCTAAAGTCCTGTAGTCAGGTTTCCTACTTTATACCCAAGGAAGGGGTTGGACTAACTCTGGGGACCCACCTAGGGGAGGGTCAGGACAGAGGGGTGGCTACACCCATGTCCTTTGTCCAGTTTCACGCCAGAGCAGGAGCCAATGGCTCCTGCAACCGGTTTGAGCTGGACTATGCACGGGGACACCAAATGTGCCCCCAGTGCAGACTTTCTGGCACTCTTAGAGTGCACCCACCCAGCCCCAATACACTAAAGCCTGTCTGGGAGGTGGTCACACCTCCCTGTGACAGGAAACCTATTGTCAGGCCTTCCTCTGCTCGAGCTTGGCTGAGCAGCAGGAAGGCAGACACGTGTCTGTGGCTGGCAGCATCCATTTTGTGCTGCCCAGGTCGAGAAAGCTGGTACCGGGTAGACCGGTGCCCCATAGTAGTGGTACTACGAGGGAGGAATCATATCTCCCACACCAGTTACTGGTGTGGAGGTATGATTCCAAGGTGTTTGACAACAAACACAACATATTTCTAAGCAGCCGTTTTAAAGTTAGCATTTACCGCGAGGTTATAATGCACTTAAGTATATATGGTTGGCTGCATCACAGACAACCCTGGGGAATAGATTCCGAAGGCTGCAGAGGGCCTCTGTTCATGCAGGGGCACCCTCTCATGTAAAACCCAGCACCCTGCCTTCAGGATTGATAAGGCCTGCCATAGGGGTGACTGATAGGTTTATATGTGCAGTGATTTAGAATATATATAGGTAACCTATATCTAAGTAAGGGGTGCATGCACCTCCTTACACAGGTTGCAGTAGCAGACCTGTGGTGTCATTTTGAATGGCCTCTCAGGGGTGGCACAATACATGCTTCAGCCCCTGGGAGGCCTCTGGGGTACCTATGCCCTGGGTACATGGTGTACCATATACTAGGGACTGATAAGGGTACCCCAGAATCCAATCTGGAGTGTACCTAAAGTACATGCAATCAATTTATAGGAGAAAGCAGATAGACTGGGGTCCTGAATAGCAGCATCCCAGTCAGACTAGGCCAAAAACAGTGAGACATCAGCAAAAAGTGGGGGTAACTATAAGAAGCAGATCCTACTCTCCTACACAACTCCCCCAAACGTAGGGACATTAAACTAACCTTAACCAGTTGAGTCTTCATGTTCTAAGTGGAAATATCTTGAGAGTCCATCTGCATTGGCATGGTTACTCCCAGGTCTATGTTCCACTGTATAGTCCATCCCCTGTAGGGAAATGGACCACCTCAAAAGTTTGGGGTTTTCACCCTTCATTTGTTTTAGCCATAAGAGGGGCTTATGGTCTGTCTGAACAATGAAGTGAGTGCCAAACAAGTATGGCCTCAGCTTTTTCAGAGCCCAAACTACAGCAAAGGCTTCCCTCTCAATGGCTGACCAACGTTTCTCTCTGGGGGTCAACCTTCTGTTTATGAAAGCAACTGGCTGATCCTGACCCTCTTCATTCAATTGTGATAACACAGCCCCTACCCCCAATTCAGATGCATCAGTTTGAACAATGAATTGTTTGGAATAATCAGGACTTTGCAGAATGGGAGCAGTGCACATGGCCTGCTTCAGGTCATCAAATGCCTTTTGACAGCTATCTGTCCACATTCTTTTGGAAGTTAGGTCATTCAAAGGGGTCACTATGGATCCATATCCTTTGACAAACCTCCTGTAGTACCCAGTCAGGCCCAAGAAAGCTCTGACCTGAGTCTGGGTAGTGGGAGCAACCCAGTCCATGATGGTCTGGATTTTGCTCTCCAATGGTTGAACCTGACCTCCACCCACAAGGTGGCCTAGGTATACAACCTTACTCTGCCCTATCTGGCACTTGGTGGCCTTGATAGTGACGCCTGCTTTTGCAGGGCCTCCAAAACATTTCTCAGGTGGACCAGGTGATCCTCCCAGGTGGAGCTAAAGACAGCAATATCATCTAGATAAGCTGCACTATAGGCTTCCAGACCTGTAAGGACTTTGTTCACCAACCTTTGAAAAGTGGCAGGTGCATTCTTCAAGCCAAAGGGCATCACCACAAATTGGTAGTGCTCACTAGGGGTTGAGAATGCTGTTTTGGGTTTTGCATCCTCAGCTAATCTGATTTGCCAGTAACCAGCTGTCAGGTCAAATGTACTCAGAAACTTGGCAGAGGCCAAAGTATCTATAAGTTCATCTGCCCTGGGTATTGGATGGGCATCAGTCCTAGTGACTGCATTGAGACCCCCGTAGTCCACGCAGAACCTCATCTCTCTCTTACCACCCTGGGTGTGAGGTTTTGGTACAAGGACTACTGGACTAGCCCAAGGGCTATCTGAGGGCTCAATTACTCCCAGATCCAACATTTTCTGGACTTCTGTCCTGATACAGTCCCTGACATGGTCAGGTTGCCTGTAAATCTTATTTTTAACAGGCAGACTGTCACCTGTGTCCACTTCATGAGTGCACCAGGTAGTCTGACTTGGAGTCAGTGAAAACATATGTATGAACTGATTCAGGACTTGCCTACAATCAGTTTGCTGCTGGTCAGTGAGGCTGCCTGCCAATGCTACACCATCAACTGAACCATCATCAGGGTTCTGTGAGAGCAGATCAGGGAGTGGATCACTCTCTTCCTCCTGTCCCTCATCAGTAGCCATGAGCAAGCCCATGTCTGCCCTGTCAACATATGGTTTGAGCCTGTTCACATGGAGCACCCTATGGGGGCTCCTGGGAGTTCCAAGGTCCACCAGGTAGGTAACCTCTCCCTTTTGCTCAATGATAGTATGAGGTCCACTCCACTTGTCTTGGAGGGCTGCTGGGGCCACAGGCTCCAACACCAATACTTTCTGTCCTGGCTGATAAACAGTCACAACAGCCTTTTGGTCATGCCAGGCCTTTTGCAATTCCTGGCTAACCTCAAGGTTTTTGGATGCCTTCTTCATGTACTCAGCCATCCTGGAGCGGAGACCAAGTACATAGTCCACAATATCCTGTTTAGGGGGTTTGAGAGGTAATCCCATCCCTCCTTCACTAGACATAAAGGACCCCTCACTGGATGTCCAAACAGAAATTCAAAAGGGCTGTAACCAACCCCCTTCTGAGGAACCTCTCTGTAGGCAAAGAGAAGGCAGGGCAAAAGGGTGTTCCATCTACACCTGAGCTTTTCAGGGAGACCTTTAATCATGCCCTTGAGGGTTTTGTTGAATCTCTCAACTAACCCATTGCATTGTGGGTGATAGGGGGTGGTAAATTTGTAATTTACTCCACACCCCTTCCACATAGCAGTCAAGTAACCAGACATAAAGTTTGCACCTCTGTCTGATACTACCTCCTTAGTAAAACCCACTCTGGAAAAGACTCCCAGGAGGGCCCTAGCCACAACAGGAGCTGTGGTAGTCCTAAGTGGACTTGCTTCTGGATACCTAGTGGCATGGTCCACCACCACTAGTATGAATCTGTGCCCAGATGCAGTCTGAGGATCCATGGGGCCAACTATGTCAATCCCAACCCTCTCAAAGGGAACCCCCACCACAGGTAGTGGTCTCAGGGGGGCCTTTGTGGTACCACCTGCCTTACCACTGGCTTGGCAAGTGATACAGGAGCGACAAAACTCCTTTGTGTCCTCTGACATATGAGGCCAATGAAAGTGAGGAACAAGTCTGTCCCAGGTCTTGTTTTGGCCTAAGTGTCCTGCCAATGGGATATCATGTGCCAGTGTCAATAGGAAGCCCTTAAACGTCAGAGGTATAACCAACCTCCTGGTGGCACCAGGTTTGGTGTCTCTAACCTCTGAGTATAAGAGTCCATCATCCCAGTAAATTTTATGGGACCCACTGGCACTCCCAGCAGCCTCAGCAGCAGCTTGCTGTCTGAGGGGTTCAAGAGAGGGGCAGTTCAGCTGCTCCTGGCTCAGGTCTGCCCTGGAAGGGCCCCTTGTCCCCAAGAACTCAACCTGATCAGGTTCATGTTCCTCTGAGACAGTTCCTTCTTCAGGACTAAGATCATCTCCCTCAAGAGACTGATCCTCACTCTGAGGCAGGGGGGAAGACACTGCCTTACCCCTACTGCTCCTTCTCTTGGAAGGCACCTGGTCCATTATTCCAGGATCCAGGGCCTGTTCAGTGGATGACATTTTTGGCTCTGACCTAATCATGGGCAATACATCTGCAGAAATGCATGTGTCCTGAGTTCCACTTCAGCCCATGCTGAAGTCTCCAAATCATTGCCCAATAAGCATTCTACAGGGAGGTCTGCACTTACCACAACCTTCTTAGGGCCAGTTACCCCTCCCCAGGTGAAATTCACAACTGCCAAGGAATGGTCTGTCCTGACATTGCTTGCATTGGTCACTTGGTACATCTCACCAAGTATGATCTGGTCAGGGCCCACAAGTTCTTTTGTCACCATGGTGACACTTGCACCTGTGTCCCTATATGCCATGGCCTCCTTACCATTGATCAAAGGCTGTTGTCTGTATTTGCCCAGATTACTGGGACTGACAAATAAGGAGGCAATATCCATGCCTCCATCACAGACTAACACAGCCTGAGCTGGAATTCTGACTAGGCCAGAATCCATCTCAGATCCCAGGGTCAACCCTACTACACCCTTATTCTGTGTACCACCACTTAGAACTGAGCTAGGGGGAACAGTTGCCTTAGGGTCAGTGGTGGTTGAAGTAGATTCCTTGGCCCTTGGACAATTGGCATCTTTTGTCCAATGGGTTTTCTCTTTACAGATATAACACCAAGGTTTCTTTTTGCCTTTAGGCTTGTTGGATTGTGACTCCCCCCACCCCCCCCAGATGCAGGTTTTTGGGGCCCTTGTGAAGACTTCTGGTCTTTACCCTTATCCCCACCCTTATCTGAGGTTTTAGAATCTGGCTTCTTAGAGTCACCACCTTGGTTCTGAGTTTTCTACTTCACCCTGGTCCTGACCCATTTGTCTGCCTTCTTTCCCAAATCTTGGGGAGAGGTCAGATCAGAGTCCACCAGGTACTGATGCAACAACTGATTTTGGCAATTATTAAGGATTTGCTCTCTCATAATTAAATTGTACAATCCTTTAAAATCACACACTTTACTGCCTAGTAACTAGCCTTCCAGAGCCTTAGTAGCACAATCTACAAAGTCAACCCAGTCCTGAGTCTGTGCTTTCTGGGTGTCTCTGAACTTAATCCTGTACTGTTCAGTGGTTAAGCCAAACCCATCAATGAGAGCACTCTTCAAGACTGAGTAATTGTCAGCATCCTCTTCTCTAACAGTGAGGAGCTTATCTCTACCTTTGTCAGCAAAGGAGAGCCACAAGATAGCTGCCCACTGCTCCTGAGGGACCCTCTGTACTTTACAGGCCCTCTCTAGTGCAGTTATCCATTTGTGGATGTCATCCCCACTCTGATAGGGAGGGACTATCTTGTTCAGGTTCCTATGATCATGAGAATACTCTCTAGTTCTAGGGACACTGTGACTGCCACCATGGGACTCTAGTCCCAATCTTCTGGTTCCTCTCGGGAGCTCTAGGGATTCCCTGTCTATGGCCAATTGCTCTTTGTTGAGCCTGATCCTGAGTCTATCAAGTTCCAGTAATTGGCACTTCTTTTCATAAGAGGATTCACTCCTATGAGATACAGAGGTCCCTACAGAAGTACCTGAATGATTAAACTCCACAGAGGGAGTCCTGGATCTTCTAGGTAGATCCTGTACTCTTCCTGGTGGAGTAAAGAGGGGGCCACTGTGGCCTTCTCCCCCTCCTGAAGGAAGAGTTGGATTTTCCAGGTTGGAATCATCTTGATCCTCCTGGCCAGAGTGTGAGTCCAGATCAAAGAAGTGTTCACTTCCTGCTCTTTCCTCATCTCCTGTCCCACCCACTCTTTCTAATTCATCAGACCCTGGGGTCTTTCTGAGGTCATCTAGGAGTAACATCTCTATAAGACGTTGGGTGTTTGCATTTCTCCCTGTCTTCAGCTTCCTAGAGGCACACATGGCTTTCAGATCCTGAAAGGTGAGCCCATTGTATCTAGTAGGCAGAGAGCCACTTGCTTCTCCTACAGAAGACATACTAGTTTGGTGTGGTGTGTGCACCTACCTACCCTAGTGGAGACTAAACTCTCTTGAGTTGGAGAAAGGGTGTGCTAGACCCTTGACTTACCCAACTCCAAGTTCAGTAGAACTTACTTATTCTAATCTTGATTATATGTACCTAGTACTTTTAGTGGTTTTCGGTTAATTACTCAATGAGATGTATCTGGTAAAACAATAGCAAGCTTGAATCCCAACCGCTGCACACCAATGTGAGAAGTTGGCCTGGTATATGCTGTCCACTAATTAAAGTGGGCACCTTGCACCAGTCCAAACGACCCTTATTGATGATTAGGTCAAAGATAACCTTTATGAAACCTATCCTAGTGGTAGCTATGGAGAGCAGCCTTCGGGCTTAATCTTGAAGGAATGTAAAGCAGCTTGTTTTACCAGAATATCACCTCCTGAATGACTAAATAAAAGGAGAACCACACAAGTGTTATATAAAAATATGTATTTATTACTAAAACACTCTCTACTAATCTCTACCCGAGATTAGAATATACAGAACACAATATTAAATCAAAAGAACAACAGTAAATAGCACAATACACAGCGGGCTCCAGGGGAGACCGAACCATATACTAAGAAAGTGGTATAACAACCACGACTTCAATAGACACAGTGCCTAGAGCACGTAGAATCGCTGGGACCCCAAGGAACCACCCACAGGAGTGACACAGGGAGCCCACGGAGGACGGGTGCAGTGTGGGAACACAGATGCGAGCTCCGTACAACTCTATGGGAAAGTCGCGGTTGGATAATTACAGTTTAAGGACACTTTGGAGAGGACTTCAAGCAAACCCTTTGGAACATAGAAGGTTCTAAGGCCAGCACCCTTGTGAGTACCGAGGTACCCGTGTTACCTATCCCAGAGGAGCCAGGTGCATAGGGGTCAAGTGGTGTCGGAAACCCTCGTCGTTTTCAATGGCGTAATGCGAAGAAGTACTGCTGCCGGGAAGATGAAAACTGTCCGGTGGAATCCAAGCCTGGATTCAGAGTAAGAAGAATCTGAAAGCAGAGGGACAGAGTCTGGGTCACTTCACGTGACCAGGGGCTCGATAGACGAATGCCCACCGATGTCGGTTGCTTCAGGTGCGAAGATCAGATGCTTGACGCTGCAGCCACGGGGACCAGGAGGCGTCGACGATGACCAAAGTCCGGGGGTGAGCTGTCCCACAAAGGGTGTCGAGTGCTGAGGGGTCAGTGTCCAGATTGAACACCAACAAGCCTTGGCAAAAGCAACCCATGCGGGCAGAGGAAACAAGTGATAGTATGGACTAGCAAGGTCCAGGAGACTCTCCACACTATGGGGAGTCAGTGCACATCTGGAGCAACCAGGGAAGCCCAAGGAAAGTCAAAGTGACCCTCGCTAGGACCCACAGGCCAACGGACCAGGGATCGCGAAGGGACCTCAAGCAGAATCACAAAGTACCAGCCCACGGAGCACTCGTGGAGTGGAGGCCAGAGATCTTTGGTGGAAATGCTGCTCGGGATTGGGACTACACGTAGTCCAAAGCACAGCCTCAGGGATTGCCGAAAAGCATATGCTGCTGCAAAAGTACACAGTGCACAGGGGTTTGGGTTGCATGGTCCCCACAAGGGATGCTGGTCTCAGGATGGCTGAGAGAGCAGATCCACCTCAGGGATGCTTGGGAACCCACCTCCTGTGTTGCAGAAATCTTCGGAGTCCTCAGGAGCTCGGGAGATGCAAACCGGTCAGATGCGTTTAGGTGCCTGCTGTAGGAGAGTAGGATCTACTTCACATGGGTACCCCCACTTTTTGCTGATGCTTCACTGTTTTTCGACCTTAGTCTGGCTGGGGCCCTGCTAATCAGAACCCCAGCCTAGCTGCTTCCTCTTTAAAATGGTTTCCATGTGCCCTAGGCACATCTCTGATTGGAATCTGGAGTGCCCTTATAAGTCCCTAGTATATGGTATACTATGTACCCAGGGCATAGGTACCTCAGAGGCCTGCCAGGGGCTGCAGCATATATTATGCCACCCCTGGAAGGCCATCCAAACTGACACCACAGGTCTGCTACTGCAGCCTGGGTAAGGTGGTGCATGCACCCCTTACTGTGATATAGGCTACCTATATCACTACATACATACACACATATAAACCTATAAGTCACTCCTATGGCAGGCCTTGTCAATCCTGAAGGCAGAGTGCATGGTTCCTATGTGAGAGGGTGCCCCTGCATGAGCAGGGCCCCTCTGCAGCAGTCGGAGACCTTTCTCTGATGCTGTTTGTAGTGCAGCCTGACCATATACTCTTAAGCGCATTATAACCTCGCGTTAAATGCTAACTTTGGGATGGCTGCACCAAAACATGTCGTGTTTGGTGTCAAACATCTTGGAATACTACCCCCCGCCAATTCTGGTGGCGGGGGTAGCATTCCACCCTTCTAGAGGGAAAGACATGTTAACTCTGGCTTGCCCGGTAACTTCTTTCTAAAGCCCTGGCATCACAAAATGGATGCTGCTGCCACAGACACAAGTCTGGCCTCCTGCTGCTGGACGAAACTCCGGCAGGGGAGGCCTGGACAATAGGTTTCCTGTTGCAGGGAGGTGTGACCACCTCCCCAGACAGGATAATGTGTATTGGGGCTGGGCGGGAGCACCCTCTGGGTGCTTTGAAGTCCTGCACTGGGGGCACATTTGGTGTCCCTGTGCATACCCCAGTTCAAACCGGATCAGGGGCTTCCAGCCCCTGCTTTGGCGCGAACTGGACAAAGGGAAAGGGGTGTAGCCACCCCTCTGCCCTGACCCACCCATGGGTGGGGCCACAGAGTAGTCCAACCCCTAAACTTGGTATAAGTATAGGAACCCAGTCCTTAGGACTTTAGATTATCCCTGGACGAAACTCTGACACTGAATCCTGGACCTTCGACGCTCTACTCAAGACTAGAGGACAGAAGAATCTCCCTTGGGGTCAAGGAGTGACTCCCCTGCTTGGCAGGCACCAAAGAAGCAATTGTCCGGTCTGCATTTCTGAAGCTCCCGTCGGACACCGAAGTCTTCGCATCACCAGAGGTGGATTTCCAGACTTCCCCGAGGCTGCCCTGAGTCCCCAGCAAAGCTGAGGCCCGTAGCTGTCGTGGGTAATGTGGAACCATGACCCCTGAACACCGAGCACATTTGCAAGTGCATCCTCTTCTGGGTCTCCCACGAAGTCGTGCTTTGGGCTCCGAGTAGCCCCAGCCTCCAGCACCAACTGCACCGAAGATCACTGGCCTCCACTCCACGAGTGTCCTGTGAGCCAGATCCACGTGCACTGTCTCGAGGCTCCTTCGCGGTCGCTAGCCCGTTGGCTAGTAGCCCTTCACGAAGGCCAATCCTTTTCTTCTCGGGCTCCCTGGTTGCTCCAGGCTTGCCCTCACTTACCCTTGCTGGGTAAGTTCCTTAGACCTTGCTGGTCTGACGAATCGACAATCTTCAACTGCATCGAGACTTGCCGTTGCCAAGGCTTGTTGGGTCCAATCCGGTCGCCGACGCCTCAGCACTCGACAGACATTGTGTACCAGCCCGAATCCTGCTCCTGGTTGCCAACAATCCCTCCTGGACCTCGTGGCTGAAGAGTCAAGATGACCGTCAACGCACCTGAAGCACCCAACATCGGTGGGCATCTGCTCATCGCCTTCCTGGTCACTGGCTAGTGACCCAGACTCTGTCCCCTCTGCTTTCAGGTTCTTCAGATCTCCGATCCACTCTTGGATCCACCCGGACACTTTCCACTTGGTCGCCAGCAGCACTTTGCAGCAGATCGCCATTCAAATCGACGACGAAACGCGACCCCGAAAGGCACCTATGCACCCGGCTTCCCTGGGTGAGGTAACACGAGTACTCCGGTGCTCCCGTGGGTAGAGACTCTAGAACGACCTAGTTCTCAAAGGGTTTGCTCCAAGTCCTTCTTTAAGTGTCCCTTTTCTTTAATTTCCTGATCGCGACTTTCTCCATAGAAGTTAACGGCGTATCGCGGTTGTGTATTTACACTGCACGCGTCCCCCGTGGGTCCCCTGTGTCACTACCTTGGGTGGTTCCTTGTGGTCCAAGCACTTCTAGAGGCTCTAGGCCTAGTGTCTAGCTCAGTCGTGGTTCTTATACCACTTTATTGGTATATGGTTTGGTACGCCCCTAGGGCCCAAACGTGTATTTGTGCTATTACTGTGTTTAAATAACTTATAACTTGTGTACTTCGAACTCTAGCCTCATAAAGAGACTAGAGGGGTGTGTTTAGCAATAAATACATATATTTTGAATATATACCTGGTGTGGTGCTCTTTCATTTGGTCACTCAAGAGATAATAGACTGGTAAACCAAGCTGCTTTACATTCCTTCAAGACTTAGCCTGAAGGCTGCTCTCCATAGCTACCACTAGGATAGCTTTCAATAAAGGTTGTCTTTAACCTATCTCCAATAAGGGGTTGTTTGGACTGGTGCAAGGTGCCCACTATAATTAGTGGACAGCATATACCAGGCCAACTTCTCACATTGGTGTGCAGCGTGTGGGATTCCAGCTTGCTATTGTTTTACCAGATAATCTCAATTGAATTGATCAACTGAAAACCACTAAAGGTACCTAAGGTACATATAATTTAAGTTTACTATACAGTAAGTTCTACAGAACTTAGAGTTGTGTGTTAAGCGATAGCACAACCCTTTCTACAACTCAAGAGAGTTTAGTAGGCCACACTAGAGTAGGTAGTGCATACACCACACCACACTAGTAATGTCTTTAAAGGAAGGACCTAAAGAATCCTTGCCAGAAGCCACTGGGCTTCTTCCCTCCAAGTATGATACACTCCCATTCTTGGAATTGAGAGCATTATGTAACTTAAGGAAATTGAGGACAGGCCAAAGTCCCACCACCCAACACCTTAAAGAGTTGTTGGTGGCTTATGATCTCAGCAGGCCCTTAGGGACTGAAGGGGCAGGAGCAGAGGGTGGGGCAGAAGATGAGGATGGGGCCAGGGGTAGAAACACCCCCAACCCCCCCTCTGGAACTGGCCAGGAAGGTGACAATGACCTTGACCTGGATAACCCAATCACTCCTGAGGAAGAGGAAGAGGAGGATCAGAATGACCCCCACTTTGTCCCCTTAGGAAGGATTGAGAGAGTGCCTAGCAGGACTAGATCTCCTTCTCAGGAGTCTAACCACTCTGGCACCTCAATAGGGACCTCTATCTCCTCTCATAGGAGGGAATCCTCTCATGATAGGAGAAAAAGGCTGATTCAGTATGAGGAAGCTCAGCTTGAACTCAGAAGACAGCAATTGGCTATGGATAGGGAGTCCCTAGATCTCTTTACAGAGAGAAAAAAAATGGGACTAGAGTCCCATGGTGGCAGCCATGTCCCTAGAGATAGGGAAAGGTCCGATGACCATAGGAACCTGAGCAAAATTGTTCCCTCCGTACCAGAGTGGGGATGACATCCACAAATGGATAACTGCTTTAGAGAGGGCCTGTAAAGTACAGAAGGTCCCTCAAGAGCAGTGGGCAGCAATCTTGTGGCTCTCCTTTGCAGACAAAGGTAGAGACAAGCTCCTCACTGTAAGAGAAGAGGATGCTGATAATTACAAGGTCTTGAAGAGTGCTCTTATTGATGGGTTTGGCCTAACCACTGAACAATACAGGTTGAAGTTCAGAGATACCCAAAAGGCACAGACTCAAGGCTGGGTAGACTATGTGGATTGTTCTGCTAAGGCTCTGGAAGGCTGGTTGATGGGCAGTAAGGTGTGTGACTTCACAGGATTATACAATCTGATAATGAGGGAGCAAATTCTTAATAACTGTCAAAATCAGCTGTTGCATCAGTACCTGGTGGACTCTGATCTGACCTCTCCCCAAGAATTGGGAAAGAAGGCAGACAAATGGGTCAGAACCAGGGTGAGGCAGAAGGTACAGAACCAAGGTGGTGACCCTAAGAAGCAAGATTCAAAGAACTCTGACAAGGGTGGGGAGAAGGGTAAAGACCAGAAGTCTTCACAAGGTCCCCAAAAATCTTCTTCAGGTGGGGATTCACAGACTACCAAAGGGAAAGGCCAAAGAAAACCATGGTGCAAGGTCTGTAAGCAAAAGACCCACTGGACTAGTGATTGCACCAAGTCCAAAGACTCAAGTCCAGCCCCCACCAATGCCCCTAAGGCACCTGTTCCCCCTAGTACAGTTACAGTTGGTGGGAGTGCTCCAGCCAAGGGTTTAGTAGGGTTGACCCTGGGTACTGAAGTGGGCTCTGACCTAGTCAGAGAACTCACTCAGGCTGTGTTAGTCTGTGATGGAGGCATGGATGTGACCTCCTCTGTGAGTCCCAGTAACCTGGGCAAGTACAGACAACAGCCTTTAATCAATGGACGAGAGGCTTTGGCATTTAGGGACACAGGGGCAAGTGTCACAATGGTGACACAAGACCTTGTGGATCCTGGGCAAGTTATACTTGGTGAGATGTACCAAGTGACCAATGCTAGCAATGTCAGAACAGACCATACTCTGGCAGTTGTTAACTTCTCCTGGGGAGGGGTAACTGGCCTTAAGAAGGTTGTGGTAAGTGCAGACCTACCAGTTGAATGCTTGCTTGGCAATGACTTAGAAACTTCAGCTTGGGCAGAAGTGGATCTCAGGACTCATGCAGAAATGCTGGGCATCCCTGCAGATGTGTTTGCTGTGACCAGGTCACAGGCCAAAATGTCTAAAACTGAACAGGCCTTGGATTCTGGAATAATGGACCAAGTGCCTTCCAAGAGGAGGAGTAGTAGGGTAAAGGCAGTGCCTTCCCCTTGGCTCAGAAGGAAGATCAGTCTCTTGAGGGAGATGATCTCAGTCCTGAGGAAGGAACTGTCCCAGAGGAGCTTGAACCTGAACAGGTTGAGTTCTTGGGGACAGGGGGACCTTCCAGGGCAGATCTGAGCCAGGAGCAGCAGAGCTGCCCCTCTCTTGAACCCCTCAGACAGCAAGCTGCTGCTGAGGCTGCTGGGAAAGCTAGTGGTCCCCATAAAGTGTATTGGGATGATGGGCTCCTGTACTCAGAGTGTAGAGACCCCAAGCCTGGTGCCACCAGGAGGTTGCTTATACCTCTAAAGTTCAGGGGCTTCCTATTGACCCTAGCCCATGATATTCCCTTGGCAGGTCACCTGGGCCAGAACAAGACTTGGGACAGAATTGTCCCTCACTTTCACTGGCCCCACATGTCTGAAGACACCAAGGAGTTTTGTCGCTCCTGTGTAACCTGCCAGGCCAGTGGCAAGGCAGGTGGCACTACAAAGGCCCCCCTGATACCACTACCTGTGGTGGGGGTGCCCTTTGAAAGAGTGGGGATTGATATTGTTGGTCCCATGGATCCCCAAACAGCATCTGGGCACAGGTTTATCCTGGTGGTAGTGGATCATGCCACCAGGTACCCAGAGGCTATTCCCCTTAGGACCACTACAGCACCTGTGGTGGCAAGAGCCCTCCTGGGAGTTTTCTCAAGAGTGGGCTTTCCTAAGGAGGTTGTATCAGATAGGGGTGCAAACTTCATGTCTGGTTACTTAAAGGCAATGTAGAAGGAGTGTGGAGTGACTTACAAGTTCACCACACCCTATCACCCACAATGCAATGGTTTAGTTGAGAGATTCAACAAAACCTTGAAGGGCATGATTAAAGGGCTCCCAGAAAAGCTTAGGCGAAGATGGGACATACTCTTGCCCTGCCTTTTATTTGCATACAGGGAGGTGCCTCAGAAGGGGTTGGCTACAGCCCTTTTGAACTTCTGTTTGGTCACCCTGTCAGGGGTCCACTGTGCTTGGTGAAGGAAGGATGGGAGTTACCTCTCAAGCCCCCAAAGCAAGACATAGTGGACTATGTACTTGGTCTCCGCTCCCGGATGGCTGAGTATATGAAAAAGGCAACCAAAAACCTTGAGGCTAGCCAGGAACTTCAAAAAGCTTGGCATGACCAAAAGGCTGTACTGACTGTTTACCAGCCAGGACAGAAGGTGTGGGTGTTGGAGCCAGTGGCCCCAGCAGCTCTCCAAGACAAATGGAGTGGACCCCACACTATTGTTGAACAGAAGGGTGAGGTAACCTACTTAGTAGGCCTAGGAACACCCAGGAGTCCCCACAGGGTTCTCCATGTCAACAGGTTAAAACCATATGTGGACAGGGCAGACATGGGCTTGCTCATGGCTACTGATGAAGGGCAGGAGGAAGAGAGTGACCCACTCCCTGACCTGCTCTCACAGAACCCTGACGATGGGTCAGTAGATGGTGTGGCCTTGGCAGGCAGCCTCACTACCCAGCAACAAACTGATTGCAGACAGGTGCTCAATCAGTTTAGACACATGTTTTCACTGACACCCAGTCAGACCACCTGGTGCACTCATGAAGTGGACACTGGGGACAGTCTGCCTATTAAAAATAAGATTTATAGGCAACCTGACCATGTCAGGGACTGTATCAGGACTGAAGTCCAGAAAATGTTGGATTTGGGAGTTATTGAACCCTCAGATAGCCCTTGGGCTAGTCCAGTGGTCCTTGTGCCAAAACCTCACACCAGTGGTGGAAAAAGAGAGATGAGGTTTTGTGTGGACTACAGGGGTCTCAATGCAGTCACTAGGACTGATGCCCATCCAATACCAAGGGCAGATGAGCTCATAGATACTTTGGCCTCAGCCAAATATCTCAGCACATTTGACTTGACAGCTGGCTACTGGCAGATCAGACTAGCTGATGATGCAAAGACAGCATTCTCAACCCCTAGTGGGCATTACCAATTTGTGGTGATGCCCTTTGGTCTGAAGAATGCACCTGCCACTTTTCAGAGGTTGGTGAATACAGTCCTTACAGGTCTGGAAGCCTATAGTGCAGCATATCTAGATGATATTGCTGTCTTTAGCTCCACCTGGGAGGATCACCTGGTCCACCTCAGGAATGTTTTACAGGCCCTGCAAAAGGCAGGCCTGACTATCAAGGCCACCAAGTGCCAGATAGGGCAGAGTCAGGTTGTGTACCTGGGCCACCTTGTGGGTGGAGGCCAGGTTCAACCACTGCAGAGCAAGATTCAGACCATCATGGACTGGACTGCTCCAACTACCCAGACTCAGGTGAGAGCCTTTTTAGGCCTGACTGGGTACTACAGAAGATTTGTCAAAGGGTATGGATCAATAGTGACACCTTTGAATGACTTAACTTCTAAGAAAATGCCCAAGAAAGTTCAGTGGACAGCTAACTGTCAAAAGGCATTTGATGACCTGAAGCAGGCCATGTGCACTGCTCCCATTCTACAGAGTCCTGATTACTCCAAGAAGTTCATTGTTCAAACTGATGCATCTGAATTGGGGGTAGGGGCTGTACTGTCACAATTGAATGTAGAAGGTCAGGATCAGCCAGTAGCTTTCATTAGCAGAAGGCTGACCCCTAGAGAGAAACGTTGGTCAGCCATTGAGAGGGAGGCCTTTGCTGTGGTCTGGGCTCTGAAGAAGTTGAGGCCATACTTGTTTGGTACTCACTTCCTTGTTCAAACAGACCATAAGCCCCTCTTATGGCTAAAACAAATGAAGGGTGAAAACCCCAAACTGCTTAGGTGGTCCATTTCCCTACAGGGGATGGACTTCACAGTGGAACATAGACCTGGGAGTAACCATGCCAATGCAGATGGACTCTCTAGGTACTTCCACTTAGAACATGAAGACTCAACTGGTCAAGGTTAGTTTAATGTCCCTACGTTTGGGGGGGGTTGTG
This sequence comes from Calotriton arnoldi, assembly GCA_963921515.1. Taxonomy (NCBI): domain Eukaryota; kingdom Metazoa; phylum Chordata; class Amphibia; order Caudata; family Salamandridae; genus Calotriton; species Calotriton arnoldi. The sequence goes on from CAWUFW010013275.1 coordinate 289,046, forward strand.
TAGGAGAGTAGGATCTGCTTCACATGGGTACCCCCACTTTTTGCTGATGCTTCACTGTTTTTCGACCTTAGTCTGGCTGGGGCCCTGCTAATCAGAACCCCAGTCTAGCTGCTTAATCTTTAAAATGGTTTCCATGTGCCCTAGGCACATCTCTGATTGGAATCTGGAGTGCCCTTATAAGTCCCTAGTATATGGTATACTATGTACCCAGGGCATAGGTACCTCAGAGGCCTGCCAGGGGCTGCAGCATATATTATGCCACCCCTGGGAGGCCATCCAAACTGACACCACAGGTCTGCTACTGCAGCCTGGGTAAGGTGGTGCATGCACCCCTTACTGTGATATAGGCTACCTATATCACTACATACATACACACATATAAACCTATAAGTCACTCCTATGGCAGGCCTTGTCAATCTTGAAGGCAGAGTGCATGGTTCCTATGTGAGAGGGTGCCCCTGCATGAGCAGGGCCCCTCTGCAGCGGTCGGAGACCTTTCTCTGATGCTGTTTGTAGTGCAGCCTGACCATATACTCTTAAGCGCATTATAACCTCGAGTTAAATGCTAACTTTGGGATGGCTGCACCAAAACATGTCGTGTTTGGTGTCAAACATCTTGTAATACTACCCCCCCGCCAATTCTGGTGGCGGGGGTAGCATTCCACCCTTCTAGAGGGAAAGACATGTTAACTCTGGCTTGCCCAGTAACTTCTTTCTAAAGCCCTGGCATCACAAAATGGATGCTGCTGCCACAGACACAAGTCTGGCCTCCTGCTGCTGGACGAAACTCCGGCAGGGGAGGCCTGGACAATAGGTTTCCTGTTGCAGGGAGGTGTGACCACCTCCCCAGACAGGATAATGTGTATTGGGGCTGGGCGGGAGCACCCTCTGGGTGCTTTGAAGTCCTGCACTGGGGGCACATTTGGTGTCCCTGTGCATACCCCAGTTCAAACCGGATCAGGGGCTTCCAGCCCCTGCTTTAGCGCGAACTGGACAAAGGGAAAGGGGTGTAGCCACCCCTCTGCCCTGACCCACCCATAGGTGGGGCCACAGAGTAGTCCAACCCCTAAACTTGGTATAAGTATAGGAACCCAGTCCTTAGGACTTTAGATTATCCCTGGACGAAACTCTGACACTGAATCCTGGACCTTCGACGCTCTACTCAAGACTAGAGGACAGAAGAATCTCCCTTGGGGTCAAGGAGTGACTCCCCTGCTTGGCAGGCACCAAAGAAGCAATTGTCCGGTCTGCATTTCTGAAGCTCCTGTTGGACGCCGAAGTCTTCGCATCACCAGAGGTGGATTTCCAGACTTCCCCGAGGCTGCCCTGAGTCCCCAGCAAAGCTAAGGCCTGTAGCTTTCGTGGGTAACGTGGAACCGTGACCCCTGGACACCGAGCACATTTGCAAGTGCATCCTCTTCTGGGTCTCCCACGAAGTCGTGCTTTGGGCTCCGAGTAGCCCCAGCCTCCAGCACCAACTGCACTGAAGATCACTGGCCTCCACTCTACGAGTGTCCTGTGAGCCAGATCCACGTGCACCGTCTCGAGGCTCCTTTGCAGTCGCTAGCCCGTTGGCTAGTAGCCCTTCACGAAGGCCAATCCTTTTCTTCTCGGGCTCCCTGGTTGCTCCAGGCTTGCCCTCACTTACCCTTGCTGAGTGAGTTCCTTAGACCTTGCTGGTTTGACGAATCGACAATCTTCAACTGCATCAAGACTTGCTGTTGCCAAGGCTTGTTGGGTCCAATCCGGTCGCCGATGCCTCAGCACTCGACAGACATTGTGTACCAGCCCGAATCCTGCTCCTAGTTGCCGACAATGCCTCCTGGACCTCGTGGCTGAAGAGTCATTCGACCGTCAACGCACCTGAAGCACCCGACATCGGTGGGCATCTGCTCATCGCCTTCCTGGTCACTGGCTAGTGACCCAGACTCTGTCCCCTCTGCTTTCAGGATCTTCAGATCTCCGATCCACTCTTGGATCCACCCGGACACTTTCCACTTGGTCGCCAGCAGCACTTTGCAGCAGATCGCCATTCAAATCGACGACGAAACCCGACCCCGAAAGGCACCTATGCACCCGGCTTCCCTGGGTGAGGTAACACGAGTACTCCGGTGCTCCCGTGGGTAGAGACTCTAGAACGACCTAGTTCTCAAAGGGTTTGCTCCAAGTCCTTCTTTAAGTGTCCCTTTTCTTTAATTTCCTGATCGCGACTTTCTCCATAGAAGTTAACGGCGTATCGCGGTTGTGTATTTACACTGCACGCGTCCCCCGTGGGTCCCCTGTGTCACTACCTTGGGTGGTTCCTTGTGGTCCAAGCACTTCTAGAGGCTCTAGGCCTAGTGTCTAGCTCAGTCGTGGTTCTTATACCACTTTATTGGTATATGGTTTGGTACGCCCCTAGGGCCCAAACGTGTATTTGTGCTATTACTGTGTTTAAATAACTTATAACTTGTGTACTTCGAACTCTAGCCTCATAAAGAGACTAGAGGGGTGTGTTTAGCAATAAATACATATATTTTGAATATATACCTGGTGTGGTGCTCTTTCATTTGGTCACTCAAGAGATTATAGACTGGTAAAACAAGCTGCTTTACATTCCTTCAAGACTTAGCCTGAAGGCTGCTCTCCATAGCTACCACTAGGATAGCTTTCAATAAAGGTTGTCTTTAACCTATCTCCAATAAGGGGTTGTTTGGACTGGTGCAAGGTGCCCACTATAATTAGTGGACAGCATATACCAGGCCAACTTCTCACACCTGCTGCTGCAGGGGAGTAACTCCTTTACTCCAAGGGAGATTCTTCTGTCGTCCAGCGAAGTGTAGACCGTTGAAGTACTTGGTTTCTGCTTGCAGAGTTTAGTCCAGGTAAAATCTAAAGTCTTGTAGTCAGGTTTCCTACTTTATACCCAAGGAAGGGGTTGGACTAACTCTGGCGACCCACCTAGGGGAGGGTCAGGACAGAGGTGTGGCTACACCCATGTCCTTTGTCCAGTTTCGCACCAGAGCAGGAGCCAATGGCTCCTGCAACCGGTTTGAGCTGGACTATGCACGGGGACACCAAATGTGCCCCCAGTGCAGACTTTCTGGCACTCTAAGAGTGCACCCACCCAGCCCCAATACACTAAAGCCTGTCTGGGAGGTGGTCACACCCCCCTGTGACAGGAATTCTATTGTCAGGCCTTCTTCTGCTTGAGCTTGGCTCAGCAGCAGGAGGGCAGACTCGTGTCTGTGGCTGGCAGCATCCATTTTGTGCTGCCCAGGTCGAGAAAGCTGGTACCGGGTAGACTGGTGCCCCATAGTAGTGGTACTACAAGGGAAGAATCATACCTCCCACACCAGTTACTGGTGTGGAGGTATGATTCCAAGGTGTTTGACACCAAACACGACATATTTCTAAGCAGCCGTTTTAAAGTTAGCATTTACCGCGAGGTTATAATGCACTTAAGTATATATGGTTGGCTGCATCACAGACAACTCCGGGGAATAGATTCCGAAGGCTGCAGAGGGGCTCTGCTCATGCAAGGGCACCCTCTCACGTAAAACCCAGCACCCTGCCTTCAGGATTGATAAGGCCTGCCATAGGGGTGACTGATAGGTTTATATGTGCAGTGATTTAGAATAGATATAGGTAACCTATATCTAAGTAAGGGGTGCATGCACCTCATTACACAGGTTGCAGTAGCAGACCTGTGGTGTCATTTTGAATGGCCTCTCAGGGGTGGCACAATACATGCTTCAGCCCCTGGGAGGCCTCTGGGGTACCTATGCCCTGGGTACATGGTGTACCATATACTAGGGACTGATAAGGGTACCCCAGAATCCAATCTGGAGTGTACCTAAAGTACATGCAATCAATTTATAGGAGAAAGCAGATAGACTGGGGTCCTGAATAGCAGGATCCCAGTCAGACTAGGCCAAAAACAGTGAGACATCAGCAAAAAGTGGGGGTAACTATAAGAAGCAGATCCTACTCTCCTACAAAGTTATTTTTCTTCTAGGGAAATTCTCATTATAAGCATTTTTTTCACTTTTGCCTTTTTTTTACATAGATTTTCTATTTTCTATTTAGGATAAAAGATAATACATCAGAGCAGCAAAAAATGTTCCATCAAAAAATTCAATGTTTCCTATAATACAGCCAAAAGAAAACACATAAAGTAGAAATGAAGATCAGAAACATAAGGAACAAGGAGGCAAGCGAAAACTGGAGAGTGAAAAACTGAAAATCCTAATTTACATTTGTCCCAGACTACTGAGGGCAACAGATAACATCACCACAACAACTGCTGACGAGCCCTAATAAATGGAGACAGACACCCTCCAATGAATAACTGGAGCCCACCTCACATTTGACTCAAATGTTTTCTTCCCGAATATCCCGCTTAGCTTCAACCCACTAATATATAAAAATGTATTCCACCAGCTCACTGCCAACAGGCTGCTAGTGTCTAGCCAAAGTCATGCAATACATAAACTAGCAGTGATTATTATAAAAAATACAATACCAGCAAAGTTGATTGGTATTACCGCAGCAACCAAATATGATTAGTTGTGGGTTAGGATATACCAGCATCGGTATTACCCTTGAGATTTAATCAAACACCCGTTTCCTGTACGAAAATAAGTGACAACAGGTGGAAAATATATGGGTAGTGTCAGCCCGGGGTTCTCCACAGCGAAAGCGCTCTGAGTTCTGATGGCAAATCCATTCAAAAAGCAGATTGTGAGTATCATTAATATATCTTTTTAACTTTAAAATGATGTTCATTCAATCTAGAAACATCCACACATAGTTTGTTAAGTCTAATTGAGTCTATAAGAAGGGGCATGTCCACCTGAATGGATAAACTATGGGATCATTTTAATGCTAACATAGATAAACTGTCGGATTGATCACAGGTTAGCAGATGATAAAATTTGCTTATCCTACACTTTTGTTGATTATTATAGAAGTGTTCAATGCATGGTACTTCAACCAGCAACTGATTGTCACTGATTATGTCAGGAAAAAATTGTAATCTAGATATATTTAAAAATACCCTTCATGGGAATGTCGTATCATGCAATTGAATCGGAAAAAGATTGAAATTGGTGACCCTCAAATAACTACCCTACGTTTTAAAGATTGGACTTAACCCATACATTTGAACAGAAATCATGTGCGAAAGAAGGAAAGTCTTCTAAAGCTCTTCTAAAGGGGCTGTGGTTTACTCATATAGCAAGTCATAATACTCTTGAAAAGGCTGCATAATCTGGTCAGGCAGGAGGCAATTCATATTTTCGCTATTCTAAAAAAACATTAACTTACTCTTATGAGACGTTTTGGCAAACTTATCCCAAATTACTTGCTGGAGTTAATTTTTTTGTTGTAAACTGGTAACCTCTGCGTCCAGCTTCTTTTGAGATAGTGCATCGGTGTGCACCAGTTCCAAGTCCTATAACTCCCAGCATAAAAAGTCATCCTCACTACGCAGCTCCATATCCCTGCATATTACAAAGTTTAGCGTTGCACCCCGTACAACAGCTTCCATGGCATCCCATACAATAACAGGAAAAGCCGATCCTCGATTCTCTATGAAGAAATTGTCCAAAATGTGGGACATATACCTGTGATATGATCTTTCTAGCATAAGAGAACTGTCAAAAGTCCATCTACGAGGCTGCACGGAATTACTGATACCTTCCATGAAGATTGTAATAGCTAGCAGGTTATAATCTGACAGTATTTGAGGGAATAATCAGGTTGAAATATGGAGCACCAATTTGAGTGAGATGAAAATCATAGTCCATCCTAGAATAATGCTTATGTGGTGTGAGTAATACGTAAAATCAGGAGAATTTGATGTGGTAAAGCGCCAACTATCAATCAACCCTAATGATTGCACTAAATGTCACAATACAGCGCAGGTTTGGATTTTACGATAACCGCTACCCGTATTTGGCACATCAATACGTGGGCAAACAGTAACATTAAAGTCCCCACATAACATCAATAGATTGTCCCAGGATGCTAACCCAACAAGCAGTTGCTGAAGTGGAGAAGGGTCATCGTTATTAGTGCCATAAATGTTTCACAGTGTAAAAGGTATGCCCTTAGTCCTAAGGCTATCTATCACCCGATGCCCCAGCCTATCTTTTTGAGCTTTCAGGCAAGTCCAGACATTGCAATGCGATGAGATATCCACCACTCTGATTGGTTTATTATATCCAGAAGCACAAATTAACTCATAAACTAATGTACCCAATTTATTAGACTCTGTTCTAGTCGGGTATGTTTCCTGCAAACAGACTATTTCCAGCCTCATAAGCAAAAACTCAAATCAATCCTACAACCTTTAGGAAGAGACCGTAACCCATGAATTTTCTAACTTGATCTGCTCATTACAATTTCTAAAATTTGGCACTTTAAATGGTTTCTAGTGTGGCTAAAATCTGTTACCACCCCTTTTATATGATCCTTTTTGTAACCCTGAGAATTAAAAGCTACTTTCCTGTAATTATAATTCTCTTCCAGGGGAATCCTCATTAATATTATAAGCATTTCTTCTCCCTCCCACATGTGGGATCCCGGTGCACTTTGTCAAATATATAACAAAAATATATACATATGCAGGAAGTGCTCATAGCAAAAACAGTTGTGTTTGCAGCTTTTAAAGGTTAAAAATGGCCAAATTGTATTTATTTATCATTTAAGAAAGGCCTCCAATTAACACAAATCAAAAAACATATCTTACAAACCTTGTTGAAAGGGAAAAAATGGAATAAAGGACAATGCCAGCAGATAGACTGTATTAAGTAAGGAGTAAGAAAAATGGCACAGTGCCTTTATGGGCATCACCTTTCCTCCAGTGTACAATCATGCCTCAGAGGTGACAGGTCAGTTAATTCTTTTAGAGTTAATGGGATCCTGGATGAAAGAAATAAATACTGTATTCTCTGTTTTAAGTAACTCTACCTTCTCTTCCTCATCAATAGTCATAAACAAATAATAGAGTAGCAAACCCATCCCTCTAACCACTGTGGACAAGAAAAAAAACCAGTATTCATCCTTATCCAAAAAGATTCCCCAATGAAGTCTAACCATTTGAGCGTGTGCCCTGGAGTCTGCATCCAAACAATAATGTCTGTTAAATTAATATATGGATCTTCAGGAAGCAGCTTCATATACTTCTGAAATAGGGATGTTTCTTAAGAGAGGTGTGTTAGCTGAATTTCCCCTAGTTGCGTGTGCCTTAGGACTACCAGGAAGGGTTTAATTTGCCAACTGAGAACATAGTCTAGGACAAGAAACTATCCATTCAGAAATGTATTGTTTCATTGTAGGCAAACAACAACAACTGCAAGATAGCATCACCAGCCGACACCCACGGACCCTTCAGCTGTCACCGCTGCCGGCACACCTGCAGCACCGCCAAGAACACGGATCCAGCACAACCCGCCCACAAGAACACAACCGAACCGAAGACCCTGCAATGCATCCTCCTCAACGTCCGATCCCTCCACAAACACGCCACCGAAATCTGGGACCTCCTCGACAGCACCACCCCGGACGTAGCATTCTTCACCGAAACCTGGACCAACACCACCTCGGGACCGGACATCGCCATCCCCCAAGGATACAAGATCTCCAGGAAGGACCGCCCCACCCGCCCGGGAGGAGGAATCGCCATCATCCACAAATCCACCTTCCGCCTGAGCATACTCCCCAACGAGCCCCCAGACCTGATGGAACACCTTCACTTCAAGATACTGGCCAGCCCCACCGCCACCCTCCGAGGAACCCTCATCTACCGACCCCCTGGACCCTGCAGACCCTTCGCCAACTCCATCACGGACATCATCTCCCCACAGGCCATCGCATCCACCAACTACACCCTGCTGGGAGACCTCAACTTCCACCTCGACAACCAACTGGACCCAACACCACATCCCTCCTGGACAACCTCCACAACATTGGACTCCGCCAGATCGTGACCGAGCCCATGCACTCAGCAGGACACACCCTCAGCCCCCTCTTCACTACAGGAAACTCCATCACCTTCAGCCACACCACCGCACTCCCATGGACTGACCATTGTTGCGTCCACTTCACCTTCAGAACACCCACCATCCACAGACACCAGCACCTGCTCCCACGAAGAAACTGGACCAAAATCACAGACGACCAGCTCACCTCCTCACTCAACAATTCCACCCCAACCATCGCGGAAAATGACGACCCCAACACCGCAGCCCGAACCCTGCATAGATGGATCTCGGACAGCGCCAACACCATAGCCCCCCTCAAGAAAAACAACAATACCCGCGCCAAGAAAGCCAGATGGTTTACCACCGAACTTCGAGAGTCCAGAAGCACTTGCCGCTGCCTCGAAAAGGCCTGGAGGAAAACCAAATCCACAGAAGCCCACATTCAGAGCCGCCACCAACGCCCACCACCAACTCATCAGAGAAACAAGGAAAAAAGCGATTGAAGACAGAATCTCCACCCATGCGAACAACAGCAATGAACTCTTCAACATCATCAAGGAGTTCGCCCAACCCACCAGCGAGTCTACTGACATCCCTCCCTCACAGGACCTCTGCGACAAACTCAGCACCTTTTTCCACCACAAAATCAAGAGCATCTACGACAACTTCGACGAAGACAATCAACACACTGAACCCTCACCAACCACCCTGACACCCGGAAACCAGCGATTGACAACTGGACAGCCCTCACCACCGAAGACACACTGAACACAATGAAGTCAATCCACTCAGGGGCCCCCACGGACCCCTGCCCCCACCACATCTTCAACAGAGCCGCCGACACCATCGCACCCATGCTCCGCCACACCATCAACCGCTCCCTGGCGACCGCCTCGTTCCCCGACGACAGGAAACACTCCGAGGTCAACGTCCTCCTGAAGAAACTCTCGGCGGACCCCACCGACCTCAAAAACTACAGACCCATCTCCCTGCTCCCGTTCCCAGCGAAAGTCATCGAGAAAGCCATCAACAGCCAACTCGCCACATTCATCAAAGAGCACAACATCCTCGACTCCTCCCAATCCGGCTTCAGAAAAAACAACAGTACGGAAACCGCCCTCCTCGCCGCAACAGACGACATCCGCACCCTACTGGACAAAGGAGAAACAGTAGCCCTCATCCTCCTCGACCTCTCAGCGGCGTTCGACACAGTCTCTCACCGCACCCTAATACGCAGACTCCACGACGCAGGAATCCAGGACAAGGCCCTCGACTGGATCCGCTCCTTCCTCTCCGGCAGAATGCAGCGGGTCAGACTCCCCCCTTTCCTCTCGGACCCTACACCTACCACCTGCGGAGTCCACCAGGGCTCCTCCCTCAGCCCGATGCTCTTCAACGTCTACATGGCTCCACTCGCCCCCATCGTCAGAACCTACGGACTCAACATTGTGTCACACGCAGACAACACCCAACTCATCCTCTCCCTATCCAACGAACCCAACACCGCCAGACACAACTTTGGAGAAGGCATGGAAGCCGTCGCCAAATGGATGAAAAACAGCTGCCTACAACTAAACACCAACAAAACAGAAGTACTCATCATGGGCCCAAACCCCGACGCCTGGAGCGACACCTGGTGGCCCCCCGCCCTCGGAAACCCGCCAACCCCCATGGACCACCCACGCAACCTGGGAACCATCCTGGACTCCGAGCTCAAAATGGACCACCAGATCAACTCTGTCTCGTCTTCCTGCTTCCACACCCTCCGCCTCCTTCGTAAGACCTTCAAATGGATCCCCCTCGAACACAGAAAGACCGTCACTCACGCCCTGGTCACCAGCAGACTCGACTACGGCAACGCACTCTACGCCGGAATAAACAAAAACCTCACCCGCAAGCTACAGAACATCCAGAACGCCGCTGCAAGACTGGTCCTCAACCTGCCAAAACACTGCCACATCTCGCAGCACCTGCGCACACTCCACTGGCTCCCCGTCGAGGCTAGAATCACCTTCAAGATACTCATCCACGCACACAAGGCCCTCCATGACACCGGACCACCATACCTGAACAGCCGACTCAAATTCCACGCACCCCAAAGGACCCTACGATCAGCCCAGCTCTCCTACGCCGTGATCCCCCGCACCAGAAAGACCAGATCGGGAGGCCGCTCCTTCTCCTTCCTCGTGGCCAAAGCCTGGAACGACCTTCCGCTCCACCTCAGACAGACAACATCGCTCCCCATCTTCGCAATAAACCTCAAAACCTGGCTCTTCGACAGACCCCCTCCTTGATGGACTGGAACCTGCACCCCGCCTATCCCTAGCGCCTTGAGACCCTTACGGGTGAGTAGTCGCGCTCAACAAATGCCTGATTGATTGATTGAAACCAGTTCTCACTGGACCATAGTTTACACATAGATGGTCAGATACCCTCCAAGAAATCTTTCACTGTTCGCATTCTAAGGAAAGAGGTTTGTGAAGGAGATTTCCTATATGCAGTGATTGCTGCAAGATGTACCTTTATTGACATAAAAGAAAGTCCAGACCTTACAAGATACAGGAGTTATGGAACCACTGCATCTTGATGGATTGAAGTTATTCGGTATACACCAAATGCAGAAACTCTTCCACTTGAAAGAATATGATGTCCTAGTTGAAGGGAATTTTTCCTAATTCATAATCTTCATGCAGTCTTAAGGAATATTTAGATGACCATATTGTAAGAATTCAGGAGCTAGACAGCTAAGTTCAAAGATGGTAGGTTGGAATGGTGGATCTGCCCCCCAAACTTGTACAAGAGATCCGGTGTGCACAGTAGCCTGCTGTGTGGTCGCTTGGACAGGTGTAGGAGATCCATGAACCACCACTGATGTGGCAATTCCTGGTCTATTAGCATAACCTTCACCTTGCATTGGGATTGTTTGATGAGCACTGTTGATATTACCTTGTTAGCAATATTTCAAAGCAAAGCATGGACATCTTTTGTTGTTTGTGTCCTGCCATTTCCAAGTGGTTTGAGCTTCCAGGGAAAGCGGTTTTGAACAGGTTACCCCCTGCTTGTTCGAATAAAACATTTAGCCTGTATTGTCTGCCTGAACAAGGAGGGTTTTTGATCTAATTGATGAAGCGAATGACTTTAGAGCCAGATGGACAGCTCTCAAGTCCTCCAGGTTGATATGATATGATCCTTCCTTCTATGACCATGGCTCCTATTTGCTGATAGTACGTGTGAGAGCTTCACCCTAGAAGGAAAGCATCTGTCATTATGGCCTGCATAGGAATATTCTCATGGAAAGAAATCCTTTGAAAATATTGGCTGATCAACACCACTACTGCAGTGACTGAACGCTTCTTGCATTAGCGTAAACTTGTTCTCCCAGCTGCCTGAAACCTAGTTCCACTGGTCTTCTAGGCTGTGTCATAAAGGCTTCATAAAAAGTCTAGTTTTGGACCTAGAAAGATTCATGATGCACTCAAACCAGTATTGAAGAAAGCAGTTGAGCAGTTGGTTTAGTGTGTGTAACAGACTGCATTATGTCTACTGGATAGAAATGAGTCTCTCCTCCGAAGGTTCCACAGTATTTGCAGCCTGGGTGTCTAAGGGTGCTCCCAAGTAGTGAAAACTTTCCGCAGAAGTATCTGTCAACTTCAGCATAATAATCTGCAATCCCAGGTGTCTGCTGCTTAATTGAAGAGCTTCGTTACTAGGTCTTGAACTAAATTAACCAGTCACCTATGTAGGGGTAGGCAAAGATCTTTTGCTTTCTCAAGTACAACACCAACCACTGCCATGCACTTTGAGAAAATGTGAGTCAACTTCAGGGCCAAAGGGAGGATTGTGAATTGGTAATAGTATTGCCTAAGCATACTGTAAATATGTTGTGAAGATCCTGTTCCCATGGGGTAACTGAGGGTGATTCATGTGTCTCACCAACATCCGTGAGGGACGCACGGGTCCGATTTAATTTCTCCTGCAGCGTTTTGTTGGAGTCTGGGTCCAAAGTGCCGCCACTATGTTGCCATCTTGGGTGGCTTCTGGCCATGCCCCCACATGGTCAGATTAAAAACTGTTCAATTTGCCTCTTTGGTATCACCACAGGTATGGTTGCTCAGGTCAAGTTGGGAAAAGATGCACACCACGAAGGAGTTCTATACCTTTCTTATGCAATGAATACAAGAATTGGCTGTATCTAAAAAGTAGTGTCTATCAATGCTGATATTAATACTACATCGGAAGTTTGTAATTTAGACATGGAGTGGGCTAGGACCCCATTTCAGGCAGTAGTACAGTGTTGTTATTGCCGATATCTTGCACTCCACATTAGTCTAGCACATTGCACTTGCACTTGCACTACACATTAGTCTAGGGTGGCTTCGTTTCAATTCAAAAATATTTTTTGTTTTCTAGACATAGATACTACAGAAGGAGTTGCAACTAAGGGGCATAATTACAAGCCCCTACGCCACCACAGCGTCACTTTCAGTGACGTTGTGATGGCTAGGGGCCTCGCCTTATTTACAAGGCAGCGTTAAGCCACTTAACGTGGCTTAACGCTGCCTTGTAAATAAGCCTACAAGGGTTTTAATTTTACTGATATTAAATCAACACCACTTTCATTAATCATTTAGTTGTCAAACCCTCGTACGTAGCTGACATTCGAATAATCCTTAATTAAATTTACTCATTTAGATCAGAATAAATCAACAGTGAACATTCTAGACACAGGTGAACTTTTTACAAAATATGAACTTATTTAATATAAACAAATGAGGGTACTAAAAAGTATAACAAAAGATTATGATCGAGGTCAAATGACAATTGACAGAATTTCGGACCCCAGAATCATGTATGTTGACATCTATTCCAAATAATTTTTATACACAAAATATGCATAACAACAGCACAAAACGTATGTCTTAGTGAAGATTGCTAGTGGTGACAGTGTTTTGTGTACATGTAAGGAACATTCGATATGCAAATGTCTGCTTTGATTAGTCCATGTGGAGGCTCTGAGGCCACGGTATGAGATTTCACCATGGCAAAGGGTAATGAGCAGTTACGATCATGTTAGCGCTGTGTTCTCTTTCCGCCTAGTGTCTTGAAGTCTGGTAGGTCTTTGCAGACTGGTGACGGGCGCCGTAATGTGCAGCTTGCATTGATGGTTTTTGGAGTGTAAGGAATGGGCAGGAGTGAAAGGTCAAACTATTGTACTCAGGTATGCACTGAATGGTTGATGTCTTATGCTCTTTACTTTTTGTTTCAAATCTGTTTTTTGAAATTATGACAAACAGAGAGAATCAACCAATGCTCTTTATTTTTAAGGTCTAGCTTGACAGCAGAGTGGTCGCCAGCCCTTATGTGACCAACTGAAAAAGAGCTTTTAGAAGTACGACTGAGGGAGGGGCTTAGGTTCTGTCCACACATGGTTTTCTTGAGTACAGTATTCGAATGGACAGAAGGTATGTGCCTCCACTGAAAAAGTGTTTCTCTTGTATGTTTTCCCTTGTGGAAAATCTTATGCTCGATATAGCAGACTGAGGGGGATATTCTCAAGAACGTGCGATAGACATCGCCAAAATAGGGTAACGCAAGTTTTCATATCGCTGTCTATCGCGGGAAAATAACTTCGTGTTAACGTCGTATTTTCAACACGGGGTAACATGCGATAGTCTCCCGATAACGCATCAAATGTCCGCGATAACATTACCGGGACGGCGATGAAAATCCAAACCCGAACGCGAAAAAAGTTGCGATGGGCCCAACCGCGATAAGACAAACAGCGCCAGGCCTGCAATTCACACACGTCAGGCGTGAAAAACCACTACAAAAGCAGAAGAAAAAAAAACACAAACAAAAACCAAACTACAGCAAAGCACAATGGAGGCAGCCGGAGCAGGTACAGAGGACGACCAGAACCCCACAAGCCCCCCGGAGGACCAGCCTGGGACCTCGGGGTCAGGGAAGGGCAAGGACAAGAAGAAGAGGAAGACACGGTTCAGTCCGCAGGAAAACAGGATCCTGATCACGGAGGTGATAGAACACCATCAACAACTGTTCGTCACCTCCACTGTGTCATTGGCAACAAAAATGCAATATGGCAGTCCATCGTGGACAAGGCGAATGCAGTCGGAGTGCTGAGGAGGACAATGGACGAGGTCAAGAGGCGCTGGAATGATGTGAAGCGCAAGACCAAGCAGAAACTCGCAGACAACCAGAAGGCAGCAATGCAGACTGGAGGTGGGAGTCCAGCGCCACAGGAAGAGCTGGATGAGATGGAGGAAATGGTGACCACAGTCATCAGTGGGGAGACGGTGGCAGGAGTTGGGGGACCGGACACTGCTCAACATGACCTGACACAACAGCAACAGGGTGAGTAACCACCAGGGACTGGGGGACGGGGGAGATGGGCACAATGGCACACATGCACAATTAAGTAGAGCACATCTGCGGACAAACCATGGCCAACAGTCACAACTCCAACCAAGAGCCCAATTTACCCAAGTCTGCAACAGCACAGCACTGCATAAGCACAGAAGTGAAAGCCACACCGCCTGAAAGGGATAAGGGCCAGCCAAATCAGAGCTGAAGGGGCAACTCACCTACAATGCAGCACACACACATAAGATCCAGAGCACCGCAACATTTACAACAATGTTGAACAAACAGCAACACCAGCACAACAGAACAGAGGACACAACTGCTGCTGCTTGTGTGTGGAAAATGGCCATTCGCCTGTGGCATAGCTGGAAACTGTGAGATGATGATGTACTAGTACAACCCCACATCCCTGATGGTGTAGTAATGCATGTATGGCCGTGACCCAGATAGGCAGTGAGACACACATTGTCATACAAATCAACACTCATCACAGTTGAATACAAGTGAAGGTGCGTAGACTTTATTAGCATATGCGTGTCAGTACGGCCAAGATATGTGCCACAACATGCAGACCAATGCAGCAGTATGTCAGAACGTGGAACGTTGCCAAGCGCCGCTGTCCACTCCAGGGGAGTGCCGCACCATTCACAGGTGTGTGTTTACCCGCGTTGTTGTCCGCTCATGTATTCGGAGTCCAGGCGAATGCAGCCATGTCCACTGTCGTCGTGGGAGATGTGACCAGAACCCCAAGTCCCAGCAAGGTGTCGGGACATGTGCAATGTGTACCTAACTGTTGTGTCTGCAGGTACATAGTTACACATCCATGAAAGCGAGTGCAACTTCGTAGGCAATCATTTCCAACATGAGGTCGTTGTCGAATTCATCTAACAGGACGGCGAGGCTAACCATTAGCAGGTCCGGACAGATGTGCTGCGTCCACCCCCTTTCACCAATTAGCACTACAGCCCAATAGGGGAGCGGCTCAATGTGGTCACTGCACACGAGGAGTTCTGCAAACTCCCAGGTCCAGCTGCCAGCATGTATGCCAAGTATCCAGGCATCCCATAGACGGGTGTCACGGTGACACTCATGATCGTGGTTCAACAGGGGGCGCACACACATGTTGAAATCCAGTTCGGCTACCGTCCTGTTGGCTAGGCAGACATCCATGGACCACTCGAATATGCACGAGCGACAATGCAACACAGGCTGCACGCAGGTGACGTTGGCAAGGCGGAAGCTCAGCCGGTAACTGATCCGCAGCACTACCAATGGCAGTGCCCCCAGTAAATGCAGCATACGTGCACAGTACAGTTCCACGTGACAGGGGTTGTGCATGTGTCCGGGATGGTCTGTCATTGCATTAGTGGCTCTGGTTGAAGCGGCACTGTTCTGACCTGCGCCAGTTCTGTGGATGAAATGCCAAAGCTCGGATCAATGAGTTGTTTAAGTGTGCAACGGTTGTACGCCTGGGATGGTGTGGGAGTAAGTGTGAAGGCCATTCCATGCAAGATAACTCCGAGCAAGGACTTCTGTGTGTGGGGTGTGTATACGTTGGTCTGTCGTCGGGCTGTGCGTAGTATGGGAGTCGTCCTTAACTGCTATCGTATCTGTCAGGGGGTGCCGGGCACATGCAATTCCAAGGTCGGATGTGCAGATGTGCTTCCGCCTGATAGTTCAGACAAAGGAGCTTTCATCCCTAATGTCAGTTTGTCATCTGCTTGCATTCATGAAGTGTGATGTGGCTTGTTGGGTGTGGGGTGGGATGTGTGCGACTTTGGGATCCATGTTTGACATGCCTTGCATGTGGCAAATGAGCGGCATCACTTTGTGTTACGTTGCCTCACAGCTGCTCCTCCCTCCCCCCGAGCCTATTTACTTGTGTGCGCTGCGCGGTTGCATCACTTGCACTCCAACGGAACACCATTGTCATGCCTGTCTGCGCATGTCCACAAGCCTGACAACGACACTGTGATGTTGTCCGTTGAAGGTGGGCGGCCACGTGAGTGTAGGCCTATGGTAAGGTTAGTGCAGATGTAGAGTTCATACCTGGCTGAACTCGCGCTGCGACTAAGGCTAGGCATTTGGCTCATGCTGCGGCAATGTAGATACACACAACACTTGGCATGTATGAGCCAAGACCACGAGCGGTCATGCGCTCCTTCATTTCTCCCCTCTTGCGAGACCGCCCTCCGGGTGCATGCTACATTGCAACATTGTCAATTGCGGGCCGGGTGGCGCCGACACTACAACAGAGACACACGCATTGGTGACTTCCTTGTCCAGGCCAGAACTGAACCACGCCCTGAGCCCCGGGCTAATTCTACACACCCCTGCGCTGGACTGACGTACGCCGGCCCAGCCCACTGCGTTTACACTTACAGGGGGGGACGGCACAGCTACATGTGCAGGGTCTTCCCCACTGCCTGAGGTAACATGTTTGCGTCCACTGTCCACAACACTACAAACCCCAGCAGTATATGTCCACATGGACATGTCTGTGCTCTGCATTCTGTGGCCTGTCCAGCACATCACCGCCACACTTGGCATTGTGTACATTCTTCTTCATGGGTGAGTTGCCTCCTTCACACATACTTGGTTCCCAACTCTCCCTCCATTCTGCACTTGTGTGGCTGAGGGGCCATGCCGTTTTCGGAAGGTCCGCTGTCTTGTCCTACGCTGCCTCGGTGGTAGTCCGGGGGGGGGGGGCCAGAGGGGGGGGTCCTGGGGGTGGTGGCGGTGGGTGTTGTGGCCCTCTTGGGTCTCCGAGCTGCATGTTCATTGGCTCCGTGGCATCTGTGGGTCTTCAGTTGTGGCTCTGGGCTGGGCTCCCTTTCATACTGCAGGTAGTCGTCCTGCTTAGCACCAGCTAAAGGCAGGTGTTAAATCCCTGCAGCTAACGCGCCTTATCGCCTGTTCTTGGTTCGCATCGCAGATCTGACTGGTCGTTGAGAATCGCGCAAAGTGTTGTTTTCGTGTGTTTTCGCACGGGAACGCCTACTCTGCATATCACTAGCGTTAGTTGTCGCACTCATCCGTGGCGATGTTTTTTGCGGTAGCTATCGCTGGTAAACTGGCGATGTTGGCAGTTTGCACCAGCTTGAGAATAGGGCGATAAATCTATCGCCACTTTTGCGGCGCTAAAGTGCTGATAAATCGGCGATAAGTCCTTGAGAATATGACCCTGAGTTGGTTATGGTGGCAATCCAGTGATCAAAGACACAGGCTTTATCTGTTTATTAGGAAAATGTACTATACCGGCAGTAGGCCTGAAGTATTTATTGTGAAAAGCATATGTTATAGTCAGAAGGCGTTAAAGGTTGAATTGTTATCTACTCTTTATTGAAGCCTGCAAAGAGGTATATTGTTAAGTCGAAAGTCACAGATGACTGTAGCAGGCAAGCGTTTTAGTTTTTGGTATCCCATCTGGCAAACCATGGGGATAGAAGGTTTGCACTGTGATGATAAT
Organism: Calotriton arnoldi; assembly: GCA_963921515.1. Taxonomy (NCBI): domain Eukaryota; kingdom Metazoa; phylum Chordata; class Amphibia; order Caudata; family Salamandridae; genus Calotriton; species Calotriton arnoldi. The sequence goes on from CAWUFW010013275.1 coordinate 306,863, forward strand.
CCTTGTTAGGGTCTCTTAGGAGCGATAGTATTTTACTTTGCCAACTGTGATTTTGTTTAACTTTGTGATTTTATTACTGTTTACCTGATGGTTACCTTGTGGGAAAGTTTATGCTCAATACAATAGGCCTGGGATGGTTTTGTTGACAAGCCAATAAGGGGATGTGTCTTAACAGCTAGAGCGGCCGACTTTGAAGCTGGGGAACCAGGTTTGAGTCTGGAAGGAGGCTCAGGCATCCTGTGATTCTGGGCAAATCAGTTATTCTCCCCATGCCTATGAATGTGTCCATCTGTAACGCTACTGCTGCTCATGTAAAGCGCTCTGATACTTTCAGGTCGAGTTCACGGGATATACAACTGCAAAAAAAGAACAAAAACAAAGTTTGAAGGCCTGATTGGTTCATTGGGAAAATTTATGTTCCATGCTATAGGTTTGATCTGTTTACTACGAAAAGTTATGGCAAAGGCACTAGGCCTAACATAGGTATTGTGTTTGTTAAAATCGATCTACCTTTAAACATGAATTGTTATCACACTGTGTTACAGTTTAAAGACACATATTTTTTTGCAAGGACTCTCACAGATTACCATAGTAGGCACGGTTCTTAGTGTTGCTCAAACTCTCTGAAAAATCCTGGGTGTAGTAGATTTTCACTCTGATAATATTTACCTTTCGACAGAGGTTGTGTATTGTTTTGCCAACTTTAAGTTTGTGCATATTTTTTAATTGTATAGTTGTAAGCATGATGGTTGCCAGTTTATGTTCACTTCAGTAGGCCCATGTTGGTTATGGTATCAAGCCAATGGTAAAGGCTATGGGACTTATTTGTTCATTGGGAACAGTTACACCAGATTCCATAGGTTTGATCTGTTTATTATTTAAAGGTATGACAAAGCTAGTAGACCTGCCTTAGTTATTATGACATGTATGTGCTAAAGATAAAAGGCTTTAGGGTGAATTTTATTGCACTGTACTAAAATTTGTAGGCAGGTATTTTTATTGGATGGAATCTCACAGATTATCATAGTAGGCCTGGGTACTATACCTTAGCCTAGCCTTAGCCAAAAGGCTAGGGTTTTGGTGTTGGTGGCCCACGCCAACAAACTGTAGAGATAGAAGACTTTCACTATTATAAACCTTTTTAGCTCCTCTTATTGGGGTTTATATTCTTTTGACAACTGTAATTTTGAACACATTCATAATTTTACTATGGTAAGCCTAATTGGCTATCTAGTGGAAAAACGTACTCTCAATTCAGTAGGGCAGAGTTGGCTATCGTGATAAGATAAATAACAAATGCTTTTGTCCCGATTGTTTCATTAGGAAACATTATTTCACATGACATATGTCCAATCCGTTTATTATGAAAAGATACAACAAAGGCAGTAGGCCTGATTTATTTAATATGAAATGCGTATATTAAAGCCGTTAGGCCTTTGAGAGTGGATTGATAATGCATCCTGTTAAAACCTGTAGACATGTATCTTCTTATATTGAATCTCAGAGGCTACGTTTATAGGCAAGGATTGCGGTGCTGATTACCCCCCTTTGACAAACCCTAGGTTAGAAGAGCTGGTCTGTAATAATTCTTGATAGAAACTCTTTGGAAGGTCAGCAGCAGACACAAATCCACATACATATCACACATAGGAGATTTGGGTCAGCCCTCTTCTGCCATTAATCTGTCCGAATGTCATTTATACTTTACTTTGATTCGTTACAGCGTACATAATAGGGTAATGGGTCAGCTCACTTCAGCCATTGGCCCTTTTGCCCTGTGAGTGACAGCATTTGTCTGATCACATGTCCACATCTACTTAAAAATGTATGTGCTCCAGTGCTAAGGTTGGTTGGCAAGTACTTTAGTTTTCCTTTTTCTCCTTTTACTACAGCTCCTCAGACAGTGCTAATGGGCATCTTGCATGCCGCTTATTTCATCTGCAGTTCGTAGTATCCCGCGTGCCTCTAAACCAGACAACCATCATGTAATGGTATTGGCCACATTTATTTGGCATTGCAATCACATGCATTCTTTAAGTTGCAACATGTATTTTCCTACTTTTAATCTTTTAATTTAGCTTGCATATGTTGTTTTGTGTGTGTGTGTTAGCTTGTATGCGTGTTTTATTGTGCTTGTTTATGTTGATGAACGTACACATGAATCGGGGTGGATGAATGGATGCATGGGGGAAAGGGTAATGTATGTATGATAATATTTGAGCATCCACACCCATCAAAGACTGAAGAGGCATTTTCATTTATAAACCAGACCTATTGGCATTGCCAATGGTTTTTGTTGAGGTAATGCTGAGTGAGTTGTGTTTTAACTGAATTGAGAGGAGTGTTTTAACTGGAACAGGAGTTCGAGATAACACTTTCCTGCTACATAATGTTAGCGAATGAGGGAGTGCCCTTCGGTAATATATGTAGATGAGCATTGTTAAGCAGTCCCATGTCAGGCTGCATCTCAGGGGAATGCCGCTCAATGCCTCCTAAGCATTTTCCTGGGTCAATATGAGTGCAGGGTAACCTTACATGTTAACTCTTATAGGACATTAATAGGATTTAATGATTAAGAGGTTCCCCGTGTCATAAGACGATACGTACAGGACAAGGAGAAAGCATGGAAAGGATGACACTGCAGCTTTCACTTACATTTAGCGTTGTCTGTCCTGCAGTGGAATACCAGACTTCTGGTTCTGTTATTATTATTAATATTCAAAATAATAATAATAATAATAGGAATAATGATGACGATGATGATAATAATAAAAATAATAATTATAATAATAATAATGAGAGCGTTTGGAGGCGAGAGAGTTGGAGGGCACACAGGGTGCTGTGGGTGGGTGACAGGAGGCCAGATATTTTTGTATTTAATTTGGGGCAGGGAAGAAAGGCCATCTTGTGTATGGCTCCCTTATTACTCCACTGCCACTGCGTAGAAATTAAAAGCAGGGACAGATGATTTAGGTGGGATATACATAACATAAATTTAAAGATGGGCCACAGTGAATTACAACAGTGTTTTTCACCTCGTGGTTCTGAGTGACATCATAGATAGCTCAATCTTCACTCTCGTCTACCTGATGTCACTCCGAAACCCTCGATGAAAAATACCACCATTATTCACTATATTTAACACAAGAGATAAAATGCAAAATTATTTTTAATAATGAATCATCAGTACCAAACAGCAACAAATTTTGAGAAGTAGCTATACCAGGGATTATATAGGTACTTTTAGGTTATATCATTTACAGTCCTTGATCCAGGATTGCAGAGTATGAGACAAGCATCTTAATAAATCTCATGACCCAAGTGCAATCTTGGTTAATATGACCTTGTTACGACAAAATGTTGGCAGACTCTATTGTTTGCATTATACATGAGTTTTAAATAATATTTTCTATATGCAATCAATGTGGTACAGATGGATAAGAAATGAGGTAAACACACCGTTCCTGGCCCACAAATTTGGCAGTCATTCTTTAACGCTACCATACTCAAAGTCATGATAAGCCCAAACTCAGAATAATGGAGACAATGGATTTTCAGGTGCGTCGCTGCTTTTAAATACCTTTGTGGGATTCGGCGGCGGCGAAAACAAGATGGCCGCTCTGTGAAATCCTCCGCGGCACCCTGAAGACTGCCGATTACGGAGGGATGCTTAATTGATGACATGTGGCAGGCCGGGCACGGGAACAGATGTCGGAAGCTCCCGGGAGCGGAGAGGCAAGTTTTTAGACCTTAAATCGGTCTAATTTTCTGGTTTCATTCTCCTTTGCTCCTGGGGCGCTCCGTGTCCCGGCTGCCATTTTGAGAGTCTGAACTCTCATTTTCCTCATCTGATGGAGCTTATAATGTGTTTACATTGCAGCCAGACAGCATTGTCTTAATAACATCGGAATTTTCTTTTGTTTTATTCTGCATTGAGAGGCTGAGGCGTTTTTGACTGGCAGAGTATTGCTCTTCTATGCTTTGAAGAATCTTTTTCTTTTTTTTGAGGAAAGATTCCCCTACTTGAAACGTGCTCTATCCTTATAAGGTGTCTGTAAGCAGTTTTGGAAGCACCAAGAACGGGACGGCTCTTGCATAACTAGCATACGACCAAACTGACAGCTTGTGGAGCTTTGCCTCCCACTTCTGGAATGTTCTATTTTTGGCCACCATTTTGTTTTCACCTCAAGAATTGCCTCGATAGGAAGGATTTTTTACCTCAAGTCTGATATAATTATAACTTTGCTAAGACCTTTCTCTACTTTTAGAGTTTATTCTTATACGCTCAGAGATAAGTTTCTTCCTTTTCTCTTTAAGAATATCCTCATTAAGTGGCTGAGTTACTCCTGTCTGCCTTGAAAATGGATTTTGCAAATTCAAACAAGTCTCAAGGATCTTCTTGTTCCAGCGCTACTGGTCATAAAGAAACTGCTAGTAACACTAATAAAAGGGCTAAAAAAGATCCTTCTTCCCCAAATAAATCGCCTCTACCTTTGACCTTGGAGGATATTATGGAAGAATTGAGAAATATTCGTCCATTTATGGCAGATACCACTGCAACACTTCAAAGAATTGAGGAGAAATGGTCTGGTTTGGATTTAAGACTCACTGACATCGAGCAAAGAATTAGTGATTCGCAAGATGTTGTCGCTGAAGTGAATGTTTTATCTAAAGAGGTTGCTCACTTGAAAAAAACAACTGAGGATTTGGAAAATCGAAATAGGCGTAACAACCTACGAGTTTATGGTATTCCGGAAGGATCCGAAGGCAATGACATGATTTCTTTTTTGAAGATCCATATCCCACAAATTGTTGGCTTATCAAAATCTGTAGATCTTAATATCCAGAGAGCACCCAGGATAGGTCCTCGCATTGCAGAAGCCTCAAACAGGCCACGAGGAATCATTGCCTACTTTCTTTTATACTCTGACTTAATGGCAACTCTTGCTGCAGCCAAACAATGTAAACAGATGCTTTGGTCGGGACATAAAATCTTCTTTAGTCAAGACGCTTCAAAACCCACAGCCAATCGTCGGAAAGAATTTCTGGACCTCAGACCTATGCTTTGATCCATGAATGCTCGTTATGGCCTTATTCACCCATGTTTTTTCAAAGTTACATACAAAAAAAGAACAATGACCTTTGAGGATCCTGCGGAACTTAAGAACTTCATACACATGCATAAAACAGAAGAAATGGAACTAAGTAAAACCTAATTGCTCTTCCCTCTTGTTTTCTTTCACAGGTTCCCATTCGTATTGTGTCTGATGTTGTCTCTGTTCTCATCGTACATCAGTTCCGTCGTCCATGTTTCGTTTGATTACATTGTCTCCCTAATGTATGGTAAGTCCCCTTGCGCCTTGTTTGTTCAGCTTCCTTTTCATTAATATTGTCCCTTCATTATTTACTGATATTTCCATAGTTTATTCTTAGTGCTGCTCATTGGAGCGGTATCTATCCTTTTTGTCCCCCCCTTTCATCTGTATTGTTCTTTCTGTCTCTGATCACTATGGCTAAAGTCTTTTGGCTTTTTATCATCTTCTTTGTGTATATTTCTCAGAGGAGACTATGTTCTCCTTTTTCTCTCCTTTTTTTTCTTCCAATTCTTGCCTCTGCTCTATTTCTTCTCTCCACCTCCCCCTTTTTACAATTTAATTGGCAAGTTTTTTAATTTCTAACGTGGTTTTTGTTGTCTTTCACTTTTCCTTATTTGACCGGAACTGTCCGGGTAAGTCTTTTAGATATTTTGTTCATTTTGTTCATTTTTTCCCTCACGTTTTCTCAATTCTTTGACTTTAATATCAGCTTTATGTGTGTCATTTTTTACATATATTCGGACTTGTATTATCTACTATTATTTTTGTTTTAGTTGACTAAGTCATACATATTTTCTAGTACTCGCTTATGTCATGTTAAAAGTTTTACAATTTTAATCTTGAAATTTTCTTATCTTTTTCCTTATGAGTAACTTACGTATGGTGTCATGGAATGTTAAAGGTATACGTAAACCGGTTAAAAAAACAAAGAGTTTTGACTCAGTTGTCAAGATTGAACTGTCAAATTGCTTTGTTACAAGAAACACATCATAAGGAACAAGACATAAATTCTATTAAGAAACAATGGGTTGGGAATGTTTTCAGTTCCCCTGCTATGCAAAACAAAAATGGTGTTTTTATATTGTTTCATAAATCGTTAAATATTCAATTGATAAATGAATTCAAAGATGATGCTGGAAGGTGGATTCTCTTAGAAGTGATCATAAACAATACAAAATTTACGATTTGCAATGTTTATGGGCCAAATGGAGTAGACCTATTGTTCTGGAATAACTTCTCTTCTATGTTATCTTCTCATGCCTCTGAAAACCTGATAGTTGGTGGTGATTGCAATCAACTCATGGATCCATTTTTAGATCGCAAATCGCAGACCAAATTTATCCCCTCTTAAAATGCATAGAGCCTTTCACAAAGCCATTAATGCTAGAGGGTTGATTGATGTCTGGAGAGCACTTCACCCAGATGTTTTGGAATTCACTTTCTTTTCTCCCGTTCATAGCTCCCATTCCAGAATAGACTACGTGTTTTTTACCCAACACACTCTTCAATTCTTAACACATGCAGAAATAGGATAAATTCTTATTTCTGACCACGCACCCGTTATTGTTGATTTTGATTATCCTAACCCTATTTCCGCCACTCGCAGATGGAGATTTAATAACTCCCTTCTATTGGATCAACATTTTACAGAACAATTTACAGCCTTTATACAGGAATATTTCACAAACAACCTTCCCTCAGATACACATATGAATTTTGTTTGGGATGCTTTCAAGGCAACTGCAAGAGGTTTAATCATTGAATATGTAGCTAGAAAAAGAAAAGACTTCTTAAAGATTCTAAGCAACTCTTAAATCAGATTAAGATCTTGGAACACAAGTATATTTTCTCCAATAACAGCGATACGCTATCTAAACTTATTAAATCTAAGTTGCAATACAACAAACAATCTTGAAATGATGCTTGTGGTACCCTACTTCGTTTTAATGCAAAAATGTATGGAGGACGTAATAAAGCAGGTAAATCTTTGGCAAATTACCTTACAATTAAAAAGCAGAAATCAAAGATTGTTGCCATCACTGATCCTTCTGGGATCCGACATATTAGTGACTCAAAAATGTTAGAATGCTTTACTGATTATTATACAAGTCTATATACCCCAGAATCAACTCCCTCCACTGAACAAATAGATACTTATTTTCAATCAATCCCGAAAGACCCTAATAAAAAGGTAGATTTATCTTCCCTAGACACACCTTTATCTGAACAAGAATTATTAACTGCTATAAATCAGCTTCCCAAGGATAAAACACCTGGTCCTGGCTTTACTGTACGTTTTTATTTGCACTTTCGACATTTTTTAATTCCTAAGTTATTATCTCTTGTTAATCATTTTTTGAGCGCAAGTTGTACTCAAGGTTCTTTCACTCAAGCCATGTTATGTCTAATCCCTAAAAAAGATAAAGATCTTTCTCAGTGTAGTAATTATAGACCTATCTCACTGATTAATATTGACTATAAGATCTTTGCTAAATTATTGGCCCTCCGGATTAACTCTGTTATCCCTGACTTAGTAGATATGCATCAGTCCGGTTTTGTGAAGTGAAGATCAATATCAGACAACTCAAGAACTTTTCTTAACATTATTAATTTAGTGGCTAAACTTAGCTCTCCCTTAGCTGTCATAACACTAGATGCCGAGAAGGCATTCGATCGAGTGAATTGGGATTTTATGTTTGGTGCATTAAAATGGCATGGTTTTAGTCCCCACTTTATCCAATACATTAAGTTATTATATTCTAATCCTTCTACATCTATTTGGGTTAACGTTAAACAATCTAAATACTTTCCCCTCCACAGAGGTACTAGGCAGGGTTGCCCATTGTCTCCCCTACTATTTATTTTAGCATTAGAACCCTTTTTGGAAACAATTCGAAGATCCCCCATTTTTCCTAGTTTTCAGTTAAACAATTTGAATATAAAATACACCGCGTATGCAGACGATATTTTATTCTATGTATCTAACCCCACTACATCTCTTCCGGAATTCTTTTCATTGCTGAATACTTACTCAATTGTCTCAGGTTATAAATTGAACATTGATAAATCAGAAGTGTTACCGCTGAATAAATATTGTCTCCCTCATATGTTTAAGGATTCTTGTTTCAAATGGAGTTCAAAAGGTATTAAATGCCTAGGCATTCTTTATGCTAATAATATTAAAGACACTATCAAAATCAACAGGAATGAGATTATGACCAAAGTTAATGCACTAATAGATGGTTGGTCTCCCCTTTTCTTTCTTGGTGGGGTAGGTTGGCCACAATTAAAATGATGTTACTACCTATTGTTAATTTCTACTTATCAATGCTCCCTATTTTTCTCCCACATAATTTCTTTAAAGTCATTAATCGTTCCTTAACTTAATTTTTATGGAACCAACGCAAACCTTGCATTGCTTTAGCTCGGCTTCAACAACCTAAAGATCTCGGTGGGGTTAATTTCCCTAATATTAGAACATACCACTCTGCTTTTACATTGAAACATATTTGGGTCTTCCTTTCCGAAAAACATATAGGCACATCCACAGTTTGGGGTCAATTAGAGCACGCACAATTCTCTCCTTTTACTTTTAAAGACGTGATTCGTCTCACTCAACCCCCAAAAGGTTTTATTTCCCCCATACTTACCCACTCTATAGCTATTAGTAAATCGTTGGTCACTTCTTCAAACTCCATCTCTGAAAATATTTTACATACCCCAATCTGGTATAACACAAATATTAAATTAAATAATAGGATTCTTGGGTGGAAAGAATGGATTAACAAAGGCATTATTGTCATCGGACAGCTTTTCTCTAATGGCTCTTTATTAGATTTTTCTGAGATACAAGGAAAGTTTCATATATCTAACAAATATGCCTCTCAATTTCAACTTCTTAGACCTCTCCTTCTTACATATACCTCCAAACAAACTCTTCCAGCTACAGACATACAGCCCTCTTTCTCCACAATAGATTTTTCTACACAGTTGAAGGCCTCCAACATATACAAGTTATTGCTTGGCTCCTCCAAATCTTTTTCAAAACATAAAATAGAACTCATATGGGAATCAGAATTACATCAAGAATTTTCAGCTAATACTTGGAAGTCGATATGGGCCAAGATTCATACCTCGTCCTCATCAGCGAGCACAACACAAACACTATAATATTTCTATAATAGATTATTTGTCACACCCACAAGCTTGTACAAATTTAAGGTCTCATCTAATACTAATTGTTGGTCATGTACTCATAACAGTGATCTTTTCCATATGTTTTTTGAGTGCACTCTTGTTAAAAAGGTCTGGTTACTTAGGCATGCTGTCCTTCCCAGTGTTGCAGATTTGGAGTCCCTGTTTATGGGTGACCTACAGGACCATAAAATTTCCAAGATTTACCAGTCCCTAGTGACCAACTGCCCCACTACACTAGATAAACTTAGGGAGACATGGGAGGAAGACCTTGGTCCTCTGGATGGAGACGACTGGACGGAAGCACTGGCTTCCCCTCGGGAGGCGGCACAGCAATGCGCCTCCGGCTGATCCAATTTAATTACCTACACCGGATTTATTATACTCGCGTTAGGCTGTGGAGGGCGGGTTTGATAGCGTCCCGCATTGTTTGCGATGTGGTCAGGAGGATGGCACCCTGTTTCACACGATTTGGCAGTGTACGGGGCTTGTGAGGTTCTGGCGGGGGGTACTGGCCTGTCTTGCTGAAGTTTTGGGGTGGGAGCTCCCCTATTCCCCAAAATTGGTGCTGCTACATATAATGGAAGGGGTGGGGGGAAATATTTATGAGCGCCACCTGATGCTATTGGGATTTACGCTTGCCAAACGAGACATTGCACGGAAGTGGAAGGCAGGGACCCCGCCCTCATTGTCAGCATGGAAAAATGGTCTTGATTTTAATATGGGTCTGGAGGCTCCTATTTTTAAAGCTCGAGGGTGTCCGCAAAAGCACTTTAAGATCTGGAGGAGGTCGGCGAATTATAGAGGCCTACACCTGGAGCCCCCCTTCGCGGGGGATGTTGCGGCTCTGGGTTAATTGGGCAGGAATGTGGTACAGGGATCTAAAAGGTCCAGCGGGATTTGTCATCTATGGGCGGGCGAATACCTGCTGCTTATTGTGTGGTGCAAGGACAGTGCATTGGGGGGGTGTTTTGTTTCTTTATTATTTCATTTTTGTAGAATGCATATATTAAAAGTCAACGCAATATTCATGTTGTACTATGTAGCAGTCAGCCTCTGGGTTACAGAGCTCTGCATTGTATTTGACAATTGACGCAATAAACATTGTTTACAAAAAAAAAAAGTTCTGGTTACAGGTTTGGCATAAACTGAATGATATTTTATCTGTGTCTTTCCCTTTTGATGTTACACACATCTTTTTGGGCAGTACCTCTCCCCTTTGGACTTCTCAGCGTTTGGTTGGAAAATTTGTTGACTTACTGTTTGCCTTAGCTCTTCAAATAATCACTTCCAATTGGAAAGATACGGCCAAAGTTTCCTATATGGCATGGTGGAACCTGTTATGTCATCATCACCGGTTAGATCAAGCTCATGCCACTTCTATTCCTTTAAAAATTAAAAAAGATTTACTATGGTCACCTCTTACTTCATTTTTATCTAGACATATGAATCGACCCATCTCTGAAGTCTGTAACTACGAACCTCCTTAAACAATAGATAAATAAATAAATAAATAATGGTTCAATTACCACTCATTTATAATGTTATATAGCTGCTAGACACTTGCTGGTGCAACCTTATAGTACATTATATTTTCCCCTCTCCTTCCCTTCTTATTCCCATTTTTTTTTTGCATTGTTTCTTCCTTCCTTTCCTCTCCTCTCTTACCCTTCCTTTTACCCTTATAAAAAGATTAAAATGCATTTGTTTTAAGCATTACAGTTATGTATTTCAATTCAAGTTTCTCAAGTCCATATCTTCTTAGTATAAGATATGTTTATTATGCCAATCTTTTATAGGTTTATTATCCTTTCCTTATTATCAGAATGTTATATTGTTCCTTTGTGTTTGCTCTTACATTTACTTGAATTGTTTTTCAGATCAGTACTTTTGTTTGATGTAATTGCGCATTGTTTATATTTATTTCTCAATAAAGCATTTTCAAACTGAAAAAAAAAAATACCGTTGTGGGTCAAGATGGAATAAGTAGGTGCCAATACATGCCCAAATTTAGTTCTAAGTGAAAAGCATAGATCTATGAACCTTAAATAGTAGCATAGTAAGTTGATTAAGATTGAAGTAAGGCTGTATTTCTGGTTCCTTTCAAGCTCCTTACATGTCGTGGGTGGACTGAAAGAGAACCACTGACTCTGGCTTTATGTAAATTGAAACAATCAAGAAAAGCTGACTTATCCCACAACTTACCAGTGGCAGTTAAACTGAATTCAAGGCGTATGCTTTCTTCTATGTTACTCTGATCCTAGAAATGCTCCTAAGAAAAGATGCCTCATGATGTTCTAGTTTGGCATTAATTTCACTATTAGATATAATAGAACAATTATGAAATACAGGGGCAATGTTGACAATACAATCCCTTCAAAACCACTAGTAGGCAACTGAATTATACTGTGATAAAAAATGTTTAACCACAATAAAAGGTTTTTGAGCTTTGTTTTTTAGTGAAGCCAGTTATGGTGGTCATAATAAATTAGAGGACAAGTTAATACCCAGGTAATCTTAGGGTGATCTTCAGACTTCAACCTTAGAAACGCAAAGCTAAATCTTTGAGTTGACCTATCAAAATGCATGATGTTAATTTTGGTTAAATTAATCCTGAGCCCATTTTCTGTACAGTAATGGGAAATGAGATCCAAGGATCACTGCAGCCCATTAAGTGTTGTATCCATTATTACAAGATATTCAGCATATGCCATGATTGGTGCTGTTTTTACTATACAGTTTAGGAGGGTAGCAATTTACCCTGGCAACTAAAGAACATAGGTTAGCCAGAAATATGTTAAAAAAAGTGTAGGCGGCCGGCTACAGCCCCGTTTGACTCTAGTACTGGTAGGCATTTGTTTTACGTATTCACAACAGTTGCCAATTTGTATTCACTTCTTGACTGATTCATGGAGCTTTTGTTTAAAATACTGTAACATAAGATCAATATTCAGGGCTTTCATCTTCAGTCCAAAGTTTCATTTCCAGCATTGACCTAGATGGAGGTCTCATTAAAATTGTTGGACCAATTTAGAATTTTAGCTAAATTGGCCTGAGCCCACTTTATAACATAATTATTATGGATGAAACAGATAGAACCATTTTCACTTTTATTTAGGAGAAGGCAATATGTGGTGGGAAATTATTCGTATCCGGTTGAAACGCGGTCCCGGAGACAGGTCGAGATTCCACGTACTCGTGACAGACTCACTCATGGCTTATTTTGCCGTATGGATTGGAATTGCCATATTTCGGCTTTGTGATATCGGATGTAACTTTAGCATGCCGTACTCAGCTGGAGTGTTTATTTTGGATATACTGACCGCGTGAATTGGGTCATGAATTATATCGAGAGAAAACAGCTAAAACTCACACTGCAGAAGGATAAGGAGTTACCTATATCATCGATTGTGGAATACTTATGACCCTCCGGGTCGGAATTATCACCGGTTTTTAGGTCTAATAAACTACTTGCCTCATTACAACCCTGAAGAATTCAAGGGTTTAATACAATATTGACGAAACACGTGTTGGCTGGTTTGTTAAACGACTCACCATTAAATGTGAACACTCCAAAAAGGACACCATTGTCTTCATCCTTGACCACCAGAAATTGTATTGTACTGTATTTTACTCATATGCGTGTGCATAGGACCTGTTGCTATGTGGTGGGAAATTATTACTTTCAACCCTTTGAGTAATCATATATTCGCAGATTTGATCAGCAAACCAGCCTTATACCTAGGTGTAATCCAGAACAGCACAGGATCCAAAGGGAGATATATCGGTGAACTGGGCATGTTGATGCAGGAGAAATCTCCCATTCAAAGATTTTAAATGTAGGTACAAATGCACAAAGTAAAGCCATTTACCCGTGGCTGCATCCAGAATTGTGGAACACAGAGGGAGCAGTGTACCCTTAGTTATTACATGTGGCGAAATCAACATTGTTATATTCTATCTCAAATAAAAAATAGTTGAAATCGCCAGTGAGGAATTTGGAAATATTTTTCAGACAATTGATTAAATAATTTATCAGTTTACATGCAAGAGGATTGTGTGTTCCTTTGTCTTGGGTGAGTGTCACTTTTTTTTACGCTCCAGTTGCTGCATTCTTCATTCTGCAGCACCCATAGAAAAAGCAAAAACAAGGAGAAATAAAAGCATTTCTCCTCATGCACCATTCTAAGGCCTGCTCTTGCGTGGTGTTAGTTTTTGGCGCTGCCACAGATTTACACCTCCTTGTAAATCTGGAGCAGCGTCAAAAAGCAATGGGTGTTGAGGTGGAACGCCCACAGCAACACCCATTGCATTCTCCTTTCATGCAGATACCTGCGTAAAAGGGTACCATATTTACAAAGCAGCGTTAAGCCACAAAAAGTGGCTTAATGGCACTTTGTAAATATGGTGCAGGGCATACCGCCACTGGAGCGTAAAATAAAGAGACACTCCGGTGGCGCTAGGGGCTTGTACATATGCCCCAAAGTTTGGTTAAAGAAAGCTAGTCATTTGTGGGATTATTTCACTGCTTACACCAGTCTTATCTAACAGTGGTTTCAGCCTATGCATCAGTTATAACCAAATGTCTTAGCATTGCTTGCTTCTACTATATCCCAAGAGATCTTTAATCACTTTGAGGATTTAATAGGATGGCTGAGTTATTTACTGAATCAATTTTGGTTGTACTGCCCGATTTAGTATATGGAGCATATTTTAAGCCAATCTCCCTTAGACCTCTTTTAAACGTACTACTCTGATTGGAGCAGCTTTCAGATTGGAAAGACTGGTAGAGTCCATATTATCCTCAGTGCCTTCAGTATCCATGTGCTAAGGCCTGAGGCAGGGGTGACACACACTCTGCTCTGGAAATTAAAACAATGTTAGGAGAAAGCTCGGCACCAGGGTCAGCGGTCACTGCTTGTTTGAAGGACCTACCAGCTTTATTGGGTTGTATGTCATAACCACGCAGACGTTAATCATGCCTGCCTTACAAATGCGGTCTGAACAACAAATGCGCCTTTACAGTGCATTCTGTTACAACGCAAGTCATTATATCAACTTGCCTTAGGGAAAGCACTGGAGTTGTAATAGTATAATTTCCTATTCCAACTCCAGCCTGTGCAACAGTAGGGAAAGTGTTGGACTTAAAGTCCAACATCAAACCAACAACACTTTCCTTACTGCAAGTCGTCGAACGACTTGCGTGATAAAGGAATGCATTGTAAAGACGCATCTGTTGTTCGGACCGCACTGGTAAGGCATAGCGTGGTTTGAGCTGCGGTAGAAAGCTGTTTCCCACTTTATTGTGTTCATTTAGTTTTATCCCTTTGAAAAATAAAGCTTACCATTCTCTAGAGAGTCCTGACCACCCGAATAATAGGCTTCTTGTCCATGCAGAGGGTTTTGTCCCAAAAGGTGCTGAAATCCTTGAGGTGGGTTACCCCCGGCCACAGGCTCAGCTACCTCCTCGCATCCCACTGTTCCTCTGGCTGTGTTATTATCAGGAGCTGAACTGGCGTAATCATTGTGTGAGCTATCAGTATCATTGGCAGTATGAAGGATGGAAGTACAAAGATGTTGATATTCATATTCAATAACCACGTCCTGTGTCTGCCCTGACTCATGATTAGCATCTGCCCCTGGAACTCATGAGCAATTTTGTAAGGTACAATTCAAACCTTCCGTAGCATGGACGTTCCTGATGCTTGGATCATTGGGCTGTGTAAGTCAGCATTTTTTAGGATAATTGCACAATATATTAAGTCATTTCTTATAATAGTGCAATTTGAGTGTCCATCTTTGTCAGGTGTCAACCCAGTACAGTGACAATGATTATTAAAGATGACGTAATGTTTCCCAACAGCAAAAGGGCAAATGCGTCTTTATGCCCAGACGGCTCGCCATTGGGCTCATCAACAATCCATGTAGGGAGGCCATGCAGACATATTCATATGTAGTAGAATAGGTTCACTGTAAATCTCATTTAAAAAATAAAGGCTGTGGCTCAGAACATGCAGACATTATTTTTTGTAAGGAAGTCTACCGTGCAAAACAAATTAACATGTTGCCTAAATATCTCCTTTGTGTTGATAGCTGATCATTATAAAAAAAGATATTAGAAGAAGGAAAAGCGCTGTATTCAGGCGCGGACGGCGGTAGGAGTGCCGGTCGGGAGGTGACGTGGTGGCGGGAGGGGCAGGGTGGGGGGTAGTAAACTACGGATTAGGGCCCAATACAGGTAAGTAAACATTTAAATAAATAAAACGAATTTCGTTGCGCACACTGCATTGCATTTGGCGATGCAGCGCTCACAACGAAATTCGTTTTATTTATTTAAATGTTTACTTACCTGTATTGGGCCTTAATCCGTAGTTTACTACCCCCCACCCTGCCCCTCCCCCGCCCCACGTCACCGCCCGACCGGCACTCCTACCACCGACCGCGCCTGGCTGTATTTATGCTCTGTGACCTGCCTTTCACCTTGGCTGCTGGTAGGAGGCATTATGGTGTAACAACTGAATAGTCACAACTCAACTTATAACAGTTGAGCTGCTATGTCATTTTGTTATTACATCTGAATAGAAACATCAAAAATCGACTGTAGTAAGGATATTAGAACTGCCCTTTTATACAGAGATTGGAGGCTCCCATGTATTTTACATTGAATCATCGGTGGGTTACAGTGAATAACTGTTGGGATCTGGCTGGAATGTGGGGGTTGAGCTCGTGTGAGCTCGTGTTGGGTTGTGGGGATTCCACTCTGGAATGGTAGTCCGTGGCAAGTCAGTTGCTGCCGGGACCTGAAGGACGCAAGACTGAATAAACCAGATTCCTACCTCTTTCCGTGGTGTCTTCATTTCAATATCGGGGGATGTTATTCACCAAGGGGTTCTGAGTGACATCAAATAGACAGGCAAAATCAAAACTCGCTTTTTCTATGATGTTACTCAGAATCTGGCAGTGAAAAACATCACCATTATTCCCTTGTTACGCATCTATAATTTTATGTTACGTATGCCCGCCCGAAATTATCTGCCCCTGCTTTAATCATCTACGCATTGGCCGAGGAATAATAGGGGAGCCATACATAATAAGACTCCACCTACGCAAGATAAAAAAAAAATACCTTGTCTCCTGCCAACCACCCCTACCACTCTCTTTGCCTTCCGTCTCCTTCCCCAACTTAAGCTGTGCTCCCTGCTCTCGAATGAGCAGAGAGCCAGTGCTCTAATCACAGGCTGTCTGAGAGCCTGTCAGTGCATCCTGGATTTCATTTATGACATAACAGTGCAAAACAAATCTTGTTTCCCACTGTTGCTACCTGAGCAGCGAATAACCAGATTTCTACATATAACTTGTAATTGTGTTGCAATACAAAATCATCTTCAAAGAAAAACGTTTTGTTGATGGCACACCAAGGCTGGAACAACCAGCAAGTGGAGGATAGAAAGGCTTCTACCAAGCCTCTCACTCACCTTCTTATGAGTAGTTCCGCCTATGTCAGTAGACAATCAAGGATATTTAGTCAGAAAATGCAGTTGAGGGTAAGATTAGGAGTCAATGCAAGACCTAATAACTGTGACACATCAAATCCATGAAATTTCTAAAGCCATTCCATTTATTGTTGGTGACTGATAACACCTCATGACATAGCACAACACTGTACACATTTTTTTTCGTATTGCAACACGTGTGAGTTTTCTAAATGATACATAAGCGATCAATGTAAGACGCATGTGTCCAACTAAGGACACATCTTGAAAAGGCGTATAGCAAAGTGCAAGTACAGCCCTGATGTGCAAAGGAGGCCAAAGGGAACAGATTCAGATTAGAACCTAAACAGAAGTGGTAACTGCAGGGCTTTATCTGTTTATGGACAGTGGCGTAGTAAGGGCTATGAGGACTCCAATACAAGAATGGATAATCGGCCCTCTGCACGTTAGGTTGGTAATAAAAGACAGTCAAAACTGAGGTGCAGAGGGCTCCTCACACCCCTAGGCTGGGTGCCACTGTACCTGCTGCACTTACCTCCCTCCAAACCCCGTCCTATCTCCTCCATATCTCTCACTTTGACAGCTGCCGCTCGCTTGTTTTTATCATCCTCCTCCCTTGCTTTATTTGTTTCTCTTCTCTCTCCTATTAAACCCTTCTCTCATTCTCTTCCTCTTTCCTCTCTCCCCCCCTTCTCCTCTATCCTCTCTCATCCATCTACATTCCACCCTTCTCTCCCCAACTCCTCCGTAATATACCACTTCTTGCTATCTCCTTCCTACCTTTTCCTCACATTAATATCTTGTCTTCGCCTCTCTGTCTTCCATCTCCTTCCTCCTGCTCTTGTCCTGAAGTTCTTCTTTCTGGTCCATTTCTCTTCCTCTTCCTTATCCCATCTACCCGACCTAACCTCCTTGTCCCTTTCTGTCACTTTTTCCTCTCCTTTCTTTCAATACTTTCCTCTTTCCTTTCAGTTTCTTCTTTATCCTCTATGCTCTCGTCCCTAATCTCCCACCTTTCTCTCCTCACCCCAAGGATTAACAGTGTGAGGCTCCGTGGTTAAAAATTTAAAGCTAGAGACTGCTAATCTAACTGCAGCCGGTGCAAGGGAAAACTGCCCCCCCTTTCCCACATCCAGGCCCCTGTGCCAGAGTGTTGGTGACACCACTATAAGCAACAGCCATGTTTATGGAAGAGACCATGATCCGGTGTGAGCTGTAGTGCAATTATAGGAAAAATACAGAGCCTCATTTTGAGGCCCCTAGTGGCACTTTTGCGCTGCCAGAGCGTCACTTATTGACGCTCCGGTGGCTCAGTGTGCCGCAGCACATTTGCAAGGCCAAGCAAAGCAACTTTGCGTTGCTTTTCATGGCTTTAGAAATATGTGCCCCTTTCACCCAGAACACTGCATTCTATGGGTGTTGCTGGGGGTGTTCCCACGCAGCACCCATGGAATCTGAAGCATTCCCATAATTACGAGGAAACGTAAACCTGGGAATGCGTCAAACTGTAATGCCACCTCAGGAGTGCCGTTAGGGAGATGCAACAAGGAGAAATATCCTTTTTAGTCTTTCCATATGTGCTGCATTCTGCCTGGATTAAATTTAGGGTTATTGGATGACAATGTGTGGTAATAAACATCATAGGTGGCTAAACTGCACAGGTAAGTATGGCTCATAAGTAATATAAGTAGTATGAATGTGTAACAAGCAATCAGTACAATGGTGTAAGTAGGGTACATTTCTGCTAGGAGGTGAGATGAAGGCAGCAGCGGCTGGTGGATTTTGGAAGTCGTGGGACCACACTCAGGCTGCTAAACACAAAACTTACCTTGGGCAGGCCCACAATTTCCGGCTCCCCCATCCATCTGCAGGAATAACAGAGGCATACACAGAAGCTTCCACCTAATCAGAAGCCAGAATAGAGTTGAAGGTACTGAGGTAGACCATTTTAAGTCAAAGCCTACAAAACAGCAGAGCTGTATGGTTTGCTAAAGACATCTTGGAGGACATTCAGAAATCTTCCCTGAGAATTGCTTACCAGTAGCTTTGTTGTTTGTAATTCACATTATCTGGCTTACTTTTTGCTGGCTGTATTTGTTTTAGGCTGTCCAGAATGAGTTTGTCCCTTCCAAGGTGCCAAGCCTTTTCACACCAACTCCCCTTGTATTCTTCCATGAATGCTCCTTTCTGTTTACATACCTGAAAATCTTGTTCTTATCTTGTCACATTTTCTGTGCATTCACAGACCACGATCAAATATCAGGCTATGTCTTCAGAGGGAGGTGGGTGTTTACTTTTCTTTTCCGACTTCAAAGTGAGAGGATTTATGTGACAATCTTGCTGGATACTGGGGATAGGAAAGGGTTTTGTTCTAGCACACAACATTTAAATGAACCGTGCAAGTATTTCAGAATATATCAGAATTAGGAACACAAAGTATATTTTTTGTTAATTCTGAAGTGTGGTGGAAACAAATGCTTCAATATGATCAAAACAAATCATTACACTCAGTGATACCATTTCCACACATTATCGTTTGTGCACTCTATAGTTTTATTAGTATAACTGTATGTCTGTGTAAATGTAATGGTCCTTTCAATTGAAAATGTGTTGTCTGTAATGGCTGTATGCTACAACACCATGGATACTTCACTCTATACCACTCCACTCTACTCTGCACCACTCTATGCCTCTCTACTCTACAATTTACCACTCTACTCTATGCTAATGCACTCTACGTCACTCTACTCTACACCATTGCACTATTTGCCACAGTACTCTACACGACTCCAGTCTAGGCCACTCCAATCTACTCTGCACAGCTCCACTCTATGCCACTTTACTCTACGCCACTCGGCAACAATGTGCTCTACGCCACTGCACTGTATGCCAATGCATTTTACTATGTAACACTCAACTTTATGCTTACAAAAATAACATTCCTAAGCAACTAAGGACTATATGAAACTCTAGTCCTGTACATAATCAATAATATAAACACAGACTCAGTGTACTACCAGAATCAGTTAAAATATTTCATTTTATTCATACACAATTAAAAATTGTAGCATAAACACACATGATCAAACATAAATAACATCACATATAGTACAACAACATGGACATGAAATTAATCAGTAAAAATACCACCAAACAGCACATAACTAGACATTATTCCAGACAAATTCAATATTCATGTTGTAAAAACCACACGTGGCTGTATTGGGAAATATATGTTATTAGTTCAAAACAATATTAATAATGTGGTATGAACCACAAGTGGCTGAACTTTATAAATGTATATTATTTGTTCTACGCGCGTTTCGGCGTATACAACGCCTTCTTCAGGAAAAGCCACATAAAGATCTGTAATAGAAGAGAAAAGTACACTTAACATGTAAAAAAGACAGTACACTGAGTCTCTGCAGGGATATGGGCTGTACAATGAACATACACAAGGTGAACTCCACACATTATTAAAAACTGATATAATAGTACCCAGAGAAAGATTACAGAATATAAAAAACCGAACCGTGCAAGAAAATAAAAGTGAAAAAGAGAAATATATCCAAATTTATACACCCAAATATGAGATAAAATATGCAAAAAATAATAAGTGAAATGGTAGATCATGAAGTGCTATTGATAACATCTAATACCTTATATAGCATGCCAAGATAAAGACTAAGCGTTGAATATAAGTCTTGGATAATAGGTGATTCAGCATAAAAGACCAACCAAAGGAGGCTAAATGCATAGCAAACTAAATGATAACAGATATACAAACAGGTATATATAGATAATTACCTGTAACGACACTAATTCCTCAAGATATGTAGATAACTGTGAAGATTGAATGAATCAGAACTGATGAATAGCTCTGAAGAAAGAATAACCATACATTAAATAATATAAAGATAGATACTTAAAAAATTTCACTAAAGCCTGATAAATAATAATTCACCTGGAGGTATAAGCACAAGTCTCAAGATGAAGAAACAATGGTGCTAAGATGATGCTTGAGCCCAAGACATCATATCAACCAGATTTCGCGGAAAGAAAGGAGGCACTCCATTCACATAAGTCTGCAAAGAATAATGAATAGACTATAGTGAGCCTAATATAATTATGACCTGATAGAATATGAATCATATATACTAGGAGCAATAATACCTTCGAAGTACTAATGTCGGTTTTGAAGAAGTAGCAGAGGGAAAATAGTTCCAATAATATATCCACAGATGGAACGAATGTACATCCGTTCAGTATCTCTATTAGACAAAATGAAACAACAGAGCTAATTAGGGCATTACCCACACCCTATTTTTTGTAACACAATATTACAAACTGAAGTATTCAAACGTGACTCTAGAGTGAGCCCCAATAATTATTAGCCCAGATCTTATGTTGCCCGAGAATATACACACAAAGCAACACTCTCACAAGAGCATATCGTGAATGCGGCCACATAAATGCATCACGCTCAAAAAAGTACCTAGTCACAGGGGTACTTTACGTTTTAAAGGAATAAAACGTAGCAAAAAGACGTCACCTTCTGGTATCTGTATTACGGTTCTTAAAACACGGCTAACCTAACAACTGAAGGCAGTTACTTACGCGTAGCCACGAAGATAGTTCTGTGAATCAGGCCCTACGCCACTCTGCACCACTCCACTCTATGCCACTCTACTCTAAACCACTGCACTCCTTACCAATGCACTCTACACAACTGTACTCTATATCACTGCACTCTATGCCACTGCACTCTACTCTGCACCACTGTACTCTATGCCACTCTACTTTATGCCACTCTACACCACTGCATTCTGCGACACTCTACTCTGCAACACTGTGCTCTCCGCCACTGAACTCTACGCAACTCTACTCTGCACTACTGCACTCTATGCCAATGCACTCTACACCACTATACATCACTGCACTCTATGCTACTGCGCTCCACGTCATTCCACTCCATGCCACTGCATTCTATGCCACTGCACTCTCATCCACTCTACTCTGCACCACTTCACTCTACTATGCACCACTCTAATCTACGCCATTGCATTCTACAATGCTGCATTGTATGTGGCTGAATTCTATGCCACTACACTCTACATCACTATACTCTGCTACACTCTCCTCCAATGCACTCTACACCAGTACATTCTATGGCACTTCGCACCACTGCACTCTGCTTCAGTTTGCAGCACTGTATTCTACATTACTGCACTCTACACCAGTGCACTCTACTCTGCACCACTGTACTCAACGCCACTGCACTCAACGCCACTCTGCCCAACACCACCCTACGCCAATGCAATCTATGCCAATCTACACCACTGTACTCTACACTACTCTACTCTGCAACACTGCATTGTACACCACTAAACTCTATGCCACTCTACTTGCACTCCTGCATTCTATGCCAATGCACTCTACGCCACTCCACTCTTAAACCTGCACTCTGCAGCACTCCACCCCATGCCACTGCACACTATGCCACTGCACTCTATGGCATTATAGTTTACTCTGCACCACTCTACGCCACTCTACTCTATACCACTCTACGCCACTGCACTCTGTGGGACTCTACTCCACACCACTGGACTCTACACTACTGTACTCTGCGCCACTCTACTCTGCACCACTCCACTCTATGCCACTTCACTCTACTACGCAACACACTAATGCCACTGCATTCTACAATGCTGCATGATACACCACTGAATTCTATTCTTGCTTCACTCTATGCCACTATACTCTGCAACACTCTACACCAATGCACTCTACACCAGTCCACTCTACTCGATGTCACTCCACTGTACGCCACTCTGCGCGACTCCACTCTATGCCACTCTATGCCACTCCAATACACGACAATCTATGCCACTCCACTCTACAATACACTACTCCACTGTTTGCCATTCCACTCTATGACACTCGACACCACTCGCCTCTACGCCACTAACTTTTAGTCATGCTGAACAGCCATCATGCTGGTGTACAACTTGGCTAAAATACATTGGAAAATGTAACAGCTCTTACATAGGCGAGACTTGTTGGCTTTGCCAAAACTTATTTCTCTATTCGAGCTTCTGGTGGGGCTAGAGGGAGTGTTATTAACAAACCCTGAGGCTCCATTATCTGGCATGCCTCACTGCATGACACAAGTGCAGCATGTAACATATGTATTGTGTCTATTAGAGGCTGGGCTTTAACAGCCGCCGGCTAACACATGCACAATGCAGCTAGTGGAGCCTTCTTCTGCTGGCAAGGTGATATTACAGCTTTTGCATGCAAATAAACGATCTGTGGATCGTTTGTTTACATGCAAAAGCTGTAACATGCCAAGCAATAGTGGCAGAGCGAGGCAGTGGGTCGATGCCCTGTCAACACCTAGGGGCAACCGCCACTGGATGAAGGCCTCACTGCTACGTGAGGCATGAGTGGAGAACCAGTGAGTACTTGAGTGTGAGTAAAGGGCATTTGAATGCCAGTAGTGTGTGATGGGTATTCACACTTGTACTTTATCTCCCCCACTCTACGCAATGTAAAATTCCATATGATGTCATTAATGTTTTCAGCTATGTAATTTACTACATTCTTTGGTGCCGAGCAGCATTCTGGAGGAGTTAAGTTTTTTTGCTATGATAATTTGTGTAATTTGTGACTTTTGAATAATTGTAATGTAATAACATAATCCCAGTAATGGGATTCGTCTGAACAATTCATTTACTATTTCACGTGCCTAAAGTAACGCTGTCCCCTTTTCTCTCGATGCAGGATACGGCTGAGAGGGTGTCATGATCTGGAATAGTCCCAGCAGGCAGCAGTCAGCTCCGCCATGGCTATGGCTCTCACCAGCAGCAGCCATGAGCTGCAGCAGGACAATGGAATGTGCTTTCACAACCACGTCACTGACTACCGGGTGAAGTTAGAGGAAGCAAAGGGGCGGCGGAACTCCATCCCTCCCGTACAGACCCCCAATGCCAAGCACATGCTAGCATACCTACCCAGACCGCCAACAGATACAAGCCGATATGGGACCTTCCCGCAGAAGGCAAGTACAGTAGCACCCACTCACACTATTTACAGCTTCCTGTATACCCTGAAACTGCTGATCAAACTCACTGAATAAGGATGTTACAGGCACCATATACAAAAATAAATCATGCATGCTCCTTTCCATGCTTTAAAAAAGCCAAATATTTTGACTTTTTTATTTGAAGAAAAGGAGCATAAAAGTACAATTTAGGCACCAGAGGAATTCCCCTCAGAATTTTCATAGGATCTATTTCTTATTCTATGTATTTACTTGCCACATTTTTATTCAGCAGAAAATATGCAAGGGATGCCACAACTCCTCTCAGAGAATTCATACAATCCAATAAACAACATTATAGCGCATTCGGTAAAACAATTTAAAAACGTTACAGGGTGATGTAAAACCTTCAGCTAGCAAAAGTAAATTGGAGTGGCACATTTCACTAAAAAGTACAGTTCACAACTGATTTCTGAGTCGTGAACCTAATGACTCCATAGCTGTAGAGAATCGTCTTTTTCCGCAACTTGTAACCGGTCCAATAGTGTGAGAGAGGAGATGGTGAAAAATGCGGCAGGGTTCCTAGTGGCCTAAAATCTTCATGACTGTAGTGGGTGAATCAGCAGGGTCGGCAGGATTGTATTGCCCAGGTCAACATTAAGCATTAACAAACCCTTGACTTCTACGTGAAAATTTGTATGACGAAGAAGATGTTTGAAATACTGCACTGGAAAGGACTTCCAATTTTCAGATTTCACTAGATCATTAATGGTAACGCACCGGATTTGGGGCCCTTTTCCATGCTCCCCGGTGGCTGCAATTGCTCCAACACCAGAAGACTTCTTTATATCAATCAGGTTTGTGACATGCTTTGAGGGTTCCTGCACTTGTGTGGATGTGTCTGTGGTAGACCAGGACTCAGCACTAGGATCAAGAACTGGTGCGACAGCGGGTGCCTACCTGGGCGAATGGGGATTGTCCTACACACAGCTGCTGCTGTGGTAAACAAGCCCCAAAGGAGAGAGCTTTTGTATAGGTGAGGGCAAACCCCACTCCTGCTGCACAGCCCGGAACAACAACAGGCCTAGCTGCGTTTGAAGACAAGAGAGACTGAGACTTGTGTGGATAAAACCACTGTGTTCCTTGAGTATGTGTGGTACAAAAGTAAATCCTAAGAGTTTGAACTGAATTGTATAGTACTATTGAGGTTTGAAGTGAGATTAAACTTACTGTCTTTTTCTAAAAAGATAGGCACTGTTATGGGCATTTATTGACTGTTAAGTTCTGAGCACTTGCCCCCACACTTCCTTCTTGAGAAGAGTGTGACTGCTTGCCCTTGCTACCCTGAGATTTAGGTGTGGAAAAGAGATGTTCTTAGCCCAGATTGCAGAGCCATAGTTGGACGGACTTCAGGAAACCAATTGCAAACAATATCAACCACTTTGTTGCCCAGTAGCCCCTGTCTGCTGTGTGACCCCTCGAATGGAGTCTGATAGTAACTTATGGTGGTTTCATTTTTCTTCAGTGGTTCTTTCTTGAATTTCTGGAAGCCCTTGTGCTTTAACGGTGTCAATCAGGTTCTTTAAGCTCATTCTGGTCACCATAAGATGTACCTGTGGAGTTGGGTCAAAGCTCAACTTTAGATGATTTGTCCCTGATCTCAAATGGTGTATCATAGAAGCTACAAGACGATGTCAAGCATCTTATTAGTGAGTGAAATTGATGTATTTTAATTTTTAATCTATGGAACCATGTCAGGCATTTGTGTCTTAACACTGTCCGTAATTCGGATTCATTTGTGCTTTAAAATAGGCAATGAGGGGGTGGGGGGCAATATGGCAGCTGGCATGCAGAACGCCACATCAGGAGCGCTGTAGCTCTTGTGAGCAGTTCACCTCCTACACACCACTGGTGACCTTACCTCCCTCCCGACGATGTTTTTCGCAGACGCCTGGGTCCTGGCTGCCTAAACTTTGTTTAATGTTTGCCCCGGGAGAGTCACCTGGAATCAGCTGATGCTGACGCTGTTGGATTAGCTCCTTTGGTTTGGGAGCGGCTCATTCCGGCAACTCCATGCCACAGTGGAGCATTGTGGAGCCGCCGGGGGGCCTGCGAAGCGTGTTGGAAGATTGGAACTGAGGTGATGAGCTGAGAGCTACTGCGGCTGTTGGAAGATATTGTTACCGCAACGGCGCTCCTGGTACATGAATGTCCCGGTTTTGCCTACTTTGGATGTCTGTATGCCGCAAGTTGTAAAGAGCTACGGAGGAGTAGCTTACTACTGCCAGTGTATAGAACTATTGTACATCACACCGGTCTCAAACGATTCTGCAGCAGTCCACTAGGTGGTGTAAAGTAGTGGACTCTATGGCCACATACTTGTAAATAACGCACACGGACACAGTATTAAGGTTACTGGAACTGGCCCCGGCCACGTGCGTCCGGCCCCTTTTGTTAGTAGGGTCACTTGACTGGTGACGCCTGTGATGGGTGGGTGTAGAGTGTATATACAGCACATTCCTAGAACACTAGAACGTGTCCAGCAGGACACTGGATCCCTCCTAAACCTTATTGAAAATGAGATGAACAAGTCCAACCTGTGGGAAAGAAATAACAAACAAAAAACAGCACCACTGAGTCTCTTCAGGCCATCCGGTGGGCAGTATTGGGTCACTTGACCGCATATCCATGAGGTTTTAGTCCAACTCGCAATGTCATTCGGACAGGCCTGGTCTCATGGTGTTGGAGACTATTTACATAGATCAATGTGGGTGCATCCGGAGCGGTGGCGTAGTCCACTGCGGAGATCTCTTTGAAGGCGCTCAGGCTCCATGGATGGCAACCCTGCAAAAACTGAGGATGACATTAATGAATGGGAGCCTTCCTTGAAGGCCATGATGCGTTCCAGTGCCAGCTGGTGGAGCAGCTTCAGACTTCCCCCTCATGCCAGGACTCCCCTCTCACAGGAATCTCCTTGAGGCCCCTACTGCCGGACTACCATAGGACTATGTGGACTGTGCGGCCTCTCGTTGACCGCGCAAAAGCGTCACTGAGGAACTGCCATCAGGACCACATCCAAGTCGCTCTTTCAGCCACAAAGGGTGGTTGTCTCAGGGTATGTGTGCTCTGGCTGTCAGGACTCAGGTGCACGGGACTTCATCAGATAGTGTTTGGGTGGCCAGTCTCCGTCTGTGACCTCAGTGCTTCCCGGTGCCTGTTGTGGAGCTGCTGCAGACGCATCTCTCCAGCTGGGATTTCCTCTCACACCGGAATTCCCTCAAGGCCCTTGCCCCTGGATTGTCATGGGACTGCGTGGGCTGTGCCGGGCCTCACTTAGGCCATTAAAGGGGTCTCTGTGGAACTTCCAACAGGGCCATGGCCAAGCCTCATGCAACCCCAAGGGTCGATGGTCCAATGGTTGAGTATGCTCTCTTCGCCAGGTCTCAGGTATCGGGGGCTCACAGATGGTTTATGGGTGGCCAGCCTCCCATAGATCCAGGGATGTCTTGTTAATATCTGTTTGTTTTTGCAGGTTTATGGCTCCAATCTAGTGGTGCGATGCTCCTTAGGTGGTTCTGGTGATGCACCTGGTGATGATAAGAATCTTACCATCTAATTTCTTGCTTGGAGTGAGGATGCCCTTATGGTCTCTCTGCTTGGTGTGGCACTCTTCAGGCGGTGGGGGCGCCCTGTGCTGGTTGCGGCATTCCACCCCCGTTTCTCAGAGCCCTCCTCTCTTTGGGCCATTTGGCATGCTAGCTCACGGCAGGCGTGGGCTGCAGAGGCAGGTGAAAGCATTCAGTTTCAGGGGGCCGCCTCTGTCTTCCCCATGCCGTGGAGGTGCCACAGGTCCTGCAGCAGGACGCCACTCACCAGGCAGCAGCACCTCCTCATACACAGTGTGTGAGGTGCTCATCTGGTAATCTGCAGCCACAGGGGCAGTTCCACTGGCTCTCGCACATGCTAGATGGGCCCCACCGCTATATGGTGCCTTCAAATGAAGCATATCTACGCTGGTCAATGAGATTACCAGCAGTGGAAAGCTATCTCTGCAGGTTGGGGGCACTTCGGGTGGCAAGGCAGCATGTCTATGGTGCTTACTATGCTCTTGGGTGGGGGTGCAGCTACTTCCCGCTGCGCTCTTCTCACTTGCGGGCCCCTTTACCCTCTTCACTGTATGCGCATTTCTTCTTTCTGCCCACATGGGTACTGCCGGAATGGGGAGGCCTCTTGCAGGAGGCTCGCCAGTGTGGAGGCGCCCTGAGTGCGGTGTTTGCTGGGACGCTTTTCCCCCTTCACCACTCTCAATAGCTGTCACACTGGCAGCAGGTGCAGGGGGTGCCCTAGACGTGGGCTACACTTTACCCCAAGAAGGACAGCAAAGTAGCTGCCAGCACACACGCGGGGGATCGACCCACTCATCGCCATTAAAAAGCAGTGGACTCTAGGCCCACATACTTTCAAATAATGCACACGGACACGGTATAAGGGCTACTGGAACCGGTGACGCCTGTGATGGGTGGGTGTAGAGTGTATATACAGCACATTCCTGGAACACTAGAACATGTCCAGCAGGACATTACGGGTGGCACCAAATGATAAGAAAACATTTTAATAAGTCAAGAAACTTCAGAGGTTTGCCACCCTACTCCGTTTTCATGTATTCCTTGCTCACTGCCGGGGCTGGCAGTGATGGTGGAGGGAGTCTCGCTGAGTCAGATCTAATGCTGACTGGCTTTTGACAGCGCTGTGGATATCAGAGGACACTGTAACACTGTGAGTGGAGCTGAGATTAGGGGCATCAAGAACATCAAGCATTAAGAGATTTTTTGTGGTGACTTTTCAGGGCAGAGACCTTTTGATCAACTTTCCTGCTGGTTGTAGAATATTAAATAGAGACTGAAAGGTAGGAAATAGATTGGATTTTATTTTAACTTGAATATTTTGACTAATTTGAGTTAGTATTGTTATAAGCCACCAGCCTCTTTGTGTGCCCTGAACTGGAGATCACAGCATAGTGTTATTGTAGGTCCTTACTTTTGAAGCTGGATAATGGTCAGTATTAA
This sequence comes from Calotriton arnoldi, assembly GCA_963921515.1. NCBI lineage: Eukaryota > Metazoa > Chordata > Amphibia > Caudata > Salamandridae > Calotriton > Calotriton arnoldi. Next base: position 335,754 of record CAWUFW010013275.1, read on the forward strand.
AACCAGGACTAGCAGCAATAGAAATCCTGTCACTTCGAAAACAGATTTGCATAAATATAATAAATCTAGTAAGCCCAGCAAACTCAGTGGGGGCAGGGGACATCACGAAAAGCTCAGAGTCTCTCCTGAGGGATTGTCTTACTCTCAGACGGAGGCAGAGGCACATAGCACACGGGACACAATTATTATGACTGATACAAATGATGATGAGTGGTCCCCTGCGGACAAACTGCAGGATAGCAGCCTAACAAATGACACTCAGCCTGGCCCCTCAGAAGTAATGAATAGTCGAAATGCTGAAGATAGTCTAGCAGTTGTGGTGCAGGGGGGGCTCGGATATCGTATCTAAAAGCAGGAGCGCTATTGCATTTGAGAATGCAGCCCCTGCATGCTCTCTACCTCCACTCCAGGATGAACTTAATCAAGATAATATGGCCCCATATGCCATAATGATGGGAGACAAAGCAGTTGCACCTAAACCCTGTACTGCAAGCACTATTAATGAGGAGGGGCATGTGTTGCCGCTCTCGACGTCCCTCCATGTGGATCACTGGGCTGAACAGCCGTTAGTGTCCATAGCTGGGAGGGCCGAGAAGCTAATTGCAGTGGCTAATCTGAATTCACCAGAGTTCGATGCTCTATATGCACATCGGAATACTGGTAATAAAAGACTGGCCATGCTTCTGTTACCAAGGGGCAGTCTTCATAGTGTCCTGAATCAGGCTCCAGAAGGAGTTGTTTACTCTAACTCCAATCTATCTGCACAGAGAGCACTCCATATCCTTTCCAAAGCTAAGGCTCAAGAGACAGCAATTCGGCTATGCCAATTCCAAGAGGCCCAACCTAATATCAATGCCTCACTAAGCTATGCTTCTTAAGCTCTGCAAACAGGATTTCCTGAAATAAGAAGTGAAGCTGGACGACAGAGATCTATGCTACACAATGATGGCTGGAAAGTAGAGCTTGATAAGGTTGACCTTCCGCATATCACACCAACATCTGTTATTTCCGAAACAGAGGAATCAGAGTCTTTGGCTATCAAATCCCTACTGAAAACAATTCTCAAACAAATCCGATCTGTCAAAGACAATCAGGCTGCACAAGCTGATAGATTTGATAATCTGGAACTTCAAGTATCATCTATTGAGCAGCAACTTTGCGGATTTACGGACACACATAAAGCAACAGAGGCTGGAAATACAGACAACTCAAGTGGATGACAAGCAGGAAGTGATGATGGAGCAAATGAAATTACTTAAGCGCAAATGTGAGGACCTTGAAAATCGCTCCCATAGATCGAATCTGCACACAGTGGGAGTGCCAGAAGACTTAGAGACTGCAAAGGATACCGATCACTCTGATGCTGCAAAGATTAAATGGTCTGCCAACTTTCCTCTTACCTACGTATTGTCAGGCAGCGTGGGTAATATCCCAGACTCAGATGATCTTTTGTCCATTGCACATGCACATAGGACTCCATCAGGGTCACTCAAGTCTGGAAACAGGCCTCACACTATAATTGTTTTCTTTCAGGACTATAATATTAAGGGGAGAATTTTGTAAATTGCCTGGGAATGTCAAAGATTCACCGCTCCAGATGGCTATTCTTTTTCTATCTTTCAGGATTTGGCCTAGGAGACAGCAACAAGGATGCAGGAAATGCAGTCCCTCATTCCCAAGTTCAAAGCCGCATCCATTCCAGTTTCATTTGTAGGGGGTTCATCTCTTAAAATAAATTGGAAGAATTCATTCTTAACATTTTCAAAACCAGAGCAGGCTAAACATTTCTTGGATTCTGAGGGCATTCCGCATTGAATGACTGTATTGGGACACTGAGGGGCAGTGTGATGCCCTTGCTAATAGTTGTTAATTATGCTAAAGATGGGTGGCAGGGGAGACATATTGGTTCACTGGATTTTGTTAATTTGTGGTTGGTAGGAGGTAACACTCCAATATTTCCTGGATGTCTTTTGTGACATCACAAGGGTTCGGGGGGGGGGGGCTCCATTCCCTAGCTTTGCTGAGCTATAGGTATGTTGGAAGCTCAAGGAGGTGGGGAGAAGGGAGGGAATAGGAATGGGGTGGCAGGAGGAGGAAGGGAGAAAAAGTGAAAAGAGAGTGCAGCCATGCTGTAATGGCAAAAGTGGAGTTATCAGGAACATATGGTCTATAATTAACTCCAAAAAGAGAGTCTATGCATGCTTTTTGGTTGGTGATTTGGCTAGGAGTAACAAAATGGCAATAAAGCAGAATGGTTAATATTATATCTTGGAATATAAATGGTTTAAAAGGGGGCAGGAAGAAAGCCAAGATATTTTCGGAGGCCTGCTCTATGAAACCTGATATTTTGGCTTTTCAAGAAACACATCTTACTAAAAACGAGGACGATATTCATTCTATATATGTAAATGCTGTCGGGCCATTTTGCACCTAAAATATATGATTTAATAAGTGCTACATTCTGCTCAGGCCAGCGGGGGTTTCTATTATCATTTTTAATAAATCACTTAGAGTTTATGTTCTACAGCAGACTACAATGGCAGGTGGGTAAGGGTGGAAATTGGTGACCAACAAAGTAAAAGTTGTTTTGTTTTGGTAAGCATTTATGCTCCAAACAAACCGAACCCGCGATTTTTCACCAATATGATGCTAGAACATAGCAACGTTAATTTACCTGTTATCATAATTGGGGATTTTAATTGTGCCTTGAATCCAGCCCTTGATCCAACCAATACTGCTCATACAGCTCGTATGAGCAGTACTAGAAATAGTATAGCAGATATGATTGTTAATCTTAATTTGCTCGATATTTGGAGGAGCAAAATCCTGACCTCCGGAATTATACCTTTTTCTCTAGGCCCCACAGACAATACTCCCGTATAGATTTCTGCCTGAGTAGTGCTACAATTGTTTTGATTTGTAGAACTGAGAGTTTCGATTTACTACATTCTGATCACTTGGCTATTGAACTAAAATGGGAAGGTCATTGTTGTTTTGTTACTAATTTACGTCGGTCTTACTTCCCTAGGTATGTGCTAGATCGTACTCATTACATTAAATTTCTTCGTACTCATACACAGGAATTTATTTCGACCAACCAAGGTCAGCCTACCCCTTTGTGAAATGGGACACGTTCAAAGCTTATATCAGGGGCACATCACAATCATTTGTTGTCTGGATATCAAGGGCAGACAATGAAGAAGAGCAATCTATTAGGGGTCAATTGAAGGATCTAATTCAGTTACATATGACACAAATTGCATCTCACTCAGACGTAGCTCAAGCTACATACCTGCAAAATATGGGTCTACGAGGTCGTATTTCTGCTTTACTAACGGCCCACATAAATAAAAAAGATTTTCAATCTCAAGCCCTGAATTGCGAGATTGGGGAGATGTCAGGGAAACTGTTGTCTTGTCTCTGTCATGTTGATACACCAAGAACTGTTATCACACCAATTCAAGACGCCGCAGGGAGGGTCTGCACTCAACACAGTGATATTCTAACAACTTTTATGGTGTATTACTAAGGGTTGTGTCAAGAGGAGCTGCAGTGCAGTCCTACAAGTATTAAGTATTATCTTGTCCCTTTAGGTCTCCCAAAACTAGCAAGAAGCGATAATGTGTGCTGAGCTCAGGGTGATTGAACTTGGAAGGGTTATTGCCAGCCTACCATCAGGGAAATCGCCATGGCCATTTCTTATTCCATCAGAAATATATAAAATGATTGCATCTATAATCACTCCACTTCTTTTGGAGGTGTTAAAAGAAATTTGGATTGTAGGCGGGGTCCCAACTTCTTGGAATTAAGCCATTATTACATTATTCCTGAAAAAGGTAAAGATCCAACAGAATGTAGCTCATATCATCCTATTTCACTTCCTAACGCCGACTCTAAAAGTGTCACAAAGCTTCTGGCCTATCGAGTTAATATAGTTATCTCTAAGCTTGTATCGCCAAAACACCATGGCTTTATTCCAGGGAAGGATACGATCTCTCATACAGATTTAAATACTACACTAATAGATCACGCTGAGACTTTCCAGGAACCGCATAATATTATTTTACTTGATGCTGAACAAGCATTTGATCGTCAATCCTGGAAGTTTCTCTGGGAAGTGCTTGCCCAGTTTAATTTTAACTCTAGATATGTTAAAATGGTTAAAGCCATTTATAGCGCCCCTAAAGCTCAGATCAGTATAGAACAATAGCTAACATCCTTCATTTCAATTTTCTGGGGTACTCAGCAAGGCTGCCCGCTCTCCCCCGCTCTGTATGCATTACATAGAGAGCCATATATCAGGCTTTTACGCAGAAATGTTCCCAGTTACCTGTATGTGTCATTGACTTCCCCTCTGGCCGTCTATGCAGATGATGTTTTAATATTTTCTCATTGCTCTGAGCCAACGATCAAGAGTGTTGAGCGTGTTGCTCTAGATTTTGGCCAGGTCTCAGGGTATAAAATAAACACTCATAAAACACAATTGATACTTGTGGGAGGTGCGACTAGCTGTGATCAGAGAGTGACGACTTGAGCAAGGTATTTAGGTATTATTTTGGCACCTACGATAAAGTTGTGCTATGAATATAATTATACTGCACAACTACAGTCTCTAAGACTATTATTAGATAAATGGATGTACCTATTTCTCTTATTGGGCAAATTAATTTAATTAAAATGAACATTCGCCCCAAAATGTTGTATCTTTTTCATTCATTACCTTTGTACATTCCTTATAGGTATTTTGAAATGCTAGACTCTATTATTACAAGATTCATATGGCAGAAAAAGAAAGCGGAGATCTTTAAAACTTCTAAAACTTCCAATAGTTGAAGCTGGGTGGGCACTTCCTGATTGGCCTTTTTATTATTGGGCTAGTATGGCTGACTGTATTAGCATGCTGTATGACTTTTATCCAGATAACTGGCTTCATGCCATCTTAGCCATGAAGGATCCTGGTAGCAGTAGTACGAAATTTAAAAGCAGTACATTTTTCAAAAAAGTTAGATTAAAGTCTGCGATAACTCTTGAAAAGATTTGGACTAATATGAGAGGTTCTTGAAAATCCTGTTCTTTCATTCCTATACACTTCTGCTGGATAAACATGACTACCCGGACAGATTTATCGCACAATGTTACATTTTTACATCAGTCCTTTTTAAATTGTTTAATGGTATAATAGATCATACGGCTGCCACGTTGTGCTCTCGAAGCAGTTGAAAATGCTCATGTGTTTGCTACATGTCCTAAACTGATACGATTTTGGTCTTTGATACAATTGCAGATATCTATAGTACAACCTCATGCAGGGATACTTACTCCAAAAATGATCCTGCTTGGCATAGGGGCTACTGACTGGGTTCCTTATGTTCTTTCCATTGCTAGACATAACATTGCAAGAAATTGGAAATCTTTATCTCCGCCAAAGCATGAGGAGTGGTGGAAAGAAGTAATGGAGGCATGTGAATTCGAATTTCAGAAAGCTAAGGCCAGGGCCTCTACCTTGAAATTTCATCGAATTTGGAGGAATCTGAAAGACTATTTGATGTCAGATTAGAGATTGTTGATTATGCTAATCATTGTTTTGCCTATCTCCAATGATTCACTCGAATTTCGTGAAGTAATTATGATATATATGATTAATTCATGCTTTTCTGATTGATTCATTATTATGACTCATCTTGCTACTTTGTTGCGTGCACTCTCGACAATAAATCACATTAAAAATAATAAATAAAATAGGCAATGAGTGCTTTCATTCACAATTCCCTCTGCCACTCCTGGTAGATCAGTGTGCAGTTGGTAAACTTCTGGCTCTGATCAGAGCAGCAAAAGATGTTTCTTGCACATCCCTAGCAATGTTGTGTCCTCAACTGTCCCGCTTGACATTCTGCTGTTTAGTAATTGCTTTCTACTTGTGGTGGGTTGCTTTACTTCACTTACTATATACTTGTTTTTATTCAGTTGTAGTTTGCTTTTTGTTTATCTTTGTCACTGCATTTGACACTGGATTGTCATTTATATTGAGCAGTGGTTTGTGGTTTATTAGGTCGAGCCTAGCGGCACTGTGCATTCACTGCTCACTCTGCGAGGCATGCTGTAATAGAGTATGCAGTGGAAGCCCCACCCACTCTTCGCTCATATTTGTCATTGGCTTGTGTCATTGTCCTTCTTAAATGCTGGCTTCTGATTCGTAAATAGGCTTGTTAGTCCCTCCTTGGTACCGCCTTGTCTGCATTTGTAACCGCCCATAACGACTGTACCTTTTACTTGGCTCGTTACCCAGTCTGCTTTATCTAGTGGGTGAGCACTATTTTGTTTATTGACACTGATGGGGACAATGGCGGCTGCTTTTTTTGTATTTGCATGCTGAGGGTGGCGCCCGCTTTAGGGACACTGCACTCAGTTTAAATTTAATTTTTAAAACTTTAATGTTGAGCGCAGCGCCTGCTTCAAGGACACCGCGCTCTGTTAATTTGTAATTTTTTTTTTACTTTAATACTGAGCACGGCGCCCGCTTCAGGGACCCCGCGCTCGGTTTTATTATTTTTTTCTAACTTTAATAATGATTGCGGAACCTTCTTCAGGGACTCCGCGCTCTCTTTTTTTTTTTACACTTTAATAATGAGTGCGGCACCCGCTTCACGGACATCGCGCTCTGCAATGCAATGGGTATTGCTTTTGCGGGACTTTGGACTGTTGGTATTGTAAATGACAATGCCTTTTAATTTTTTATAAAAGTCATTGCCATTTACAGTACCAAAGCTCAAAGGCTCACGATTGCAAGACCTATTGCATTGTAAATGCTTGTTTTCATTGTGCCTTGTAAATTCGTGCTTGTTTTACAGCGAGTTGCACGTTTGCTGTTGCTGTTTCCAACCATCAGGCACGTGTCAGACAGATGTCCAAAGAGCTCAAACATAACTGGTTGTTGGTTTGGCAGCGGCTTACTGATAGGCCACTGCAATAACTCAGGTTTCACTGCTGGTGGTGTGTGGCGCGACACACAGTGGTGGGGGTTGTGTCTTTCTGCACGATTCTGTATTCGGTTCGGAAATACAAACCATAAAATCACATTTACATAAAAACAAATCAAATATTGTTAGATCAAAAAAGTATTGCAAATGACAAATTAGCATCAGTAATCTTCATGCTGCAATTCAGTTCAAGGCCTAAAAGCCAGTCATCAAATAAAGTGCAATGTGCAGAGGAAAGATAAAAAAAAAAACATACATTGCATTAACAAGAGCAGGTCGGCTAACACCAGAATTGTAACATAGCAGTAGGGGGGGGGGGGTCATTACAACCGCAGACTGAAACCCTGTAAGAATTGCTCTAGGAGAAAATAAAAACAAGCATTGGCATAGCCAATAGGTCTCGCTTATGGGACCTTATAAGTATTTAGTTATGCAGCACAATATCGTTGGTGCAACAATATCAACCATTGCATGGCTAAACACTTATAAGGTCCCAAAGGCGCGACCTATTGGCTATGCCAATGCGTGTTTCTTTTTATTAGAGTTGATATTGGAGTTGACAGAAATAACAGTTTATTAAGATTTTCAGATGAAATAGGCGCCTCTGACTGGAAGTAAGTGAAGTCAACGCCCCTCTGAAATTAAAGGGGCACGAGCAGACGAAAAAAATAAGCAACACCGCGGGAGGAGGAAGGACGGGGCAACAAGCAATGGGGCGGTGGGATGGAGAAAAAACAAGTACCTCAAACCAATTGCGACCAGCCGAAGGACACATAAATAAATGTATGAATTCAGTACTTGGTCTAGGTTCTCTATCAAAGGGACAACACAAAGAAGAAAATACCTTTTTGAGTGTTTTTTTAAGACACAACAGGTCACCGGGAAGCAACAGTGCACATACGCTGCCTGCAGAGGGGGGAGAAAAGGCGGGAGGCGTATTTAGGGGGAGCATTTTGTGTAAAGACCCGCACCCCCTTCCGAACACCTTTGGGATTAACGACAGTCAGTGAGAGAGATGCAAACAGTGAGAAGCAAAGGAAGACGAAAAGACAGAGGAAATATCAACGAGAGGCTATGAGTGCGACAGTTTGTACTGAAGGGAATGGTGGCGCCAGCTGCTTCATAAATGAAAACAAAACGCGAAATCAAAACAATCGAAATGAACTCTGAATACAGAACTTCATCCTACTGCCCAAGGAAGGAAGGGGCTCTGCAGGACGGACAGCAGACAGGCAGCGCAGAGGTTGCGCTTTGCTTTATGAGATCACTGTTCCTTGCTGGCACGTGTGATCCTCGACAATTATTTTGATTGATCCACGTTATGTTTATTCGGCCATGTAAGTGCAGTGAAACTTTAGAGTCCAAGGCTGTCACAACAGTGACATCTGCGGGGTAACCTGTGAGACAGCTCTAGTGACTGAGGCCTGAGCGTGAACGCTCTCTGTTCCCTGAGGGCTAGTTCAGCTATCTGAGGCCTAAACATCTGTTCTGAGTAGGTAGAGGCCTGGCTCTGCTATCTACTGCACAATACACTGGGCTCTGTGTTAATCGAGGGGTAGCTCTGCTGTGGGACACCCTGTAGCAGACACAAAAGCGTAACGTTATTACCAATGTAGCGCGACAGTAAAACATAACATTACAAAAGCGCAAGATTAACAAAACAAGGAAGAAAGCAACAAAGGGAAAGAGTAACACGAGAACGGAGGATAGGACGAAGGATTACAGCTGAAGGCTAAGCATGAGACATGAGAACCGAGCTGACCAGCCCTCCCTCTTTGCTGTGTGGAGTGGAGTCTGTTTCTTACACAGAAGCCGCAGGCAGTTATGGCTGTGCGGGTCACGAGTGAGCAAGGGAGGGGGGCAGGAAAAAAGCCAGCATGAAGGGGGGTGGGAAGAAAAAGAACACGGACAACGGGAATGGGGCGTGAACAACAAAAAAACACGGACAATAGGAGTGGGCATCAACAAAGACAACGGGAGGGCCGGGAAGAAACCCATAAGAGTGCGGCTACTAATTAAGGCACGGAAGCCCCATGGACTCGGGTGCATGTTGATAACAAGCGCGCACGCCTCGCGCTCGAAGTAAAAAAAAACAAGCCCGGTTTCAAAAGTGGTGTGCGCACGAGCGAAAGTGAAAGCAGCGTGTTTGCACATATGTTTGCAATTAACGCGAGACGCGGCGGGGGAGGGGCGGAGGAGCGTTGAGAAAGCAATCAAGTGAGAGGCGCTGAAAGCTGGCGGCTGCGCACGTGCACGCTCGCGTGAACGCAAGCTGGTAGCCAGCAAAAGCCTCTGGCAGCACTTTGAAAAGCACACTTACTAAATGTCTCGCAGAGCAGTGCATGTGCTGGCTCAGGCGAGACCTAAAAAACTGTAATGGTAGAGATTGTCTGCGCTAGAGGGCGCACTTAAAGAATGCAGCCAAACCTTAACATACTTGCAAAGAATGGAGCCTTTGTAAAAATAAGAGGACTGTAACATGCTTAGTAATCGATGCATCTTTAAGAAGGGGAATTTAAAACCTTTTTGTAAAACCCCAATAAAATCTACAAAAGAATACAAAATGTGCAAACGTTTGCAAAGAATGTTTGTCACAAGAGCATACCAAAATATGATTAGGGTCATACTGGCCCAGAGGGAACGAGAGTTGACTCTTAATCAATCCCAGCCTAAATTTGGTGAATAAAGTCCCATCCCAAGATTTTGGGACCAACTCCAGATATGGTTCGAATCCTGGGACGGTTTGGACCAGCAAGTACTCCCTGTTGGCCAGTTTCTTCAGTTGCAACAGTTCTCTTTCCCCCCTTCTGAGGTCACTAAACCTGGACTAGGATGTTGGCTGTCTGAAGAAAAATATTGGGTGTCCTTGATATATGAAAGCCTTGGGATACAGGAGCCCCAATTGCACCACAAACAGTCCAACATAATCATCTTGTTCAAACAGGCTTCAGGGTTCTTCCAAACTGAGCGATATAAGAGCAGTGGCACCAGATTGATTTTATCGGCAACATAAGGTATACCAAGTTTCTCATGAACAGAGTACGTTGCCAATCCCGGAGGAATGTCAAGGATACGTCTACAGACTGTTCTCCTCAACCTGTAATGCCACAAGCCGGCAACGTAAGTTAGGACCGGTAAGCACTTCCATTTCTAAATTTCCACCAGGGGTGTAATAGGCTTATTGTCAATTTTGGAGGCCAGACTAAAAAGGAAACCAATTGAGTTACAAAACTTGAGTTTCCTCTGTTTAATACTTGAGCCCCGTCCCCTGGGAGTCAAATGTAACCCTTAGGTAGGAAAATTAGTGCATTCTAGTTATGGAGAGCCCCCCACAGCGCAAGGGTTCGCATCTTCACATTTGTGGGACCACAGGCCATGACAAAAGACTTGCCAGAGTTCATGACCAGGCCTAAGAGATCCCTAAAACGTACAAATATGTCTAAGAGTACCTGAAGGCAATTGGGTGTCCTGGACAAAAAGGACAGCATCATCTGCATACAGGAGAATGGGAATACTCTGCCCATTCACAGCTAGCATGTCTTTTCCCTGGTTGGCGATATGAACATCCAAATCCTTAATATATAACAACAATAAAATTGTTCCTAAAACACAGCCTTGCTGAACACCTTGGCCCAGGCCAAAAGTTTCACTAATTTCACCATTTGGCCCGAATCCAACGGAAGCATTTAAGTCTACATGGGGGGCTCTTAAAAAGGTCACCAAGCCAGGATCCAACCCCTTGGATTCAAGTACCTCCCATATTTGGACCTGATCACGCTATCGAAGGCACCGGCCAGGTCCAGGTCCATAAATGCAAGATAGACATGATCTCTTTTCACTGTGACATATTTGTTAATTAGCAGATATAGGTTGAGACACTGCTCTTTGGTGCCCAAGCCAGTTCTAAAACCATATTGGACATTAGAAACAATGCAGTTCTTGGCGGACCAGGACAAGAGTATATCAAGGACAACCCTGCCAATAACTTTCACCATGGAATCAATGAGGGAGGTAGGCCTGTAACAGCTAGGGGAGGCCTTGTTACCTTTTTAAATACGGGCACAATTATGGCAGAACACCAGATAGCTAGGTGGATAGATAAGTCTTTACTGACAAATTAATTGAAATCATGACACTGAGAGTCCAAAAAATTGGTTAAAACAATTACAATGGGAATCCAGGTTCTTCTCCAAGTGCAATGTAGGTTTGAGGGCTGGCAGATAAGTGCTAAAAGACCACACTTCAAATAGTGATTACAAACAACATATAAAAGAGAATCCTGTCTATGTCCAATGCCTGGGAAATGCTGGCTTTTGCTCTGGTGTGAGTACCGATGTTAAGCCAGGATAAAGTGCAATTTGTATAAAATGTTTCCAGTAACTATGAATGCTAAATTTGCGTCTGTTGTAAATTCCAGGGCTAACGCCTAATCAAAGTGCTATTTATTTATTTAAATTACAATATTTTTAGCAGCATGATGATTTAAAAGGCGTACCTTGGAGATGATATTATCTAGCTTCCCCGGATCAAGTATGCTCTGTTTACCTCAATTGTGAGGTCCACTGCTGAGGCCCGGATAAAGTGCTATGTGTCTAAAGTGCATTATTTTTAGCAGCAAATTATAAGAAATTGGAGGCCTACATTGGAGATCGTTTTATCTTGCCTCAAGGGCTGTAGATGATCTGTTTACCTCTAGAACATGCTCCACAATCGAGGCCTGTGTAAAGTGCAAAGTTTTAATAGTATGCTATATTGAGGTCAAATAAAAAGGCATGGACCCCATAGGATAAAACCCAATTGATTAAAAAAAATTGATATTGTCTGGCCTCGGGATGATAGGGACCATAGGTGTCATGCCATGCGCTACTGGCCTATACCCCAATATTTATAGTGCTATGCAGAGTCAATTTCGAGGCCCATATGAGGTGCAAAGTTTTCATTAACATGTTAGCTTAAAGAGCTTCTGGTTAAAAATCCATTACATTGGTTATGGATGCTAAGGCATATTTCATGAACTTCACAAATCAGGACACTAGCTGTGATAATTCACCTCTCAAAAAGGCTTGACAGTGTCTTGACAGGTCCTGATGTTTAGGATACTCCATATTTGCCTCAGCAAGAACCTTCTTAATGGGAGCAGCTTTTCGCAGATGCATAGAGTATGAGTCATGGATGAGAGGTCCTTCGGCGCAGAAGCAGAATTTTCTGTTGAGTTCATCAAAATTCCTCAAGTTATACCCGTAAGTTTTAAGGGGGATTAACCCGAATCTGAGTCTCATCAATAATTTTTTCATATTTTTACCAAATGGTAATGAGAGGTAAATCAACAGGACCCCTGGCACTTACAGTGTAACTGCCCAGGCACCGTGTGCTAGTTACTTCAGAGCCTGCACATCCTGGTCTCTCAATATTAATCTTGCTTGCTTAGTCAGCAACTTTGATACTAGGGCACAGGGAGATCACTAGACTAAATCTCTCTTTTCCATCATCCAAGTAGAAGCTGCACACCATTGCGTCCTAGAAGAACTTTAGATCCAGGGATAAGATCTTGCTAATTGCTGGCCTCCTTCCAGGATGTGCAAGGTTCTGCCTACTTAGAGAGTATGCTGGACTGCATCTTTGGAGAGAAGGATTGCTTGACTGCCAGTTGGGTATAGAACCCAAATGACTTAAAGCCCAGATGACTGAGATGATATGTGTGGGACAACCATTGGACTACACGTGCCATAGTGACAGGAGCAACCCCACAGTCAGTTGCTAAGAAGTTACCATCATCTACATCTGCTTCCATTGAGGGTGAGCCAACTTTGTCCATCCTCTCCGAACCTGTGTGTAGGGGTGCATGTGTGCGCCTTCCGAGCTGCAGAGAGGTCTTAAGGTTCATACCACTTTAGCCACTGGCCAGGGGATTTAGAGAGGTAGCTAGAGGCATGGATGTCATTTAGGGGTCCCAGTTGTGACCCTAGCACTGCCTTTGCGACCCCTGGCCTCAGAGATGGCAAAATCAGTGCACAAGGGCAGCTCTTCCTTATGGACATGGGTTGGGCTCTACTTTCCCTGTTTTCTGTCAATTTTGTTTTACACTAATAGTGAATAATACTTTTTTATTCACTATTAGTATAAAAAAGAATGGATTACAATTAGCTGGAATATTACCCTCCCTGACAGCAGAGGTAAATACAAAATGCTTTAAAGCATTTTGTGTACGTGTTTGCAGGTGAGGTTGTGCTTATGTGAGAGCGAGTGAATGTATGTGAAAGCACGCATGTGTGAGTGAAAGTTAGGGTTGACTGGCCTGTAATTTAACATCTGCTGCCCTTGGCATTTTGATGAATTGACGGTCATGGCTAGAGGAGGTCGCTTTAGTTTGGAACCATTGACCACCTCTTCCTAGCCTAAGTAAATTAGGATATATCCTTGTTTGTAACCAAGTCACTATTCCAAGCTGTACATTGTGTCCAGCTCTGCCTTGACATCTCGCTGGCAGTTTCTGATGCCCCCTAACTTGAGAACACCCCTATAATGGAATATAGTGTCTGTCAATGGTGCTTCCCAGATACTAGCCACTATCCTAATTTGCATGGGCATCACGGTTTATTGCTCCCTTTACCAGCTATTATCCCCTATGACTAGCTCGTTGGCTAGTATAACTTCAGTAGACTGTGCCTCTCTTACCAGCAATCAGCAGCAAGATCCTATCCACTGAAAAGGATTATTTTTGCCACATTGGATGGGCACTTCAGTTGCTTTGGGAAGTGGGTCCAAGAGCAGTTCTGAAAGTCCGGAAGTGTTCTCTACCGGGTGCATTGAAAACCCATTAAATTTCCTCCACCGGTAACTATACGTAAATCATTCCAAATCAAATAGAGAACTGATAAAATTCCCATTAATATTGAAATCTCAGGACCGTGGACATAATTCCTTGTACTACTGAGATTAGGTGCTACTGTGGTGATAAAATTCTTCAGCAAGGATTGTTGGATTTTATTTTGCACTACGGAGCTGCAAATTCCTCTTTGCGAACACTGACCCTTAAACCACATTGGCTGCAGGATCCCTCGTTAAATGTTTTTACACTGCACTATAGTTTGTAATAGGACGTTTGGTGGCACTTGATGTGTGATGGAGATTGCGCCATCACAGTTTGATATGGCCTTATAGGGGATGTGGAGACGCTCAGTACTGCTAAGAAACTTGAAACTACGGAGCATTTGCAGTGATGGAGTTTGGGCCCACTCTAAAAATTATCTCCAGATCAATGGTCTTGATAGCATCATGAGCGGTAAAGGGAGAAACTACCACTTGTTAACATCTCATTACAGTGAAACCAATGTGGTTCCACAATGATCCACTCGACAACTTAATCTGAGTTTAGTAGGGTTTATTATAAATTTAGAAACAAATCAATATAGACCAATCTCAACATTATCATATAGAAATACAGGCTGAGCAAAATGAGTCCCAATCTCCTGAAGAGATTTAACCTATATAATACAACGCAGACAACTAACTCTATGATGGCGATGCAAATAATCAGGAAACTGAATTGAATATTAAACTGCAGATGGCTCTCCAAAGTAAGCATGAGCATATCTCTCCCTACAATACCTTAAAAGGGTAACCCTAGACTAAGAAGCAGTCAGTAAAGGTGAAATCAGAAAGGTGTCAGCTGTCGGAGTCTTCAGTAGAAGGCACTTCAACCATGGGTCAAGTAGCATAAAGCCACTCAAAACAGAAGCAGAAGCAGAGAGCTGTACCCCATGAAGTCCTAAGATGTCTCGCTTGTCCCTCACTATGGTACAACATAAAATATCAATTGTATTCAGTGTAGATGATCCCATGTGACTCTTGCCAGTAAATTTCCATGGCTCCGGCACAACTGGATACTTGCACCACCTTTCCCACATCGATAAGTTTCAACTTCCCTCGTCCTTGGTCATTGCCTGTTCCATGGAAACTTGCCTCCTTACTCGTTACCGCCCTTCTCCTTGCCAACTTCGACTTCTCATACCTTGCTATCTAATGAAAACAAAACACTTCTATGCTAACTAATGAGGCGTTGTCCATACCTGTAGTGGAAACAAAATACAAGCAAATGCATTCTACGTAGAAGTTTAAGTACAAATTACATGTTAGAATGTAAACGCGAGTTTGAACTGGACTGGTTTCTCGAGGTCCACTCAAGTCAACGTTAGCAGTGCACAGGGTTACAGAATACGTTCACAAATGTAAATGCATAACAAAATGAAGCTTCTTAGCACATGAATAATGCAAAGACTAGTGTGAAATATTAGTTAAAATGCTCTCAAGTGAATATAGTCATGTTACACATAAATTCTAAACATTAGTTACACATCTATTTTTTCTGATTAGTTTCAAAGTAAATCATGTCAGAAACTTAGATTTCATTTATAGTATTAATGAATAATTATTTCAGCTTCTTCTATTTGTCACATTTAAACACACAAGTTATAATATTGTATCTGTTACAGTTGGAGCCCTTTAAAAATATGGTATCCATTTTCTTTAGTAACGTTAATCACACAGAATATATTCAAATGCTGACTAATCATGATTATGATGCACTCCTACAGTATCTCATATGGGATCAAAATTACACTTTTTCCATCCCCCCTCTGATGGCGAATCAAGCCATCACACAATCTCTTAATCCTATCTCTTGATTTTATCAGATTAACCAAGTTAAACCTTTGTTGTGGCAATTGCTGTTCTCTTGAACGCCTCCAAACGCTTCATCTCATGGTAATATTCATTCTGTTTCCTTTCTAACCTCATCTTCCCTTTTTCGACTGGCTCCTTGCTTTGCCTTTTATCTCCTGTACAACTTCACACCCACAATCAAGATTACTCCACAAAGAGCAATGATCAACAACAGTCTCAAAATGGAACCAACTATACCACTTCCCAAACCTGCAAACCATCTACCTACAACACTAAATCCATGTCCAACTAAATCCCAAACACCTTCTGCTGCCAACCCTCATTATGGAGGTGAATAATATCTTTATGAACTTCTGTAGGTCCTTACTTTTGTCTGGGATGTAAGGGCCACACTGTTGAACCTTTAACATTCGACAGACTCCGCCCTCTTTTGCGAGCAGTGTGTCTAATGCAAGCCGGTTCTGCAAAACCATAACCCTAATGGCAACCATTTCAGTATTTACTAGCAATAAAGTTCCAGCTGTATTAGTAGACAACTCATCAACTACAGCGGAAAGTTTTCTAATCTTAATGCCATTCAATATCACCCCTACATTTGGAATTATTGTGCCAAAATATCTCCCATAATCTCTCCAGCACTAGCACCTTGTTTGGACCTAGATTTCTTCTCCCGCACAGGATGCTCAAAATTCTCCACATGAAAAATCTTCGGAAACACTACTCCTACATAACATGTGCCATACCATTTTTTTCTGCAACTTAAAATAAGCATTCTTCCCACAAATAAATTAGACTAAAGGAATCACAGGGTCTGTTTCATCCAGAAACAACTTCCAAGATCCTCAAACCCCAAAGGTATGATCACACTCACTTTCTCCTACAGGAATAGTATCATATTCATTCTTATCATTGTGTATGCACAATTTCCCTTGGTGTTGCCAATCTAATGTCAATGCTCCAGTGTTTCCTGCAGCTCGATGATCTACCTCTTCCTGAGACCAACTCGTACACTTTAGCTGCATCAGTCTTTACTGCTCTATATCTTCTACTTGCTCTAGAAATTTCCTTTCGATGTCAGTAAGGGCACAGGCCAAGTTGTACCTATGTGCATAAGCAGTGTCTAGCGTTTTAATCGGGGCAAAATATCTACGAACAGTTTCTGCAACCTGAGCATACCAATGTCGGTTCTAATGTTGGAACAGCAGAATTTCTGAAAAGACCAAATCGTAATTAGAATAGTAATACTGAAAATGGCCTTGACCATGGAAAATACTCAACAATAAGCTACATGTAATGCCATATGTCAATGGTATGTAATGCCGTCAGCCACTTAAGCAGTTAACTGCATGCAAACATAACAGTCCCTTCATTCCATTGTATTGACGTACACATAAAGCAAATTTGTGTAAGCATTTAATGTTTAATATCCTCTAGATAAATCAGTATGTAGATTCTGCTCTTCTAATGAATATAACCCTCTACCTACTTTGTGTGATGGTTTCAGAGCAGATATATGTTTCTCTTCTTTGACCTTCATCGAACTTAAACATAATCCTACAATTTGCGCAATCAAACCTAACACTAAAATTATTAATATTGTGCCTATATGTACCTACGTCTACGAGTAGTAATATTGGATTCCATACTATTTAGATTCAGACTAAGTGGGTAGGGAAATAGCAGCAACAGAATCTTCTCTGCTGGTCTAGACTTGTGTAAATAGCAAAGCAGTCTTTATTTGTGCTCAACTTTATTTACAAACATGTGCAATCTTCATGAGGCTTCCCTAACCCTACTCCGTATTCTTCTAAGTGTCCACCCTAATTTTATTCTTCTTCCACTCGGACCGAGGTATTCTTCTTTTAAGCAAGTCAACAAAGTTTATTCATCATCTCTAATAATGTGAGGACCAAGTTCATTAATAGGAATCTCCAAGCTTGTTATTCTCAGTCCATCAACAAGCACAAGAGACTGTTATGCAATCAGATAGGGAAATTTAGTCTCATTCAGCACTAAGTTCCTCAAAGCATTCAGTCTTGTTGGATAAGGAAGTGCAAATGTAAACAGATAGTTCAAATCAAGTTCTGAAAGTATCAGAAGAATTTCCACTATTATTCCAGAACATCCAGAAGTCGCTCTCGTTGTCATCAGTAGCGAGATAAGTTCACTCAGGAGAAGAGTGCCTCTGACAAAGTACCCTCGAACTTTTAGATCTTCTGAGATTTGATCCTTCACTTTCATTTCTACTCAGCTATGATTCACCAGATGCCTCCGTTATGGGTGTAAGAGTTCTTTTAGAGGATAACTTTACCCTTCTCCTCACCTTACTCTTTGGCCAGCTTTCTTCCACCACAACTCGTGATCCCACAGCACTAGTTCCTTCTTTGAGGTTAGAATCTGATTAATTCTCCAGCACATCATCAGTTTCATCAAGTTCAGATTCGGCTTCAGATGCGTCGAGACCCCACTCAGATCGTTCAAGTGCTGCTTCAGGCTCTGTCAGGTCCCGTACAGCTTGGCTGAGCTCTTCCCATGGCCTTTCGACCACTGCTGTCGTCTCTTCTGGTAGAGGTGCTGTTACTCGTTCAAGGGAAAATGGGACTCTACGAGTGTTGGATGCATGCACCCAATTAGGAAGACCACCACATTTCACTCCAGTTGTAGTGACCAAGATCACATGGTACGGACCACGCCAACGAGGTTCAAGACAGTTCTTCCTCGCATGCTTCTTCTCTACAACCCAGCCACCAGGACTAAGGTCGTGGCACTGCTCCAGATGTGGCAGTGTTGTCGCCGCTTCAACCTGATGAGACACAGAACGAACCACGTCAGCCAATCCTTTACAGTAATCAAGCACCAAATTGTCTGTGATGTTTACAAGCACATTTGCAGGTACAGCAGGCAACCGCATAGCCCTCCACATGATTATTTCATGAGGCAACAGTCCTGTTCTTTGATCTGGGACTCTGCTGTCTTGCTTCGTCCTCCAAAATTCCACTCCCAAACGATGGCCCAAACACGACGAAGCAGGAGACATATAACACAACAACACCTAGAAAGGGGTTTCACTTTACAAAATGAAACACATCAAAGACTCTCTTTTTAGAATAAGGCTTTGGGTTTTATTTATGCAATGCTCTCTAACAGAAAGGCTTTTCCAGATGCAACATTCAAATGTATATAGAGATATATATTTATATGTAAGCAATAATAACACACTTGGCAAATGTAACAGTTAAATGCATGAATAATAATAATAGAATGCACAAGCAGATAATAATGGACGTCCGGCAAGAAATCAGAAACATATATACACTAAATTCATCAAATGATTACTTTGGATGTGCACTCGGACTCACCCACACATCACAAAGAAACCACCTCAGCTGATTATTGCCACTGGCCACACATCACAATGGCACTAATCAAAAATCAAACACTTCACCTGGTGCAATCTTCATCCTGACCCACTCCAGACTGGGGGACTTACAGCCAAAGCCAGGAGACTCAGCAGCCAGATGCCTGCACTGAAGATGCGTCCATCGTTCAGGCTCAAGCAATCCCGGTTTCTAAGTCAACAACCCTCAGCTTTATCGTCTCAAAACACACTAGAAGGTTCGAGAGTCTTTCCTTCCGCGTCAAGGAAACTTACTGGAATTGGCCACCTTCCATGCAAGCATTCCAGGGCAAAAGGAGTTCCCAAGTTCCCTCTGCATTCTCACATGTTCCAGCCTTCATCTTAACGAAGCTTACGAAAGCCTTCGAGGGTACATTCAACAAGCTCTTCTACAAAAACAACCTTGAACGTGACTAACCCAAACAACTTGAGCACTCTGTAGGCCTGTGAGTGCAGAAAGCTCTAGCAAGACAGAGTCAGAATTCAGGATGTCATGAGGACATGTCAAAACCAATAGTAAGAACTTCATAATACTTCCCAATGTACAACACAATGCACATTTGTGCACCACTGCCTATAGCATCACATACTTCAACTCTCAATGTACAACATAATGCACATTTGAGCACCACTGCTCATAACACTGCACTTCGGGACCAAAAAGTACATTCCACACCTCTCTCTCTCTCATGCTTTCAAATACACATTCCACACGTTCTGTTCTTGGCTAGGGTAAAATGAAACACCAAAGTCAATTAAAATGATGGTAGTCAAAGGTCATCACGTGGTGTCAAACCATTAGAGTGCCTCTAGCACTACATTCCACCCCATGACCTTTAACTATCATAACATACATTTATCAAAAAATTAACTTCTTAACTGAAAGCACAAATATAATTGAAGCACACATTAAAACAGTGACATTATAAGAGCATGTATCATAATCATTTTAAAAAAAGCTCATGCATATCTGAATACTTCATTTAAAATAGCTCATGCATATCTGATAATAACTTGGCTGTAGGAATACACAAAATGAATGAACTCATTGATGCTCCTAGTGTTATAAATGGCTAATTCTGGAACTTCTACTATTGAAGCAGCCAAACTTATATATTTTGCTTAAAATAAAGGAACTTCAAAATCTTCTTCATCAAACTGAACAACTTCTCCGGTAACTTTCTAGATTGAATAAAAATATCCTCCTGTGTGAAAAGTCAACAGTCTTTTGCTTTGAAATTATATATATTTTTTAACATTTTACTTCATGTCCACAACATCAGTTTATTATCACTGGCTAGATAAGTCCATTTTGGTGATTCAGCCAAAGGATTTCAGCAACGATGTTGGTTTGCGCTGTCCAGTGATCACTCCAGGGCTGGGGGGGGGGGGGGTGCCTACACCCTCACGGGCCCACTCAGACAAAGGCACCACACGCAGGACAGGGACATCAGGTACACCAACACATCGCAGTATGATCTGGAAAAGAAACAAACCTCACTCTTCTTGCAAAAAATATTTTTCAAAAAGCTCACGTTCTTGTTTTTCTGTTTTGGGTCTGATGGCACAATATTATTATTCCTGTCTGCACAGTTCTCTGCTGGCTCTGGGGAATTATCTGAGAATTCTACCCACACTATGGCCTCTGAATTCTTGGTATTGGAGTCAAACTCTCCCTCTCCTTGCTCAGTAAGAAGGGCTGGGGCAGTCCCCTTCCTGACTTTCTCTCCACACACTGCTGAATAAATGCACCCTTGATCATTTGGCATGAGCCCAAGGCAATCCATCTGCCCTATCTGCACTGGTAATTTTCCTTTCTCCAATTGACCCTTCACCATCTGTGGGACTGGTCTGAGCTGTGCATACTGACAAATAGGAATCACAGTTCTAAGTAAGTCTAGGGGGATATGAATCCCTTCATTCTCTGCCCACCTGTTGGGTGTTTCTTTCACTTCTAGTTGCTCACACTTAGTCATGCACACCAAATCAGAATCGTGTGTCACCACCTCTGTCTCCAAGATTTTAGCCTTTTCACCTGTAAGGGAATTAAAGGTTCTGTCTAGTGAATGTGTAGGGCAATGAACATCTACATGATACACAGTAGCTGGCGCTTTGCAGTAAAATGTGCCACATTTCCCTGTTCCACTTCAGTGGGGAATCCTGTGTCTCAGGCACCTCAAACACCACCCCTGGACTTTCTACTGGGACTTGCATCAACTGTTCATGCAAAACTGCAGTTTCTGTCTGTATGTACCATTTGATCACATTTGCTTCTTGTGCATTACCTGTTCTGTATAACTCAGGGGAATTAATCAGCCATTGCATTAGAGAAATTTAAAAACTCAAAATCACATTATGCCTTAGTGTCATATGCCCAGTGTCTGTCAGCGTGCAAAAACACAAAAGCACCTGTATCTGCCCTGTGTCTGTCACAGCACAAAAACACACAAACAATTTGTCTGCCCAGTGTCTGTCAGAGCACAACTCAAAATCAACTGTGTCTGCCTTGTGTCTATTAGAGCACAAAAACACACACACAACTGTGTCTGCCCTGTGCCTATCAGAGCACAACTCAAAATCAACTGTTTTTCAAAGGGAGGAAAACATTCTCCAGCATTTGACAGTGTTTCAGTCCAAAAGTCTAAGAGCACCCTCTTCTTTCCTTGTTTTTTCCACATACTCAAAGTGGCACACTGCCCCTAAACTGTCACATGTAACTCAATGTCTCCTTTCTGTATTGGCCACACGTCTGAAACACATTGTATAATCTCTTTGCAGATTCAAAAGCACATTGCTGCTCTTCTACCCATTCAGAGTCATGTTTTAAAATTGCATTTTCATAATGTCTCTCCATGTAAAGCAAGGTTTGTCATTCACCAAAGTCAATTAAAATGATGGTAGTCAAAATTCATCACGTGGTGTCAAACCATAAGAGTGCCTCTAGCACTACATCTGCGAAGACTCATCAGCACAAGAGGCAAAGCCTCAGGCAATTTCAGAGATGTTGAAAAACACACTTTAGCCAACCTGTATTTCAAAGTGCTGTTGACTTGTTCCACGATACCTGAAGCTTCTGGCCGATAACTGCAATGTAATCCCTGCTCCAGTAGGTATACTGCACATAACTTTTTCAGAACCTCATTATAAAATGAGTTCCTCGGTCTGACTCCAAAGAGGTTGAAAATCTAAATCTCGGAATGAGTTCCCTCAATAACAGCTTAGCTACAGTGAGGCTATCGCATCTCCTAGTCGAGTAGGCTTACACCCAATGTGAAAAGATGCACACCACTACTAGAATGTACCTCAATCCATTGCATACTGGCATCTCAATGAAATCAAGCTGTATTCTGTTGAAAGGACCTCCAGATCTCCATATGTGACTCCCACATTAATTTCCTGGCAAATCAGACATCAGTAACACAATGCCTCAGCCATTGCTCGAAACTTAGGGGAGAGGAGTTGGCCTAACAGCTAAGGCTGTCGACCGCGAATCTGGGGAACTGGGCTCGAGTCCCGGCAATGACGCTGAACATCCTGTGATTCTGGGCAAATCACTTAATCTCCCCGTGCCTAACAAAAATGAATGTGTCCTCATGTAATGCAACTGGTGCTATGTAAAGCGATCTGATACCCGATTCGGGTCAAGTTCGCGCTATATAAAACTCTGTAAAATAAAATAAAATAAACCAAGTCTGTCTAGAAAACCTCACCACCGGATCCTTCCCAAGAAGCATCGACCCATGATAGCATCTCATCGTTGTCAACAAACTATTAGGTAGTACGGGTCTTCCATCTCCTGAAACCCAAATGTCATCATCTCATTTCACACATCCTGCTGTGATCCAACCTTGCTGTTTCTCCTCAGTAACTTCCTCTTGCAACCTCTTCACTTCCTTCCATGTGTCAGCAATTGTCATCAAAAGGCTGGAATTGGTTTCATCTGTTCCCTCATTTGTGTTCACCATTAAAAAGTTTAGTGCACAACAACGTGCAACTTTTTCTGCATATCGATACCCAATTGTCACAATATAATTTGCTTTACAATGGGCAGAGCACTTAACGACAGCAACTTGTGCTGGGATCTGCAGGGCCTCTAACTGTTTTCTCACATTTTCTCCATTGCTGATTGAGGACTATGATGAGGTCATGAATCTCCTCTGAGATCATAACTGTCCGAAGTTGTGAACGACACCGAACCCATACTGACTATCGGTGAATATTGTCACTTTTAGCTGGTCTGAAATGCAGCGTGCTTGGGTAAGAGCAATAAATTCTGCCACCTGCACTGAGAATACTCATTAAAGCCAGGCAGCTTCGGCCACTCCCATAACAGTACAGACAGCATAAGCAGCCCTCAGGTTTCCCTCATTGTCCCTGAGACAAGGGCCATCCATAAACAGGGTATAATCAGATTTAGGTAATAGCTTGTCAGAAATGTCGGGACGGGGCTTGGTGCATAGTTTAGTGACATTGAGAGAGTCATACTCTACTTCAATCTCATCTGTATCACAATCAGGTAAAGGGAGCAATGAAGCAGGGTTCAGAATCGAACATCTTTTCAAGGTAACGTTCTCAGCTGCAAAAATATTCTGCTCATACCTTGTGAGCCTACTATTGGTTAGGTGCTGAGTACGAGTTTGAGTGACCAATATCTCGACTAAGTGGGGTATGTAGACAGTCAAAGGGTGGCCCCTTACGAAGCTCTTGCATCTCTCTATGCTGACACCTGTTACAGCAACGGATTTGAGACATCCGGGCAATGCTGTTGCTACTGGATCCAGAGTAGCTGAAAAACAGGCAACTGGTCCACGGGCACTTCTAGGATTCTGTGTCAATACTGAGAGTGCACAACTTTCTCATTCACTACAAAACAAAATACAAGCAAATGCATTCTACGCAGAAGGTAAAGTACTAATTACATGTTAGACTTAAAATGTGAGCTTGAACTGAACTGAACTGGTTTCTCGAGGCCCACTCTGGTCAACTTTAGCAGTGAACATGGTTACAGAATATGTGCACACATGTAAATGCATAACTGAAGCTTCTTAATGCATGAATAATGCAAAGACTATTACGAAATATTAATTAAAATACTCTCAAGTGAATATGTCATGTTACACATAAATTCTAAACATTAGTTACACATTTTTCTTCCACCTCATTAGTCTTAAAGTAAATCATGTCGGGAACTTAGATTTCATTTATAGTATTAATGAATAAGTATTTCAGCTTTTTCTATTTGTCACGTTTAAACACACAAGTTATAATATTGTATCTGTTACACGTGGAGCCCTTCAAATATACAGTACTCCATTTTCTTTAGTAATGTTAATCACACTGAATATATTCGAGTGCTGACTAATGCACTCCTACAGTATCTAAGATGGTATTCAAATTATACTTCTCCAGCAGCCTTGTTTAAACATTCTTTTGCAGATTCTGCTAAGTGATCTGCCATGCTGGAACTTTGGACAGAAAAGCACCAGGGCAGCCACTGTGGCCTTTTAAGCCATGAAAATGCTAACAACCTATTACAATAACACCCAGGGCCTCCAATAACCTTTTGCTGTTAATGAACCTTCAGAAGCACCTACCCCTACCTCTAGCATTCAGTGTTTATACCAGTGTGTGTCATCACTAGGCTCCTTCCAAAGCTGTCCCTGGTCATGGGACGTTACTTGGCTAATGCATGAAGCATGATACTTCTAGATAAAAACAGGTTAACTTTCCTTAGTAGGCCAACCTTTAATCACTGGCCTACCGCATTGACTCACATCCATCCATCCAGTTCCAGGTACCCAGGACCACCTGAAAGTCCTATGTTAGTTCTTTGCTATATTTTTCTACTGTGTACTTTCACCATAGATGTGTATGCTCACCCATATGTCTCTGTTTTACTTTGAGTCCTCATCGACTTTAGTATTAAACATTAAGGAATATTTTTTAACCTGCAACTTCCTAAATCTTTTTAGTGCATTTTAGTTAAATCATTTACTTTTTATAAATAGACATATTTTTACTTTAAGTGTTTTCGCACAATTGTCATCTTCTTATTGATTTCTGCATCCCCAGTACCGCCTTTAGTCTTCAGTTCAGAGCGTGGTCTGCTCTTTATTAGCAAGCCAAAGGGCACTTCGAATCGTCGCTCACCTGCATCAGTCTGTGAATCACTCGATATGATTCTTGACAGGGTTAATGTAGTGAACTCAACTGCCGCCTTTCACACCCGTAGCCACTCTCCCTCTGTTTCTCACAGTTATATTGTGTAGAAGATTGGTGGAGACATACCAATCTCAGAAGATTGTATTTGCTCTTAGGGAGTCACACAGTTATTTGCAAATTATTTTTTAAAACATTGCAACTGTGTGTAGTTTTCAGTTTCCTACTTCAAAACCTGCATGTGAAAATTGTGACTTTTGAGGCCAATTATTTCACATGTACTTCTGCATTAATTATAAAACATGATTAGGCAGAACGCATGCATCGCACATAAAATTTTATTTTCCACTGCGTAGAAAAAATCTGAAAAATGTAACTTTCTAATAAAACATTTTGCATACCTTTCCCAGCATGGATTTAAGTTTATAATATAGAAGTAAAGTGAATCATACTCCATGGATTGTGTTGGATCTTACTGCTCTGGCGCAAAATGGTAAAACAAAAAAAATAAATGTTCATGCCTTTTCTCACTAATGTTGATTATGTCTCAAAAGGGAGTCTTTGAAGAGATACCTCTACGGTGAACCCATTACAAATAAAAGTAGTTATTACCAATTTTATTTTAGTTTTTTTGTAAAGAATTTGTTTTTAAGTAAGTATTTTTATTAATAAAAAGGAATATGACATGAAAATAAAAGATCATGGGTGTTTGTTGAAAAGCATAAGAGATGCATGCAGGGAAAGAATTCATGTTAGGTTAAGTGTTAGATTTAGGGTTAGAGAAAACATTAATCCACATATTCACAAGAGAATTAGGGATAAGATTAGAATTAGGGATAGTATGGGTGAGGTTTGGAAATACTTTTTTTGATAAAGTAATACAATATACAAGTTTCATTATTGCACGCATCTAACGGTAAATTAAATTTTTGTTCTTGAGGATTTATCATAGTAGGTTGCTCTTGTACGGTATTAAATTTCATTTATATAAGTTAAATAAGAGTAGTTTTGAAGTCAGGTCCCAAACAAGCAATAAGAAAGTACATTCTGGTTTTCTGCACCAAGCCCATCAAAGGGGTGTAATTACAAATTTTGTGTACAACATGTCCTCGTGTTTTGTTTTCCTTAAATTAATACTGATAAATTGAATGATATGGAGTTGTTGTTTTGGGAAGAAAATTCTAAACAGTCATGTGTCTGATAAAACATATTACTAGAATGTTCTGTAAAAGAGATTATTTTGGTATTTTAAGTATTGGCAACATTAAGCTATTCAACTTTTAAAGACCTATGTTTTGGTTACATAAATGTGAGAATGTAACCAGGGCATGTTTTAAATCAATCAAGTAAGGATGGAAAAGTAGCCAATTTAGCTTTGTTACTGTGGAAAGAATAGAGTGGTAGACTCTTCATGATGTCTTTGTTAACTATTCTTACAATTTTGATGTGTTGCAGCCTGAAACTATGGTAGTGTCTACGCCTTCAACAGAAGAGATCAATCACAAACCTGAGCCAGTTTCTCGAAAGAAAAGTGGGATTATGTCAAACTTCATCCCTCTGCCCCATGCCCCTCATGCTGCTGCATTGGCCAGCCTCCACAGAAGACTGAGCTCTGCTGACTCCACAAAGACTGCCTCAGGCCATGCCTACAAGCACCGACCCAGTGTCTCGATCAAAACAGCGGACCTGCCAACATATCACCGGGCTTCAAAAAGTGAAATGCCTACCCCAAACGTGAACAGCAAGTGGTACCCAAGACATGTGCTCAGTGTGCCCAACATTCCCATGCGCAGTAAAACTCCAACACGGAGTGTGGTGTCTGCGCCCACCTCAGAAAAATCTAATAAAATGCGGTGCAAACTTATGTATGATGACCGTCAGGTTTTCAATCTTGGCAACAGACAAAAAAGGCAACGATATGTTACCAAGGATGGCAAATGCCGAGTAAACCTTGGAAACATTCAGGAAAAAACAAGGTTCTTATTTGACTTTTTCACCACCATAGTGGACCTGAA
This sequence comes from Calotriton arnoldi, assembly GCA_963921515.1. Lineage (NCBI taxonomy): Eukaryota > Metazoa > Chordata > Amphibia > Caudata > Salamandridae > Calotriton > Calotriton arnoldi. The sequence goes on from CAWUFW010013275.1 coordinate 362,984, forward strand.
ATATCGTTGGTTTATTTTTCTATTTATGACATGCTATGTTGTGACTTGGGTCATGTTCGCTGTTATCTACTATGTGGACGCCTTGTTAAGGGATGATGTGAACCACATAGCTGACATAGAGTGGAAGCCTTGCATTGAAAATGTAGACTCTTTCCTTGCTGCCTTACTATTCTCTGTAGAAAGTCAGAGAACAATTGGTTATGGCTCACGAATGGTGACAGCTTACTGTCCAGAAGGCATCATACTTCTGATGATCCAGTCGATTCTTGGATCGATGATTGATGCTCTTATGGTGGGCTGTATGTTTGTTAAAATCTCCCGTCCTAAAAAAAGAGCAGAGACTTTAATGTTCAGTAAAAAGTGTGTGGTGTCTCACAGGGATGACAAACTCTGCCTCATGTTTCGAATTGGAGACCTGCGAGACAGCCACATGGTGGATGCTAAAATACGAGCCAAACTGATCAAGTCCCGACAGACAAAAGAAGGAGAATTTATTCCCTTGGAACAATCTGAAATCAACCTTGGCTACGACACAGGGGAGGACCGACTGTTTCTGGTGGAGCCACAGATCATTTGTCACATCATTAATGATCATAGTCCTTTCTGGGAAATGACAGCAGAGTCCCTTAAAAGGGAGGAGTTTGAGATCATTGTGATCTTAGAAGGCATTGTGGAAGCAACAGGTGGGTAAATAAATGCAAGTCTGTGCTTCAAGATAAGTTTGAAACATAGAGTAGTAATTTACATAAACTAAACTTATTGTGGGAGACCATACCCCTAAACATTTTAAAGATTTTGAGTTAGAAAAATATATTATCAGTTGTGTAGTGTGTACACATATTAGATAAACAAAAGGCTATATTTAAACAAATAATCCAAAATAGCCCCCTTTCAGTAGTATGCACAATGCCAAAACCCACAAGGATACTGGTTAGATGGTTCAACCTATTCAAGAACTTCTGCTGACAGCAACTTGGAAGTGCAAAATTAAGGGGTAGATTCATGCAAGGTCAACTCATCCTTCCATTCCACTGTGCCTGATAAATTGAGTATTAAATTGAGTACTAGAAATACTTGTCAATTGTAGATGTTAGAAATGTCAAAACTACAGTGTCTGGCACTCTAAAAACAAACAAAGCCAAGAAACATCTAACAAACCAAATGGCATTGTTATCTTTATCATATCGATCAATACCGAACATTGATATGGTCTGTTTGGGACAGAAAACCCTATAAAGAAAAATCTTTGTTGTTTAAGGAACGCAGTGGTTACATTGTAATGCCCTCATATTCTTAACAGCAACACACTGTTCACACTCATTCCATTCTAGTCAATTCAGGTTGGCAGAACAGCGGTTGATTGAGAATGAATGGAAGATTCTTAAGGTTGTGCAGCTTGATGAAAAGATACTTGGGTGTGACCTTATTGAAATATACCTTGTTTCCCTGAAATTGCCTTGCGAAAACATTCATAGCAGTCAGCTGCCATTCTCAGGTTATTGCACATTCTTTCCTAGATGATACGTCCAAACTGCCATTACATCTAAGAACTTGTCCAAAATGATCTTGTAATTGTAGGATTCCTGTTGCAGGTCAAAAGAGAGCAACTGGACATAGGGCAAAATGGATAAAGGCAATGAGCATATCTAGTTAACTCAAAATTGTGAGCATTCACACACTTTCAACAGGACATATTGACATATTGGCCTAGTAGCCAGATATGACATTGATGTAAAAGCACTACTCTAGCAACTGTATGGTCAAGCCATTCATTTCTCACTGTCTGTCATATGAAATCCAAGGAGCACAGGGTGAAGATATATATTTATCCAAAGAAACACTTTACTTCTGGGATGCACATCTGGATGATTGGATGCTGCTTCATATACAATTAATATGATTACATATGCCACTTGGGATATTTTTAGTCTATCTCTCCACTGTCCTTGAGGTAATAGAAACCCAGAAATTGGGACTTGTCAACCCTAGTGATTGTCGTGTCTCTGCTCTCATACCCTCCCATATGCTCCACATCTCTCCCTTCCACCTCCCCTTAAGGTCGCATGCCTGGAGAAAAAAAGGGGCTTGTTAATACTAGTGGCTCTCCTGTCTTTGTACTCATCCATCGGGGTCTGAAACTTAGTCAATCCTAAATGTGCCCAGAGGCACACTGGCCTTAGTGGGTATGACCCAACTCACTTTCATGCCCCCCTTTTGTATATGAGTCTACTGCCAGGGAATATGCCATGGATGAGTCACAAACATGGCAGGCACCAGGTGCTTCTGCAGCTTGGGTTGCAGTTTTCCATACCCCACTGTCTGTTCCTAATGGCCTCCCCCATGTCTTTCTTCTGAAGCACCTGTCTCCTATCCCTAATGGCTTCTGACACCACCCTGGGTTTCTACTTTCTGCTGACAAGCCTCCTTGCACTGCAGCCGGCTGAGGACTAAAAGACCACAATCTGCCTTTCACTGGCCTCTGCAAATAACTCCCAGGTAAGCTGGCCTGTCACTGTGTTGGAAGGATGGAAGGCCAGATCAGCACAGTATGGGGAGTTAGGACACCTCCAGGGTTTGAGAGCCTGAGGCTACGAAGTATGTTGGGTCCACCCAGCACATGGAGTCAGGAAGCCACCAACCTGCAACATGAAACCCAACTCCCAATGCCCCTACCACATGCAATAGGATCCAGCCTGACTTCATAGAAAGATCAGTGAAATAAAAAGACAGTTTTAAAAGATCTAAAATTGAGCTCAATTCAAATCCCAAAAGTAAATAATATCAGGAGATATTTTAGTCGTCACACCTCAACAAAAACCTATAACCTCAAAAGACATGAACCGGTGGCAAAGGTAGTACAGACCTTCAATACTGGGTTCCATCCAAACCAAGAATTTCCACACATGTTCAAAAAAGCATTTGCTTGTCCTAGTGTTCATACCTGAAATCAAAGTAAAAAATCTAAGCTGTGCAACACAGCCAATATATGGATGGCCTATCCTCCTCCACCATATAATGCAACTCTCTTCCAACCACACTCAATATCTGCAAAAAACCACTGACTCATCACAGATTAGTAGAGCAAGACTCAGTTTCAAAAGAAATAAACCTGTTTTTCAAAACCAAAAATAAGTCGCATTTACAGGACCTTTTAGTGGCCGCCATCTCAACTTAACAAACCATCTTTATAGAGGACCCCCAACCCCAAAATGAAATCATCAAACTCATTGAGCAAGTCAACAAACAAATGGTAACATTGAGTGCTTGTCTGCTTTAAACCAACAAACAGGGCCTGGGATGTTGCTGGTATGGATTCTAAATCTTAGCGTAGTTCACCAATTAAGAAGTCTGAAACGGAGCCACTGTACCTTCTGCAAATTGCAGGAGGCAGTCCGGCTCTGATCCAGACCTGTTGAACAGCAGCCAGACAAACTCATGGCAATATTGCATGCTCACAGACTAGTCTTGTCATGGGGATTGGTCATGCTGCCAGAGCCGATGCTGTCAGTCACATTGATTTAAAGTACATGATTGGGAATGATGAATGTCTGTGGAAGTCACAGAAGCTTGAGAGTGATGGCATGAGTGGGTGCAAAGATTACAACACATGTGCTAAATATGTCCAGGAAAAAAAGACATCAGGACAGGAGGAGGAGTGTAGATATGTAAGTAGCTCACTGGCTGTGGGGGACTGTGGGTGAGATATGTGCACCTTTATATTTATATATGTGCATGAGTGTGCATGCCTGTGTGTGTATGTATGTGAGCACCTGGTGTGTGGACCCTCCCCGACAGATATTGTACTTCCTTAGATGTTATCCCAAGCATCTGGGATCACCATGGGAGTGTGGCCATCTCTGGCACAATTCAGGAAATCTCTACCATACTGGTGCCCATTCCTAAATTACAGTGATCCTGTTAAGGCAAAACATTTTCTTGTGCTTTTTATTTTGAGCATTGTTGGCCTAATAGTGGGTATTTAGACAGAATATCAGGAACAAAAACTTTGTGGGATAAAATATTGTGTCAAGAATATTGAGGACAAAATTATTGTGAAGATAGTTTCTATAGGTAACCCAAGTTTTACTATGTAGAACTCCACATACATATACCTCTTTGATATATATATAGCTCAATCAATCAAACAGGACTTATAAAGCACAGCTAATCACCCGTGAGGGTATCTGGGCGCTGAGAACTCTGCTGCATAGGGAGGGTTCAATTGAACAGCCAGGTCTGGAATCCTTTCCTGAATTTTAACAGAGAGGATGAGGTCCAACGGTGAAGGGGGAGGTCGTTCCAGGAGTTCGGAGCGAGGTAGGAGAAGGAGCGTCCTCCACTTTTGCTTCAGTGGATGCAGGGGTATAAGCGAGGAAGAGGGAGGCAGAGCGGAGGTGTCTGGAGGGCTGGTGGAAGGTCAGGTGGTGATTGATGTAGTCTGGTTGTGACTTGAATTTACATCTCTTCTGAATGAGGAGCCAGTGGAGCTTCTTGAGGTAGGGGGTGGTGTGGATCCGCTTTGGGCGGTCTAGGACGAGTCTGGCTGCTTAATTCTGTATGGTCTGCAGTCTCTTCAGGGGGTGCGAGGTGATTCCTACATAGATGGGTTGCCGTGATCCAGCCGGTTGGTGACTAGGCTTTGAGTGACATTTTAGCTGCTGTTGACAGGGAGCCATTTGAAGATCTTATGGAGCATGCGAAGAGTGAGGAAGCAGACTGAGGAGACTGCGTTGATCTGGCTTTTCATTGTAAGCTTGCTGTCCAGGATGATGCCAAGGTTGTGGGAATGGTCTGTCAGAGTGGGTGAGGGTCCTGGTTCGGAAGTCCACCAGGAGTTGTTCCACTGTGTTGAGTTTTAGGCAGTTGTCTTTCATCCAGTCGGCGACACTCGCCATGCACCTGCAGAAGTTGGCCATCATAGTGGAGGGAGTCTTCTGATAGCGATAGGATGAGCTGGGTGTCGTGGGCATAGGATATAATGTCAAGTCCATGGGTTCTGACGATGTTGGAAAGGAGGTCATGTAGGTGTTGAACAGTGTAGGACTGAGGGTCGAGTGTTGAGAGATGACGCAAATGATGTTCTTATGTTCCGAGGTGGTAGGCTGATTCTCTGGGTTCTTCCAGTGAGGAAGCAGGTGATACATTTGAGGATGTATCCTTGGATTCCAATGTGGTAAAGTCTCTTGATAAGGGTGTGGTGGGATTCAGTGTTGAACACTGCTGAGAGGTTGAGGAGGATCAGGGCCGCCATTTCTCCCTGGTCAAGGAGGATTCTGATGTCTTTGGTGGCATAGATCAGGGTGGTTTCAGTACTGTGGTTGGTGCGGAATCCGGGTTTGGGAGGTGTACAGAAGATTGTTGTTCTCCAGGTGTTTGTTGAGTTGGTGGTTGATGGCCTTTTCAAGGACTTTGGCGAGAAAGGGGAGCAGAGAAATGGGACAGTAGTTCTTGAGTTCACTGGGGTCAACGGACAGTTTCTTGAGAAGGGGTCTGAATTCTGTGTGTTTCCGTTCTTCGGAGAATATGGTCGTGGTGATGAATGCATTGAAGATGGTGATGAGCTTGTTGCTGATCATCTTGCTCCTGAGGTTGAAGATGTGATAGAGACAAACGTCTGTGGGTGCTCCTGAGTAGACAGAGTTTATGATGACTAAGGTGTTTTGTGTGGTGAGCTGGTCCCATGTGGTGAAATAGTGGTCGGGGTTTGAATCTTTGGGAGCAAGGAGGCTGAGGATGTCAGCAGCGGTGGGTTGGGTTTCGAAGCTTTTGTAGATGGTGAAGATCTTGTCATGGAAGAAGTTCACCAGGGTGTCGCAGAGTTCCTGTGTAGGGGTGATGATGTTTTCAGTTGCTGAGGGGTTGAAAAACTCTCTGACAATGTTGAAGAGTTCTTTGCGATGGTTAGGACTCACTTCGATGCGGTCGGCAAGAGCACTCTTTTTCGTCTTTTTCAGGAGTTGGTGGTATTGGTTGAGGGATGTCTAAAATGTGGCCCGGTCTGTGGGTTCCTTGCTGGTGCGCCATTCACTCTCAAGTAGCTTGCAGTTGCATTTTTTGGTTCTCAGTTCCGTGGTGTACCAACTTGCCTGTTTGGAGGATCTTTTGAGTTTGGTGGGCTTAACGGGGTCGACTCTGTTGGTGCAATCGGTGACGCAGGCAGAGAAGTTCTTGACAGCCCGTTCTAGGTTAGTTGAGGTGCCAGGGTGGGAGGTTTTGAGAGCGTCGATCCACTGGCTCTCTGAATTTTACTTTCAGCTGTGGTCTGAGGCTCTGGGCAGCTTGATGGCGGTACCGGTCGATCATGTGATGGTGAAGTGGACTATGGTGTGGTCTGTCCAGGTGAGCTTGGTGACATGGCTGTACTTGACTCTGTCGCTGGCCATGAAGATGGGGTCGAGTGTGTCCTGCAATGTGTGTGGGGTTGGTGACTAGTTGGGTGAGGCAGATGTTGTTCATGCTTTCGAGGAGGTTGGCGGTGTTGGTGTCGTTAAGGTCGTTGAGGTGAAGATTGAGGTCTCCAGGGAAGATGTAGTGTTTGGAGTCAATAGCGAGCGGGGCACTGAATTCAGGGATGGCATCGCAGAAGCTGGGGTGAGTCCTGGGGGTCTGTAGGCAAGTGTGCCTTTAATGGTTGTTTTGCCATCAGTTTGGAGTTGGAAGCTAAGGTGTACCATGGTCGGGTTGGTGGTATCTGTGGTGGTGTTGCAGTCGATGGTTTCTTTGTGGATGATGGCGATTCCACCTCCATGTTTATTGATGGAGTCTTGGTGTGCTATCTTGTATCCGTTATGCGTTGCTTAGACGATGTCAGGTGTGGATGCAGGGTTGAGCCAGGTATCGGTGAGGAAGATGACGTCGGGGTGAGGGAGGTGATGGTGTCCCAGATCTCGCTGGTTAGCTTCCAGAGGGATCGTGCATTGAGCAGAAGGCAGTGGAGTTGTTCTGGAGCAGTCATGGTCAGCGTGGTGGTGGTCGTCATGCATGTGGGTGCCCCTGTGTTGCAGGAGAAGAAACAATACTGGTAGGAAAAAAGTCCTACTGTTGATCATGGAGAGGTGCAGCAGCAGTTGTTGTTGCGGAGTCTGGGGTCCAGGGCTCGGAGTGCATCAGCAGTGTATCTGCAAGTAGCGGGAGAGCCAGGGTTCCTGGTGCTTGGCGCGGTCCATGCACAGGTGGGCACAGACTGGCTTGCCATTGGCGCACCTTTGGCACGCTGCTTCCTCCATTAAGTATGTCCTGGGAGGAGGGAGGGTTGTTGAGAGGTGGCCGGGGGGCTGGCGGGAGGGAGAAACGGCAGGTAAAAGCAAACCGGCTGCGCGCGCAAACCGGTGGAAAAACAACAGGAAAATCACAACAGTGAAAACAAAGGCAATCTACAGCTACAGAGCAGAATTAAACTAAAATAAACAGAAGACTAAGCAGAGGGCAACAACACAATACAGTACAAAGTTATTACAGCAGTAAATGAGGACTAACTGAGGGGGGCAGTACAAAATTAAACAAAGTTGAGAAAAATTAACAAAATAATCAATTTCAATTATCCAGCGATGTAGCAAAGCAGCAAGGGGGGAGCACGAACCTTCCCGCATCCACGTACCTCTTTAAGGTACATAGATGTGGAATTAAGAAGAGTAAATCTATACTTATCTATTTGCACTTACCTTCTCGATATTTTGGTACTTGATATTTTTCATACAATATTCTGTTCACATTATATTTTTGTTTCTGATATTCTGTCAGTGATCCTAATAGTGGCCACCACTGGAATAATGGTGACCGCTTATGGGCTAATGTAGTCCATCCGTGACATATTATCACCCTTCTTAGTTTGATGGCGTCTAACCTGGGCCTTATGAGGGACCTGGCATAATGGTAGCCATTTTTGGCCTATTGTGGGCATCCTTTTTCACATTGTGGCCATCATTGGCATAAACATACTATCACAGGGACAAAGGTGGACACCACTAACATAAATATATCCATTATTGACATACTGTTGGCATTCTTGACATTGTGGTATCCTTCACTGGCTTAATAATGGTAGCAAATCTTGGACTTTTATGGGCATCTATGGAAATTGCATTTCCAAAATACATTTGAAGCTTGTACTGGCATGATAATGACATGATAATTCTAGCACAGTGGGAGAGACTTATTGCTTATATCACTTCCAGTGGGCTGACCACTGGAAATTCTGCGAAGGGTGATTACTGATTTAAAAATTGTGAGTATCTGTGTAATTTTCATTGATCAGAAGTAGCTTTTGTAACAGAAATGTTTGAGGCTCCTATTATAAAGAATTCAAAAGAGTGACCCGAGATAACCTGTCAAAAGGAATGCTTTTCATTTTCTGTAACATGACAATTTCCTGAACTTTTAAAAACTTCCCACATGTAACCTAACTACATTATGAAGACTTACAGTGAGTCATCACCAGAAAAATTAAGGAAATATGGAAGTTCCTCGTAAAAAAAAAATCTGAATCATAACAAGACTACCTCTCCAATCACCTACTGATATAAAGCACATTTTCCAGAATCAATAATGTTTTGTTCAATTGCCAAGCCAGAGTTCAAACCCAAGCCTTTGGATTCTAAGACCATCAACCTAATAACTAGACCATTAGACCCTGATTATGAGAGCGGTGTGCTTATTATGAGCTAAGTCCAGTTAGTCGCTACTAAGCACTGCCACCTGAAGTGTGAGGTGGGAGTACAATTAGTAAAGAGCTGGAAACAAGGGGTATGTGATATGTCAGCTTGGGAGTTAGATGTGAGTCGGGATCTATGCTGGTCATTTTTCTTGCATTCACTGATCACGACAAACTGCATCCACGATGGTCTGCTATGGATTGACTACATTTAGAATTTGATAGTGTTATTCCTATTACTAATCAATAGTACTTTGAATCACACTATGCATCATTAGTATTGCTTAAATATCTGGGCTTAGCTTTGCAGATGGAATTAATGACTGCCTCCTTTACATAGCAGCTATCAAATGTGGTCTCTTACAAGGGTTTGGTTCTGAATTGCTTCCTGAAACTACAGAAATGTAATACTTTGAAGGTCTCTTGTCATGATGTTTCCCAAGCTGATTTCCTTATTGTAAACAGTATGTCTGCCTGGATTTACTTTCTTAATGCCTTGCACTGCCATCATCAAGCTACTTCTTGATAAAAAAAGGTCTCAGAGGCCCTGTCTTAAGGCTTTGATGCGTACTTTCCAATGAGCTAGACAGTATATCTTAGGACACTGCTCTTGACTTTGCTGAAACCGGTGCAATTTCCTCAATACTAGCAAATTGTGACTCTTTCTTGAATTTAAAAATCACTCTGGGTTCTGAATTTTGTATTTTCCCTGATACCTCTATCACCCCAGTCCTCACTATGAATTGTGCTTCTCTGCCATCAAGAAAATTATGCAGTTTATATGCCTGCTTACATGGTGGCTAAGTAAACTAATGCATCTGATCCAGGGCTCTGTTTTGGAGCCAATGATCACAGGCTCAAATCCTTGTAGTCCTCTGAGTCTTTCATCATTTCAAGATCATTGAAATGAGAACCTTTTAGTTGGGTTAACAATAAACACCTGGTATTTGTCAATAGTGTCAAGAGACATATGTGCTCTACAAATGCATGTCTTATGATATACTACAACAGCCACCTTTGCAACTGCCTTGAATCCAAGAATTGGGATTAGAGGTGCTTTGTTCTACAGGGAACAGTGATAGAGAGTGTCTTTTGTTGAGCTACCAACTGATCACAAGAGCCTAATTTTAATGGCTTGTTTTTCTGCTTAATCATTTTGACTCTTGTTTATATCTTATACTTCATTTCTATCACCAAAGGAATATCTAGCATGTTTTTTGACCGACTACACCATCCTTGGCTTTTCTCACCAGGCCATCCATCATACTCTAGATTAGTCTCTTGTGGGTTGGTAGCGCCTGTACTCACTATTGTGCTCTGTTGATGCATGGAATAATTGATGGCCCTGAGAATCCAAATATGTGCCTTGTCTTGCTGTGCCAGTGGTGTCTCTTATTTTTGGTGCCACTGTTGCTCTTGGTAACCCCTGGCCAGAGTTTGATGGATCTGTTGGCTGGCTGATAGGGTGCCCTCCTGCTTTTTTATACTTGCCCAGAACTGCACTTCAAAGTGAGGGCCCGCTTTAACACGTTAAAGACTGGAGTTAACTTTAGATAGACCATTGCACAAGGAAGGATAGTAACTTTCTAACAGTGTCCATCCATCAGTGATTGGGAACTCTATGATCTATTGTTGTATCAGATTGCATTATGTGATCTGCATTTGTGTAGTGTGCAATTCCCATTGTGTGCAATCTTAACACTGTAACTTTCCGAAGCAATTACAGAAGGAGCTGAATGTTTGGTGAAGTTACATGAGGTATTCATTTGGCCTACGTGGTAAGGCTTTGGAGAGGTGAGTTGAGGTACTTATATGTTGTCTGGTTATGCGACTGTGAACTTGTCGCTGCTAGTATGTTTACAAATGTTTGTAGAAGTATGTAAGATGATTGATGTATGTTTTGTGCATCATGTATTCCATGTAACTGATTGAAAAATAGAAGCTTAGTGGGAGTGCTATCCTTTCCATCTTGGCGGGTGTTGAATAGAGTAAAATTATCATCACTTTATAAAGGTCTGTGAAGTCCAGTCAAGGCTATAGAGGTGCATCTTAAGAAAACCAGATACCATCAGTAGATGGCTTCATGGGATCCCAAACAAAAGCAACAATACAGTCATATCCAGTCTAATGGCACCTCAGTAGAAGGGTCTATGGATACCTCTCAGTGGCGGAGAAAGGCATAATCCAAAGAAGCAATGACTTCAGTAAATGGGCTATAGGGCCAACCCAAGGAAATCTATGATGAATGTTAGTGATAAATCCTAACTAGTGATGTTCCACTTTAGTGAATGATCCAAGTAACCATTAATGTAAGCTACAGTCGCTGATGTTTCCCTCTCTTTGAAATCTCTCATGCACCCCCCCAACAAAATAAAGGATTTAGTTTGTCTGCATATTTCTTTGTGTTCACCAGCAGACAATACCACTCTTTCACCTTTTCATTCTAAGTGTATTAGTTTCTGCCGTAGATTTCTTGGCAGAATGCAAAAGAACTTTGAGCACTATCCAGAAAGTGAAAAAGTAATGGCAGCGACCTCAGGGAACTGTAAGAAGATAACATTGAGGGTTAGGTAAGGTATAAAAAATGGTCCCATTCATGTACACCACCAAACTGTATCCACAGGGCTTTGATAACAGTCCTGTAGCAGCATTTGATTTAGTGGGGGATTCAATAAGCAGAGTGAAGATAACACAGCTCTCCCAATTGGTGGTAATCACTAAAGGAAATCAGCAATGTGGTTAAGTTCTCGGTTCTTTGTAGGTACAAGTAACACCTATAGAGCATTTCTACATCAAAGATTATAAGCTGGTGCTCTTCGAGCACACTGATGTTGGAGCCTCTTCTGCAACTCAAGTGTCAGGGAATCTCCTTGAAAGGGGAGGGGGGTCAATGCCAGTTTCTCTGTGAAATACAAGTATGAAACATTCCACCAACATGCTTGACTATGGGGGAGAGAATGTGGAGTAACGGCAGGACCTGTGGACTTTGGAACTGGGGAACCACGTTAGAGTTTCAGTGTCAGCTTAACATCCTGTGATTCTGGCAAAATCACTTAGGGCCTGATTCTCAAAGGGCCTCCACACTCGTGTCGGAGGCCCTGCAGTCTTGGCGGAGTCTCCGCAGTTGGTGTGGAATCTCCGCAATGAGAATTCTCATTACAGAATGTGGAGGCCCTTTGTGAATCAGGCCCTTGATCTCCACATGCCTAAAAAAACTAAAATGAATGTGTCCTTGTGTAATGTAGCTGGTGCTCATGTAAAGCACTTCATAAGACCTGACAGTCTGCCTCCCTCCATTTTTCTGCACTCTTTTTTGCTGGCTTTAGAACTCTGCACATTTTACCACTGCTAACCAGTACTAAAGTGCATGCGCTCTCTCCCTAAAACATGGTAACAGTGGTGCATACCTAATTGGCATATTTGGTTTACTTATCAGTCTCTAGTAAAGTGTACTGCATGTGACTGTAAATTAAATGCTACTAGTGGGCCTGCAACACTTCTTGTGCCACCCACCTGAGTAGTCCTCTAACCATGACTCAGGCCTTCCACTGCGGGGCCTGTGTGTGCAGTGTCTGCCACTTCAATTTGGCATTTAAAACTACTTGCCAAGCCCTCAACACCCCTTTCATTACACAAAAGTCACCCCTAGGGTATGCCCTAGTTAGCCCATTGGACATGGTGCAGTGTAAGTAAAAGGTAAGATGTACTTTTGTGTTTTGCATGTCCTGGTAGTGGCAAACAACCAAATTAGTTTTTCACTACTGTAAGGCCTACTCCTCTCATAGGCTAACATTGGGAATTCCGTAAAATACATTTAAGCTGCAATTCCTAATTGGAAAGGAGTAGCTGCATCATGTTTCATATCTTTGGAATGGTAATGATAAATCCTCTCTACTGGTAACGTTGGATTTAACATTACTGTTTAATAAATGCCACTTTTAGAAAGTGCACATTTCTCTGCTCTTACTGCTCTGTGCGCCTTAGAGTCTGTCTGCAATGGATGTCTGGGCTGGGTGACAGCTACACTTTGTGTATTCCCTCCAGACAACCACAAACACAGGAAGGCTAGGTGTGTCTGTGTACCCATCTACATACATCTGCATTCTGATGGCCCTTCCCGGGCTAACACTTACACTCCAATAGATGGTGACCTGACCCCACACAAAGGACGGATTACTCCCACAGATAGCCTGGCAGACACTACTGGGTTGAAAGGCTGCAGGACTAAAATAGGTGCATCGCCTCGGAACCACAGCCTTGCCACCAGAGATCGACGCATCGGACCACCCATCACCGCCGCTACAGCTTAGTAAGATCGACACATCCACTCGACTGCATGGCAGAATCTGGCGCATCGGTTGACGCCTCTCAACTCCAGCACCCGTCTTCGGAACTGACGCATCACCTTCACTGCATGGAGAAGATCAATTAATCCTGTGCCTGCAGGCCTCAACATTGACGCATCTCACTGCTTTCAACTGGGAACGGTACTTTGTTCACAGGGGTCTGTGTGGGTTCTGTTGCCGGCAGGTGCTCCATCGGGGTCGGCGCAAACTTGGTCTTTGCCCCGGTGCAGCGTGACCTGAAGTAACCTTTTTAGTACTACTTTCATCTAAGTGATTTACTGCATTTATTTCCTCAAAATTCAGTATCTCAACTTCTACACATTGGATTTTTATTGCTTTGTTCTTGTTTTATTTATAAAGTCTAACTTTATTTTTTATTATGTGCAGTTATTGCACAAATTCTTTGCACATTGCCTTCTAAGTTAAGCCTGCCTGCTCTGTGCCAAGCTACTTAAGGGTGAGCACAGGATAATTTAGGCTGTGTTGTGACATATCCTGACTAGGATTGTGGTCCTTACTTGGACATGCTGCATACCTCTGCCAACTAGAGACCCAATTTCTAACATTGGTGATCAGCGGCGAGGATAGGACTTGTGTTTGTGCAGTGCCTAGCAGTAGTTTGGTGAACACCCTCATTCACATCAAAGACCATTTCAATTTTTCTTCGTTTGTCTCCGCTTTGCATCTTTGATCCATTCTATACATCATGTCTCGCTGGTTCTGCAAGTGGAGCCATGGAGTTTGAGCTGGCCAAGCTGGAGGATTATACAGTAAACCAGCTGAAAAGCTTCTGCAAGGATGATTGGGGTACCTGCCATAAGGTGCCACCAAGAAGGTGGAGTTTGAAATGGCGCTAAGGGCCTGGGCAGAATCCCGCTCCATGGAAAATGATGGTTTGGGAGAGTCTGGGAATGGCTCTTCTGAGGAACCACTTGCAGTGGCTGAGGGTGACATCCCTGAAATTGAACTTCCTGTAAGAGCAGGTAGCAGTGTCTCCAACCGTGCTCTATCCCCTGAGGAACTGGTTGAGAGAAGGGAGGAGAGAGAATTCAAACTACAGATGGCAAAGTTAAAGATGGAAGCTGAGACTGAAAAAGTCTTAGTTGAGAAGAAACGTTTGTTGGCTCATGTACTGAGTCTAAAGGAACTGGAGTTCAGGGCCAGGCAGCCTGACTCCAGCAGTGATGGTGGCAGCATACATACAGCACCTGCTGGAGATTAGAAGGTTCATATACCCAAGGACTTGGAGCCCAGTTTTGTGGTGGGAGCCGACATTGATAAGTGTTTTTCTGCTTATGCAGTTGTACTGAAGGTACACAGGGTCCCTGAGGAACACTGGGGGGGGGGAGGGTCTATGGAAAAACATACCTACACTGGGGAGGGAGACACTTCTAACCTTTGAGGTTGGGTACCAAAGCAAGTTTCCCTCCTGTGAAAGCCTTTTTGATTGCCAAATTTGGGCTGACTCCCAAGAAGTATCGCCAAAGGTACAGGGACAGCCAGAAGCACCCCAACCAGTCCTGGGTAGATTTTGTGGATTGCTCCAGTAAGGCACTGAATGTCTGGGTGAGTGACAGCAAAGTAAATGATTATGTTGGGTTTTATAATTTGATCATGAAAGAGCACATGCTCAGTATTTGCTTTACTTAGTTGCATCATCACCTAATTGACAATAAGCTGACTGACCCCAGGAAGCTTGCTGATGAGGCAGACATCTGGGCTAGCACCAGAGTGTCCAAAAAAGTATCTGGGGGACACCCACAAAGGTGGTCAGAGTTCCCAGCAAAAGAAAGAGGGGGGCGAAAAACCTAAAAACAAGGAGCTCTCAAAAGGCCCCCAAAATTATTCCCAAGGGAGTAGTGGTAACCAGTCCCAGTCTGATGCAAAGAAAGAGGGTCTCTTTGACCATAAGACATGGAGCTTTGCATCCAGCGACTCCAAATGTCTCAACAGAGCACAGCCCCCCATCAGTGGGCAGACACCTGGGTTGTAAAGTGTAGCACTCAGGCAGGAGGTACTTCCAGTTAAATTTGGGGGACTGACAGAAGTGATCCCAGTTTCCATGGGAGAAATGGTGCCAAAAGCTCACATGCCTGAAAAAACGTCCAAGTACTGGCAATGGGTCACCATTAGTGGGCAACGGGTGGAGGTTCTGTGTGACACAGGAGCCAGCATGACAGCTGTCAAGTGTCAGCTGGTCTCGGCAGAGCAGATCCTACTGAACACATTTCACCAAGTCATAGTCACTGACAATAACTGACATTCATGAGAGTCCTCTGCCAGTGGCTCTGGTTCCCTTTGAGTCGGGCGGAGGGGGGGGGCAGTCTCAGGGTCTCTGAAAGTTGCTTGGAGCCCTGCCATGCCAGTAGATTGTCTGTTAGGCAATGACCTGGAGCACACTACCTGGATCTCCTTTACAGCGAGCCTAAGGTTGCTGGTGATGGGGCAGCCCATGTGATGGTGGTCCCCCAATTTTACCGGGCCTTGCATCTGGGTTAGGCTCATGACATACCCCTGGTAGGACATTTAGGGCAAGGCAAGGCCTTCGCCAGTCTTGTCTCTCAGTTCCTTTGGCCCGGAATGACGACAGCCTCAGCTACATTCTGCAGGACCTGTCCCATCTGCCAGGCCAGTGAGACGTCAGGGAAAAGCAGAAAGCTCCCCTGAAACGACTTCCTGTCGTTGGCACCCCCTTTGAAAGGGTGGGTATCAATGTCATTGGACCCTTGGACCCCAAGACAGCCTTAAGCAACAGGTTTATCCTGGTCTTGGTGGACCATGCCGCACGCTACCCAGAGGCAATCCCTCTGCAGACAGTGACTGCACCTGTGGTTACTAGAACTCTGATATGGATCTTTACCCGTGTTGGGTTCCCCAAAGAGATAGTGTCTGACAGAGGAACTAACTCCATGTCTGCGTACATGAAGTCACTGTTGGATGAGTGTGGTGTAACTTTCAAGTTCATCACTCCTTATCACCCCAAACCAAAGGTCTGGTTGAAAGATTCAACAAGACCTTTAAAGGCATGATTGCGGGCCTGCCTGAGCCCAAGAGGCATAAGTGGGATGTTCTCTTGCCATGCCTTCTCTCTGCCTACAGGGAGGTGCCACAGAAAGGAGTAGGGTTAAGTTCCTTTGAGCTCCTCTATTGGGACCCGTTTGGGGGACTGTGAGAAGTTGGCCTGGTATATGCTGTTCACTAATTAAAGTGGACACCTTGCACCAGGGCAAATCGACTCTTATGGTAGATAGGTTTAAGACAACCTTTAAAGAAAGCTATCCTAGTGGTAGCTGTGGAGAGCAGCCTTCAGGCTAAGTCTCGGAGGAATGTAAAGCAGCTTGTTTTACCATATAATCTCTTGAATCACCAAATGAAAAGACACCACACAGGTATATATATCAAATATATATGTATTTATTTCTAAATAACTCTCTACTAATCTCTTTATGAGATTAGAAGACAAACATATGCACAAATCAACGTTTCACAATAAGTTAAGCACAAAATATGGCTGGGGCCCTAGGGGCGTACCAGACCATATACTAAGTAAGAGACTTAGGGACAACGACTTGCAGGGAGACAAGGCCTAGGGCCTTCAGAAGTGCTGGGGCCTCACGAAACCACCCAAGGCAGGTAAGTAAAGGACCCACGGGGACGCGTGCAGTGTGGATACACAGGCGCGAATCGCCGTTAACTTCAATGGGGCAAGTCGCGGTTGGAAATAAAGAGTTTTAGGATACTTCGGGAGAACCTACAAGCAAGTCACTTACAGGGTAAGTAGTTCTAGGGCCCACACCCACAGGAGCACCGTAGTGCTGGAGTTACCTCACCCAGGGAAGCCGGGTGCACAGGTGTCCTTTGGTGTCGGGTCGCGGCGTCGTTTTCAATGGCGAACAAAGAAGACTTGCTGCTTGCGGGAGCTGAAGAAGTGTCCGGTGGAATCCAAGCCTGGATTCTGAAGAAGGATGACCTGAAAGCAGAGGGGACAGTGTTCAAAGTCACTTGGCAGTGACCCGGGGCAAGGAAGATGGATGCCCACCGTCGTCGGTCGATTCAGGTCGGTTGCGGGTGCCTTGACTCTTCAGCCACGTGGTCCAGGAGGGGTCGACGACGACCAGGAGCTGGATTCGGTGTGTCCTCGACGTCTGCAGCTGACTGCGGTGTCGGCAACTCAATCGGAGCCAACAAGCCTTGGCAGCCGCAAGTCTCGGGGAGATGGAGAAAAGTCGATGGCGCAGACCAGCAAGGTCTGTGGAACTCACCCAGCGAGGGTAAGTCAGGGCAGGCCTGGAGCAACCAGGGGAGCCCTTTGGTTTCTTTAAGAAGTCTTCTGGGGACCCACAAGCCAGCGGGCAAGGGATCGCAAAGACACCTCGGGCGGAATCACTCAACAGGGGCCCACGGTCACTCGGGACGGTGTAGGCCTCTGATCTTCGGAGGGATTCCTGTTGGAGGTCGGGACCACACGTGGTCCAAAGCACAAGTTCGTAGAACGTTGTGAAGGGGTTGCACTCGACAATAGTGCACGGTACCCAGGGGTCGCGGTTCCTCGTTACTCGTGGGGTCCACTTGCCTCAGCTTCGCTGGGGACTCACGATGGCCTGGGAGAGGTCAGGAAATTCACTTCTTGGGCTGCAGGGACTTCGGACTCCGGCGGGAGCGGTGTAGTTTGCGACCGTCGTTGTCGTTTTTGGTGCCTGCCAAGCAGGGGAGTCACTCCTTGACTCCAAGGGAGATTCTTCTGTCTTCCAAAGGTAGTGGAACGTCGAAGGGCCAGGATTCTTCTGTAGAGCGTCGTCCAGGGGTTATCTGCTTTGCAATGGCAAGGTTCCCCTCTTATACTAAAAAGAGGGGATGGACTAGCTCTATGACCCCACCTATGGGAGGGTCAAGGGAGGGGGTGGCTACACCCACTTCCCTTTGTCCAGTTTCGCGCCAGAGCAGGGGCAGGTAGCCCCTGAGCTGGTTTGAACTGGCATATGCACAGAGGAGCCTTCTGCTCCCCCAGTGCAGGACTTCAAAGCACTCTAAGAGTGCACCCACCCAGCCCCAATACACTAAACCCTGTCTGGAAGGTGGTTACACCTCCCTGTGACAGGATGCCTATTGTTGGGCTTCCTCCACTGTGAGTTTCGGTCATCAGCAGGAGGGCAGCCCAGTGTTCTGTGACTGGTGGCATCCATTTTGTGATGCCAGGGCTCTTTAGGATTCTACCGCGTTTCCACAGCAGGTACATGTCTTATCCTCTAGAAGGGTGGAATGCTACCCCCGCCGCCAAGATTGGCGGGGGTAGTATTCCAAGATGTTTGACACCAAACACGACATGTTTTGATGCAGCCATTCCAAAGTTAGCATTTACCGCGAGGATATAATGCACTTAAGAGTATATGGTTTAACCGCATCCACAAACAGCACCAGAGAATGGACTCTGAGAACTGCAGAGGGGCCCTGCTCATGCAGAGGCACCCCCTCACATAGAAGCCAAGCACCCTGCCCTCAGGATTGATAGGGCCTGCCTTAGGGGTGACTGATAGGTTTATATGTGTGTGCAGGAGAGATATAGGAAACCTATATCTCAGTGAGGGGTGCTAGCACCACCTCACCCAGGCTGCAGTAGCAGGCCTGTGGTGTCAGATTTAGACTGCTTCCCAGGGGTGGCATAACACATGCTGCAGCCCCTGGTAGGCCTGTGAAGTACCTATGCCCTTGGCACCTAAGGTACCATATACTAGGGACTCATAAGGCACCACAGTATCCAATCACTAGTGCACCTAGAGTGCACTCCATGTCGTTTAGAGAGAGCAGATAGACTGGGGCCCTGAATAGCAGGGTCCCAGTCCAACTAAGTCATAAACCAGCAAAACACCATAAAAAAGTGGGGGCAACCATATAGTCAGATTCCACCTTCCTACATAACCCCCCAAACGAAAGGAGATAAGGCTAACCTTGGCCAGTTGAGCCTTTATTGACTAAGTGGCCATATAAGGAAGCACCTGCACTAGCATGGTTGCCCCCTGTCTTATGGTCCACTAAGCAATCCCTCACCCTAAGGGTATGAGAGGGTCTCCACCATGGGGAATCACTACCTGTGGTGTGCTTTGGCAAAGTACCAGGCTGGTGAGGTGTCTGAGTAGGGAAGTGTGGCCCTAGGAATGTTGGCCTCAGCTTTCTCAGCTCACTGGTCACCATGTATGCCTGTCTTTCCGTGACTGAGTGGTACTCTGCTCTAAGGGTCAACCTTTGACTGCCTACAGCCGGGGGTTGGGTCCCTTTGGGTGGAACACTGGAGGGACATGGCATGTTTGGAACCTTTGGTCCCAGGTTTGCCCTTGCCTAACAGAGTCCTTCTGGGGGTGGTCCCTACATAAAGGTATGGGGGATCCCTCAGTGGGTTGAGGAATTTTCACCTGGCTAGGGCTACTAGACTGGGTGCCCCATATCTGCTGATGGGGGGGTTCCTCTGGACAGGGGGCCCTGGGGGTCCACTGACCTCCCTGACCTCTGCAGCCCTGGGCTGACTGAGGCAGGGTAGAGAGGGGCAGTTTACCTGCTCCAGACTGGGTACCACCTTGGAAGGGTCCTCTGCCATCAGGGGTGGGGCCAGGCCAGGCCTGACTACCTCTGTGGCAGTTCCTTCACTAGGGGAGGGTCAGTTCCCTGAGGAGGCTGACCCTTACCTACTGTCTGGAGGGAAGAAGACTTTTCTTCAACCCTTGTGCTCTCTTCTGGGGAGAGTGGGCCATTCTTCCAGGCTCCATCTCTCCAAAATCTTGGGCTGGGGCTGTGGCCATCACAGCCCCACTAACCTTTACAGGGACACCCAACATCCTCAGATGGGTTTGGTGTTCAATTTCAGCCCAGGCTGAAATTTCCAGATCATTGCCCATCAGGCAATCTACAGGTAAGGTTGGGGACACTGCCACTCTTTTGGGCCTGTGACCCCCTCCCAGCTGAGATTGACTATGGCCATGGGGTGATCTGTTCTGACACCATCAATGTTGGTCACCTGGTATTTAAACTCAGGTAAAAGCTGGTGAGGGGGGACTAGTTTCCCTGCCACCATGGTGACACTAGCCCCTGTGTCCCTAAATGCCACAGCTTTCTGACCATTAATTATTGGCTCCAGTCTGTACCTGCCCAATGCTGTGGGACCCACGGTAAAGGTGGCAAATCCTATACCACCATCAGAATCTGAGGAGTCTGTTGAGGGGGTCCTGTCTAAACTAGGGCCCACCTCTGTTCCTCTTGCAAAAGCACCTAACTTTTGGGTGCACTACTCCCAACTGGAGGATTACTACTGGTAGTACCAGGAGGGGTGGTAGTAGTTGTTGGAGGAACATTTTCTTTATTGCCATTCCTGGGACAACTGGGATCAGATTTCCAGTGCCCAGGCTTTTTACAGACATGGCAATAGGGTTTCTTTTCAGGAGAGGAAGGAGTTTGGGACCCACCCCCAGAAGAGGAATTTTGGGGCCCTGTAGTGGACTTATCCTTGGATTTATCCCCACCTTTCTCTTGGGACTTGGTAGAATCTTTCTTGTGGTCACCACCCTGATTCTTAGGCCTTACCCTGGTTCTGACCCATTTGTCTGCCTTCTTTCCCAATTCTTGGGGAGAGGTCAGATCAGAGTCCACCAGGTACTGGTGTAAAAGCTGGTTTTGACAATTATTAAGGATCTGTTCTCTCATCATTAGATTATAAAATCCTTTGAAATCAGTAACCCTACTGCCAACCAGCCAACCCTCCAGAGCCTTGGATGCACAATCTACAAAGTCAGTCCAGTCCTGTGTCTGTGCCTTCTGGGTATCTCTGAACTTCAACCTGTACTGCTCAGTGGTTAAGCCAAACCCATCTATCAGTGCACTCTTCAGGACCTCATAATCATCAGCATCCTCCTCTCTAACAGTGAGGAGCTTGTCTCTACCTTTATCTGAAAAGGAGAGCCACAAGATTGCTGCCCACTGCTTTTGGGGGACCTGCTGTACTCTACAGGCCCTCTCCATAGCAGTTATCCACTTGTGGATATCATCCCCACTCTGGTAGGGAGGAACAACCTTGCTCAGGTTCCTATGGTCAGGAATATATTCTCTGCCTCTAGGGACACTGTTGCTGCCACCAGGGGGTTCTAACCCCTCTTTTCTAGAAGCTCTCTGGATCTCCAGGGCTTCCTATCCAGTGCCAACTGCTTGGTTCTGAGGGCCACTCTGGCTTCCTCATACTGGAGCAGTTTGCACCTTCTCTCAGAGGAGGTCTCTCTTAAGGAAAAGCATGAGCTCCTCTGCTGGACAAATTCTCTGCCAGAGTGATAAGAGTGGTCAGATTCCCTGGAAGGGGATCTGTGCCTCTCCTCCTCTCTGTCAGTTCTCTTAGGGAGAATTCCTCTGTCCTTTTCAGGTCCCTTGGAGCCTGGCCCTTCAATCACAGAGTCTTGGTCATTCTGATTTTCATCATCTGACCCAGATACTATGACTGACCCACCCACTGATTCAAACCCTTTAGCTCCTAGAGCCAATCTAAGGTCATCTGCTGTCAGCAGATCTATCAGGTGTAGTGTTGAGGGACTCTGTCCTAGTCTCAGGTGTCTGTCAACACACATGGCTCTCAAGTCAGAGAAAGCCATGTCCTTATACTGAGGCTGAGTGGATCCACTGGGTCCACCCCTTAAGGACATTCTAGTGTTGTGCAGTGTTGTACTACCTACACTAGTTTGTGGCCTACTGATCCTAGCTTGAGCTGTGGAAAGGGTGTGCTATCCCTTGGCACACAGCTCTAAGTTCAGTAGAACTTATTGATACTAAGCTTGACTTTATATGTACCTTGAGTACCTATAATGGTTTTCAGTTAGTAATTCAAATAGAGATTTTCTGGTAAAACAATGGCAAGCTGGAATCCCACACGCTGCCCACCAATGTGAGAAGTTGGCCTGGTATATGCTGTTCACTAATTAAAGTGGACACCTTGCACCAGGGCAAATCGACTCTTATGGTAGATAGGTTTAAGACAACCTTTTAAAGAAAGCTATCCTAGTGGTAGCTGTGGAGAGCAGCCTTCAGGCTAAGTCTCGGAGGAATGTAAAGCAGCTTGTTTTACCATATAATCTCTTGAATCACCAAATGAAAAGACACCACACAGGTATATATATCAAATATATATGTATTTATTTCTAAATAACTCTCTACTAATCTCTTTATGAGATTAGAAGACAAACATATGCACAAATCAACGTTTCACAATAAGTTAAGCACAAAATATGGCTGGGGCCCTAGGGGCGTACCAGACCATATACTAAGTAAGAGACTTAGGGACAACGACTTGCAGGGAGACAAGGCCTAGGGCCTTCAGAAGTGCTGGGGCCTCACGAAACCACCCAAGGCAGGTAAGTAAAGGACCCACGGGGACGCGTGCAGTGTGGATACACAGGCGCGAATCGCCGTTAACTTCAATGGGGCAAGTCGCGGTTGGAAATAAAGAGTTTTAGGATACTTCGGGAGAACCTACAAGCAAGTCACTTACAGGGTAAGTAGTTCTAGGGCCCACACCCACAGGAGCACCGTAGTGCTGGAGTTACCTCACCCAGGGAAGCCGGGTGCACAGGTGTCCTTTGGTGTCGGGTCGCGGCGTCGTTTTCAATGGCGAACAAAGAAGACTTGCTGCTTGCGGGAGCTGAAGAAGTGTCCGGTGGAATCCAAGCCTGGATTCTGAAGAAGGATGACCTGAAAGCAGAGGGGACAGTGTTCAAAGTCACTTGGCAGTGACCCGGGGCAAGGAAGATGGATGCCCACCGTCGTCGGTCGATTCAGGTCGGTTGCGGGTGCCTTGACTCTTCAGCCACGTGGTCCAGGAGGGGTCGACGACGACCAGGAGCTGGATTCGGTGTGTCCCTCGACGTCTGCAGCTGACTGCGGTGTCGGCAACTCAATCGGAGCCAACAAGCCTTGGCAGCCGCAAGTCTCGGGGAGATGGAGAAAAGTCGATGGCGCAGACCAGCAAGGTCTGTGGAACTCACCCAGCGAGGGTAAGTCAGGGCAGGCCTGGAGCAACCAGGGGAGCCCTTTGGTTTC
Source organism: Calotriton arnoldi (assembly GCA_963921515.1). Classification (NCBI taxonomy): domain Eukaryota; kingdom Metazoa; phylum Chordata; class Amphibia; order Caudata; family Salamandridae; genus Calotriton; species Calotriton arnoldi. The sequence goes on from CAWUFW010013275.1 coordinate 386,042, forward strand.
TTTAAGAAGTCTTCTGGGGACCCACAAGCCAGCGGGCAAGGGATCGCAAAGACACCTCGGGCGGAATCACTCAACAGGGGCCCACGGTCACTCGGGACGGTGTAGGCCTCTGATCTTCGGAGGGATTCCTGCTGGAGGTCGGGACCACACGTGGTCCAAAGCACAAGTTCGTAGAACGTTGTGAAGGGGTTGCACTCGACAATAGTGCACGGTACCCAGGGGTCGCGGTTCCTCGTTACTCGTGGGGTCCACTTGCCTCAGCTTCGCTGGGGACTCACGATGGCCTGGGAGAGGTCAGGAAATTCACTTCTTGGGCTGCAGGGACTTCGGACTCCGGCGGGAGCGGTGTAGTTTGCGACCGTCGTTGTCGTTTTTGGTGCCTGCCAAGCAGGGGAGTCACTCCTTGACTCCAAGGGAGATTCTTCTGTCTTCCAAAGGTAGTGGAACGTCGAAGGGCCAGGATTCTTCTGTAGAGCGTCGTCCAGGGGTTATCTGCTTTGCAATGGCAAGGTTCCCCCTCTTATACTAAAAGAGGGGATGGACTAGCTCTATGACCCCACCTATGGGAGGGTCAAGGGAGGGGGTGGCTACACCCACTTCCCTTTGTCCAGTTTCACGCCAGAGCAGGGGCAGGTAGCCCCTGAGCTGGTTTGAACTGGCATATGCACAGAGGAGCCTTCTGCTCCCCCAGTGCAGGACTTCAAAGCACTCTAAGAGTGCACCCACCCAGCCCCAATACACTAAACCCTGTCTGGAAGGTGGTTACACCTCCCTGTGACAGGATGCCTATTGTTGGGCTTCCTCCACTGTGAGTTTCGGTCATCAGCAGGAGGGCAGCCCAGTGTCTGTGACTGGTGGCATCCATTTTGTGATGCCAGGGCTCTTTAGGATTCTACCGCGTTTCCACAGCAGGTACATGTCTTATCCTCTAGAAGGGTGGAATGCTACCCCCGCCGCCAAGATTGGCGGGGGGGTAGTATTCCAAGATGTTTGACACCAAACACGACATGTTTTGATGCAGCCATTCCAAAGTTAGCATTTACCGCGAGGATATAATGCACTTAAGAGTATATGGTTTAACCGCATCCACAAACAGCACCAGAGAATGGACTCTGAGAACTGCAGAGGGGCCCTGCTCATGCAGAGGCACCCCCTCACATAGAAGCCAAGCACCCTGCCCTCAGGATTGATAGGGCCTGCCTTAGGGGTGACTGATAGGTTTATATGTGTGTGCAGGAGAGATATAGGAAACCTATATCTCAGTGAGGGGTGCTAGCACCACCTCACCCAGGCTGCAGTAGCAGGCCTGTGGTGTCAGATTTAGACTGCTTCCCAGGGGTGGCATAACACATGCTGCAGCCCCTGGTAGGCCTGTGAAGTACCTATGCCCTTGGCACCTAAGGTACCATATACTAGGGACTCATAAGGCACCACAGTATCCAATCACTAGTGCACCTAGAGTGCACTCCATGTCGTTTAGAGAGAGCAGATAGACTGGGGCCCTGAATAGCAGGGTCCCAGTCCAACTAAGTCATAAACCAGCAAAACACCATAAAAAAAGTGGGGGCAACCATATAGTCAGATTCCACCTTCCTACAGGGACCTCTGAGCATTGTAGGGGAGGGGTGGGAGAAAGCGCCTTGGAATCCCTCACAGGATGTGGTCAGCTACATGCTGGCCCTCTGTGACCAGATGTACAGTTTCTGGAAGATGCCAAGAGCAATCTCAAGGCCAGCCACGAGGTAATGAAACACTGGTATGACCAGAAGGCCACTCTGGTAGAGTTTCAACCTGGCCAGAAGGTATGGGTCATGGAGTCAGTAGAGCCCAGAGCTCTCCAAGACTGCAGGACTGGCCCATACGAAGTCAAGGAGCGAAAAGGGGTGGCACCTTCTTGGTGGACCTCCAGATCCCTTGAAACCCCCTAAGGGTGCTGCTCCATGTCAACAGGTGAAAGCCTCACTTTGAGAGGTCAGAAGTGAGCATGCTTCTTGTGACAGATGAGGGAGTGGAAGAGGAGAGTGATCCTCTCCCTAACCTCCTCTCTGCACAGGAACCCAATGGGTCAGTGGAGAGTGACAACCACTGTGCCACACCGACTCCAGGGCAGCAAGGTGACTGTTATCAGTTGCTGGGACAGTTTGCCTCACTGTTTCCCCACACCCCTGGACTCACACATCTGTGTGCCCATGATGTTGACACGGGAGACAGTCCCCTGTAAAGAACAAAAATTACAGGTTGTCTGACAGGGTGAGAGCCTGCATCAAGGAGGAAGTCTCCAAAATGTTGGCCTTAGGAGTGATTGAGCCCTCTAACAGTCCCTGGTCTAGCCCTGTGGTGCTGGTACCAAAGGCTGCCCCACGGGGTGCCAAACCAGAACTCTGGTTATGCATGGACTACAGAGGACTCAACTCAGTCACCAGGACTGATGCACACCCCATCCCCAGAGTTGATGAGCTCATTGACCGGCTGTGTGCTGCCAAATTCATCAGTACTTTTGACTTGACATCAGGGTACTAGCAGATCGCCTTGACTGAGGGGGCAAAGGAAACAGCAGCATTCTCAACCCCAGAGGGTCACTATCAATTACGGGTGATGCCCTTTGGAATTAAGAATGCCCCTGCTACCTTCCAACGGTTGGTTAACAGGGTCCTGGCTGGTAAGAAGGCTTTCTGTGCCGCCTACTGAGATGACATTGCTGTCTATAGTTCCAGCTGGAAGAAACACCTGCATCTCCTCCATGAGACGCTTCAGGCCCTGCAACAGGCAGGCCTGACAATCAAGGCCAGCAAGTTCCAGATTGGGCAGGGTTCCGTGGTGTATTTGGGACACCTGGTAGGTGGAGGCAAGGTGCAGCCCCTTCAGGCCAAGATCGAAACCATCACGCCTAGGAAACACCTAAGACCCAAACCGAAGTGAGAGGCTTCCTATGCTTCACTGGATACTACAGACGATTTGTTAAGGGCTATGTCACCATTGTTGCCCCCTTAACTGAGCTGACTTCCAAGCAACAGCCCTGAATGGTGATATGGACAGAGGCTTGTCAAAAGGCCTTTGATCTCTAAAAGAAAGCCATGTGCACAGAACTGGTGCTCAGGGCCCCTGACTTCCTCAAGGAATTCATCATGCAGACAGGTGCTTCAGAACATGGCATAGGGGCAGTCTTAGCACAGCTGAATGAGGAAGGCCTAGAACAACCGGTAGCCTTCATTAGCAGGAGGTTACTTCCACAAAAACAGAGGTGGAGTGCCTTTAAAAGAGAAGCTTTTGCTGTGGTTAGGGTACATACCTGTTTGGGACTCACTTCCTGGTTCCGACAGACCCCTGAGCCCTGAGATGGCTCATGCAAATGAGGGGTGAAAATTCCACACTGTTGAGGTGGCCCATCTCCCTATAGGGAATGGACTTTAGAGTAGAGCATCTCCCGGGTACTGACTGCGCCAATGCTGATGGTCTCTTCAGATTCTTCCGCCTTAGTGAAGAGAGCTCCCAAGGGGTTGGGTGGCTCTCCCCACGTTCAGCTGGGGGGCACATGTTAGACCTGACAGCCTTAGGGTGGCCTTTCCCCAACTTTTTGCTTGCCTCCCTCAATTTTTGTGCACTCGTTTATGCTGGCTTTAGGACTCTGCACACTTTACACTGATAACCAGTGCTAAGGTGTATGTGCTCTCTCCATAAAACATGGTAACATTGGACATACCCAATTATCATATTTAATTTACTTATAAGTTCCTAGTAAAGTGCACTACATGTGCCCAGGGCCTGCAAATTAAATGCCACTAGTGGGCATGCAGCACTGCTTGTGCCACGCACCCAGGTAGCCCACTAACCATGTCTCAGGCCTACCACTGCAGTTCTGTATGTTCAGTTTGCTTACAATTTGGCTTGACATTTAAAACTACTTGCCAAGCCCTCAACTCCCCTTTTATTACACATAAGTCACCCCTAGGGTAGGCCCTAGGTAGCCCATAGGGCAGGGTGCTGTGTAAGCAAAACGTAGGACATGTACTTTTGTATTTTGCATATCCTGGTAGTGACAAACACCCATATTCATTTTTCACTACTGTGAGGCCTACTCCTCTCATAGACTAACATTGGGAATTCCTTAAAATACCTTTAAGCTGCAATTCAAAATTGCAAAGGAGCTGCATCATGTTTAATATCTTTGGAATGGTAATGATAAATTCTTGTTACTGGTAAAGTTGGATTTAACATTACTATTTTAGAAATGCCACTTTTAGAAAGTGGACATTTCTATGCTCTTACTGATCTGCGTGCCTTACAGCCTGCCTCCAATACACATCTGGGCTGGGTAACAGCTGCACTTTGTGCATTCCCTCCAGACAGCCACAAACACAGGAAGGCTAGGTGTTGCTGAATTCCCATCTACATGAATCTGCATTCTGATGGTCTTTCCTGGGCAGGAAGGGAGAAAGGGGCTAACACTTATACTTTGATAGGTAGTGGCCTGACCCCACACAAAGGACTGATTACCCCCCACAGATAGCCAGGCAGACAGGACTGGGGTGAAAGGGATACCTGTGCACTTCAAAGACACCCTTTGAAGTTTCCCCCACTTCAAAGGCACATTTGGGAATAAGTGATGGATCTCTGACCCCACCAAATCAGACACTTCTGGATCTACACCTGAACCTCTGTCAGACGAACTGCTGATCTGGAAGGCCTGCTTTTCTGTTTGTTACCCTGCTGCTTTCTGACTCTGCTTAAGGAGAGCTGGACTCTGCCTTCACTCCAAGTGATTTCCAGGGGCTTGTTGGCTTGCTTCCTGTTGCTTGAGACTCAAGGATATCAAAGTATCTACCCCTGCTCCTGGCTCACTGGAAGTGGCCCAGATTCTTGCAACATGGATTTTTACATATCTCCTGTCTAGCTGTAGCAGAACCAGTGCATTGACCCAGTTGTGGGCAGGAGCGGCTGCTCTATAGGGGCAAAAAGGTCGGCGACCCCCACAATCACGGGTCACTTGCACCTCATTTGTTAAATTATTACAGCTTCTACATGTAACAAAATTATCTCGCCGATCATTTCTTTACATGTAAAAGCTGCAATATCCTCTTGCACCTGGGATGTATTGTGCATGTGTCAGGCGTGGGCTGTTACAGCCTGTCCTTTCACAGATGCAATACATTTCTGACATGATGCACAAGCGTTAGGCAGTGCAGCATGTCAGATAATGGTGTATTGGGGGTTCATCAGTCATGTGCCCTTATGCCCCATCAGAAGCCACGATATAGGAAAAAGACAGCCTTCCGTCCTATCTGAGCTTCTGATTGTGCATAAGGGTGTGAGCCTAGCTCTGGCGCCTTGTTTGCTTGATGTGAAAGTTGGGAATCGATGTGCAGAGGAAACTGTGCGCTTAAGACTACCCCAGGTAAGTTTCCACGTCGTGTGTATGATTGCGAGCATGCTTATGTTTATGTGCCAGTCTGCAAGTTTGTGCCAGTGTGTGTGTATGTGAGCATAAGTTTGTTTGTAGAGCACTCATGCGCCGTGATGAAAATACTTTCAGGTGAGGTTGTGTCATAATAAATCTTGTATTGCCTCGGGCTTTGTCATAAAATATTTTCAGCCTACCTCAGCTTACCTACACAGAGCTCAATATGGGCACATTTTGGCAATTAGTAAAACACACTAGATATAAGGGGGTTGTATTTCACGATATCGAGTTAAAAAGTAGCTGGAATGTGCCAATTTGTTTGCTCAATGTAGGAAAGCGCTTTGTGTTATGCTTCTTCAGTGTGGCATTTTAAAAGAGATTTACTATGAAATTATGTCTTAATATGTAGAAATAAGGATGATTGAGAGAGAGAGGTGCCATAATCAAAAGAAGAAAGAGTGGTGGAAGTGATAGGAGAGTAAGAAGGGGACAAGAAAAACGATGGAAGGAGAATAGGGCCAACTGATGGAAATGGAGGTGATTGAAAGAAGGCCCTGGTGTGTATGTTATGTGAAGAGAAAGGAGAACGGAACCTGAAACAGATACCTGCAATATTCATGCAGCTACTTAGGATGATAAAAATGGTAAAACAAACAGTGATTCATTGAACTCACTTCCGATATTTTATACATTTATCTATTCATTCAATGACTTGGGCTCCCTTGCTACTCTCGCCTGCTCCTTGCAGTTCCAGACAGGAGGTTACGCCCCACCGCTTTCACATTTCACTAGCCACCAATGGTTGTGGGAGTAAAATTGGCGCACGCCTCAGAACCAGCGATCTGCCTCTAGAAATTGACGAATTGGAAAGCGTATTGCTACCACTACAGCTTGGTGGGATCGACGCTTCTCCTCAAATACGTGGCAGAATCTGGTGCATCGCTTGACGTCTCTCGACTCCGGCACCTGTCTTCGGAACTGACGCATCACCTTCACTCTGTGGAGAAGATCGACTAATCCTGCATCTGTGGGTCTAGATATCGATGCATCTTGCTGCTTGTGACCAGGAAAGGTACTTTGTTCACTGGGGTCTGTGTGGGTCCTTTATCCGGTTGGTGCTCCATCGCAGTTGACCCGAACTTTGACCTAAAGTAACCTTTTTAGCCGTTCTTGCTTTACTTCATGTATTTCTTCAAAATTCAATTTCTCAACTTCTACACAGTGAATTTTTGTCATTTTGGTCATTTTACTTATCAACCCATACTTTATTTTTCTAAACTGTTGTGGAGTCTTTTTGTGGTGTTTTCACTGTGTTACTGTATGAGTTATTGTACAGATACTTTACACATTGCCTTCTAAGTAAAGCCTGCCTGCTCTCTGCCAAGCTACCAGAAGGTGAGCACAGGATAATGTAGGTTGTGTTGTGACCTACCCTGACTAGGATTGCGGTCCCTATTTGGACAGGGTGCATACAGGGCCGGACTGGCTACCGGGCACCTTTTGCTGGGGTGGCAGGCTGGGGTCCAGGTTCACTGCTGAGAAGGCTGATTTTGTTGCTAGGGAGCTGCCGGAGCTTTTAAATGAACAATGCAAAACAAATAGCTTTAAAGCGTACTTTATTAAACATTTGTTTTGCATTGTTTATTAAGAAAAGCCAGATAGCCAGTCCGGCCCTGGGTGCATACCTCTGCCAACTAGAGACCCAATTTCTAACAGCACTCCCAATACCTTCGGCGCGAGTTTGCGCTATACAAAAAAAAATTTTTATGGTCCTCTGTCACGCTCCCTAGTGAACACAAGGGGAGTAACCTGAAGGGCTAGGAGGGGAACAATCGCTAATCTCTCTGAGTCATGTGTGTTGCCTCTTCTCCTACTCGTTTACTCCCCCTGATAGGGGGATATTCACAAGGACTTATCGCCGAGTTATGCCCACCCTAACGCATCAAAAGTGGAGATAGATTTAACGCCTCATTCACAAGCGGGTGCAAACTGCAGACATCGCCAGTATTTCCGCGATAACTGCCGCAAAATCTACCTCCACGGGTGACACCACCAACTAACCCTAATGAGATGCAGAGTAGGCGTTCCCATGCTAAAACACACGAAAACACCACAACACCACTTTCACAACGAACTGCCAGATCTGCGATGCGAACCAAAAACAGGCGATAAGCCGCAGTAGCAGCAGGGATTTAACACCTGCCTTCTGCTGGTGTTAAGCAGGACGACTACCTGCAGCATGAAAGGGAGCCCAGCCCAGAACCACATCTGAAGACCCACAGATGCCATGGAGACAATGATCATGCAGCTCGGAGACCCATGAGGCCCACAACACCCACCACCACCACCCTCAGGCCCGCCACCACCCCCAGGACCCGCCCCCCCCCCCGGACCACCACAGAGGCAGCGTACACAAAGACAGCGGACACACCGTAAACGCACCAGCCGCACAGACCTAACGCCAGAGGAGGACAGTGCCCACAACAGGCCCAAAAGGACAACAATCCCCCGCATCCTGACCCACATCACCCACCGGCTGACGGCACCAACACAGCAGACAACAAACATCCCTCTGCAGACAAAGTTGCTGGCTGTGCTGCACCTGTTGGCCTCTGATACATTCCAACCAACAACTGCCAGAGTCGGAGGAGTCTCACAGCCAGCCCTATCCAAGTTCATCACACCTGTCCTGGATGCCATCATCAGCCTGGTACCCCAGCACCGCCACGTCACTCACACTACGCAGGAGCAGCTGGAGACCAAGCTAGGCTTCCACGCCATAGCTGGATTCCCTCACGTGTTGGGGGCAATTGACTGCCCACATGTACCCCTCCTGCTCCCTGCCGACACTGCACACGACTACCCCAACCGAAAGCACACGCATACCATCAATGTGCAGGTAACAATGAACCACCGGGGACTCCTCAACAATGTCGTGGCCAACTCCCCAGACAGTGTGCATGATTCCCACATCTCCCGACAGGCCATCATCAACCAGCGCTCCCAGGATGGCACCTATGGAAATGCATTGCACGTTGGTAAGTACCAAATGAACACATCACACACCTCCACCACACAGTCATGCAACTCACGACACTGGCAATGGGCACGCAGCAGAACTACATGCAACATGCCACACAACATGCCAACCGACCAGACACGACAACACAACACCATTGGGAACCTGGGCTTGCCATGCACACAACCCAGCCACGGCATGGCACCACAGCCACACAATAGCAGAATCTGAGGAGAGGCGTGGAGCAGGCATGTGCGAGAGCGGCAAGTGACTAATCAATGAGAACCTACCCGATGCCAGGTGTGGCGTGGATGTGCCGGACAGACTTCAGTGTGCAAACCACGGAAATGGCCATGTGGACATCAACTGCCGGTGCATGGAGTGTAGTGGCCAGTGGACGCTACCATGTCCCCACAGGCTGTGGGGCCGAGCGCGGAAATGTCGCACGTTACGTCCCCCCCCCTGTATGCGCGGGTGGAGTGGGTTGGCCCTGCATACGCCAGGCCTGCGTAGGGGTGTGAATAAAAACCTTGTTGCACTGGGCGTGGTTCTCTTTCGGAATGGCCAACGTGTCTGCCAGGGCGGCGCCTCTCAGTCTGCCATGAGGCCGGCGCCGTGCGCAGCGGGGCCTGCGTCCCTGTGCGCCTGCTGCACCCCGGGCCGCCGGGCCCCAGACCCGTCATGCCTGCCCCAGCGCACCAAGGAGGCTCCGCTCACCTGCAGACACCAGCGTGTGTCAAAGAGGGCCCACCACGTGTCGGTGCAAGCTCCAAGCCCCAGGCCCACGACCTTTGGAGCCTCCGCAGACCATCGCTGGCCTCCACGGCGCAGGCCCACAGTACTCCTTTTTCATGGACATACTCCACCGGCATACTCTTCGGCCCAGTTGTTGGCACATGTTGTACTGAGTCGTGACTTCTGAATGGCAGTGACCAAAGGTCTGTGGCAGCGTCCACATCACTATACTCCCTCCGATCAGTGAAGCAAATGTCTGCATCGCAAGCCGGTGACACGTGGTGCCACTAACTCTGTTCAACGCCAGCCGGCGACACGTGGTGCCACTAACCCTGTTCAACGCCAGCCGGTGACACGTGGTGCCACTAACCCTTTTCAACGCCAGCCGGCGACACGTGGTGCCACTAACCCTGTTCAACGCCAGCTGGCGCCACTTGGATGAGGGCACAGGCCTACACTGCGGTCCAGTGGGTCACACATGTGGAACTGTGTCTTGGGTAAGATATGGAGGAGTCCACACCATTGGACATGCCTCATCGCATGCGGCATCCCCTATCAGCACTGGTGCTACTAACTCTGTGCGCAATGACTCATGGGCACTCTCTGGCTGAACTTTGGTGGCATCTGAATCCATGGCCTGGGGGTTGTCTGCATCATCATCTGGCTGGACCGGACTTGGTGTCCGACATGTGTCTGTTCCATTCATCTCCACCATAGTGACTGTTTCTGCGTGGTTCTGCCCTCTGCATCATGCCCTGGGGGTACACCTTCCACTGTCCACCGAGACACTCCGCGACAACCCCCTTTGTCATCTACGAGAACCTGCTCTGCTCTCGTGACCCTGCCCCAGTGCACCGCAAGTCAGCGGCCCGTGGTGGTAGGCCCGTGCAGGACGCTGTGCATCCGGGGCCACTAACTATGTGCAGCTCAAGTCATGGGGCCTTTATGGTTGAATGGGTGTGTCCTTAACGATGGACACTGTTGTCGTTTTTTGACTGCACCAGGCACTCCATGACGGCTGGTGTACACACACCCCACACACATCCAACACAGGTGTCACTCGACAAGTGAGCCTGCTAATAAAAGTGGCCGGGCGCACGTGCCCGTAGCCATTCCCACCATCTAAGCACGTGTGTCCGTGTGGTCATTATGTCAGCATGATGGGTCGGAGCCCTACAACACCACAGTGTGCTGTCATCAGCGGAGGATACCATGTCACCTCAGCAGTGGCTGAGACCTTGGACATGTAGCTTCGCCCACCCCACCCTGCATGCACAAGCGGCATGTGCTGGTCCGGCGTACGTCATGTCAGTGAAGGGGTGTGCTGATTCGGCAGGGGGATCAGGGCGTGGCTCTGGTCTGGCCTTGAACAGGAAGTGCGGTAAATGTGTCTTTGTGTTGGGGTGTTGTCGCCACCAGGGCCACAGTAGTCGATGTTGCAATGTAGCATGCACCCGGAGGGCGGGCCCACACGTACGGGGAAATGTAGGAGCGCAAGCCCGCTCTGGATCTTGGCACATGCATGCCAAGTGTTATGTGTATCAGTCCTGCGGCTGCATGAGTCAGGTGCCTAGCCCCAATCGCAGCGCGATCACAGCCAGCCATGGACTGTACACCTGTGTCCGCCCTGTCCGGAGCATTGGCCTACACTCACGTGGCCACACACCCTCAACAGCCAGCTTGAAGGTGTTGTTGGCATGCCGCTGGACATGCGCGGACAGGCATGACGATGGTGTGCCGTAGGAGTGCACGTGATACAACCGCGCAGCGCACACATGTGTGGGGGCTCGTGGGAGGGAGGAGCAGCTGTGAGGCAATGTAACACACAGTGGGGCCGCTCATGTGCCACGTGCTAGGCATGTCATCCATGATTCCCTGGGTCGCAGACATCCCACCCCACCCTCTGTACATCTCCTGTATGCATGCAGATGGTGAAGTTACTGTAGGGATGAAAGGTCCTTTGTCTGCACTATCGGGCGGTAGCACATCTGCAGCTCCTAGATGGGACTTGCATGTGCCCAGCACCCCCTGACAGATACGATAGCATTTCCTGGTGACTCCCACACTACGCACTGCCCGACGTGAGACCAACGTGTACACATCCCACACGCAGAAGTCCTTGGTCGTAGTTAGCGTGCGTGAAATGGCCTTCACACGTACTCCCACCACACCCCAGGCCTGCACCCGTTGCACACAGACACTGCTCATTGCTCCGAGCTGTGGCATTTCATCCACAGGACTGGCGCAGGTCAGAACAGTGCCGCTTCAAGCAGTGCCACTGACGCAATGGCAGACCATCCCGGACACATGCTCAACTCCAGTCACGTGGACCTGTACCGTGCACGTCTGCTGCATGTACTGGGGGCACTGCCATTGGCAGTGCTGCGGATCAGTTACAGGCTGAGCTTCCGCCTTGCCAACGTCACCTGCGTTCAGCCTGTGTTGCATTGTCGCTCGTGCATATTCGAGTGGTCCATGGGTGTCTGCCTCTCCAACGTTACGGTAGCTGACCTGGATTTCGGCGTGTGTGTGCGCCCCTGTTGGCCCACGACCAGGAGTGTCACCGTGATGCCTGTTTATGGCATGCCTGGATGTTTGCCATGCATGCTGGCAACTGGACCTGGGAGATTGCACGAGTCGTCGTGTGCAGTGACCACATTGAGCCGCTCCCCGATTGGGCTTTCGTGCATATTGGGGCCAGGGGTTGGAGTCAGCACATCTGTCCGGGACAGCTGATGGGTTACGTCGCCGACATGTTAGATGTGGTGGACAACGATCTCTCATTGGAAATGTTGGCCTGCGCTGCTGCACTGGCGTTCATGGACGAGTGACAAGGTACCTGCAGCCAGAACTGCATGTGACATTGCTCGGTGTCCCGACGCCCGGTTGCATGTTGGGGATCTGGTCACATGTCCCAAGACGACAGTGGACATGGCTGCATTGGCCTGGACTCCTGATCCATGCGCGGACAACCAACGCAGGTTTGCAATGACTTGTGTTGGTGATGGACTCCCCCGGGGTGGACATGGTCGCTTTCCGACGTTCCTCATTCAGACATGCTGCTGCATTGGTCTGCATGTCTTGGCACTTCCCTTGGCCGTACTGACACGCAATTGTTGATAAAGTTTCTGCACGTTCACTTGTCTCCAACTGTGTTGAGTGTTTATTTGTATGCCAATGTGTGTGTCACGGCCTATCTGGGTCCCTGCCTTGCATGCATTGCTACCCCATCAGGGCTGTGGGTTGGTACTTGTGCATTATCATGTCCCTGTTTCGTGCTTTGCTAGATACGTATGGCCATTTACCGGCCACAAGCGGGTGCACTTGTGTCCTGTGTTCGGTTGTGCAGATGTTGGTGTTTGTTCCACTTTGTGTTCGATGTTGGGGTGCTCTGCGTCCTATGTGTGTGTGCTGCATTGTGTGTGAGATGGCCCTTCAGCTCTGATTTGGCTCACCCTTCTCCCTTTCAGGCAGTGTGGTTTTCACTTCTGTGCTTGTTCAGTTGGGTGATATTGCCGACTTGTGTGACTTGTGCTCTTGGTTGGTGTTGTTGCTCTTGGGCATGGTTTGTCTGCAGTTGTGCTGTGCTTAATTGTGCATGTGTGCCATTGTGCCCATCTCCCCCCGTCCCCCCAGTCCCTGGTCGTCTCTCTTCCTGTTGCTGTTGTGTCTGTTGATTTTGAGCAGTTTCCAGTCCCCGACTCCTGCCACCATCTCCAGACTGATGTGGTGGACACCATTTCCTCCATGTCATCCAGCTCCTGGTGTGGCGCTGGACTCCCACCTCCGGTGTGCATTGCTGCCTTCTGGTTGTTGGCGTATTTCTGCTTGTTTGTGCGTTTCGCATCATTCCAGCTGTTCTGGTTTTCTTCCATTGTCCTCCTCCGCTCTCCAGCTGCATTCACCTTGTCCACGATGGCCTGCCATGTACAATGTTTTGTTGCCAATGGTGCTTGTGGGGTTGTGTACTACCTCCGACTGCCTCCATTGTGCTTCGCTGTTGTTTTCTGTTTGGTTTGTCTTTCTTTTTCCTGCTTTTGTTGTGCTTATTCCCGCCTGCCGTATGTGTGTCCCGGGCCTGGCGCTGCTTATCGCTGCTTTCCTCCTCGCGAATGGGCTCATCGCCTGTTTTTTGGTGTTGGGGTTTGTGTTTTTATCTCCGTCGCGGTGGTTGTATCGCGGACATTGGCCACGTTTTCGGCAACCTATCGCATGGTAACGCCGTGTTGTGAATTCCAGGTTAACACAGGGTTATTTTCCCGCGATCGACTGCGATGTGTACAGTTGCGTTAACATTTTTTGGTGATGTTTAGCGCACGTTCTTGTGAATATCCCCCTTAGAGTAATGATTGTTTCAGAACTAACACTAACTTCAGTGTAGCTGTAGAGTAAGGAAGTATCTTACTGGATGTTTGATAGCATAAAACAAATTTTAGTTTGTTGCAAAATGCTAATAATTGTGTGCTAACTTGTTGAGTTCAAGGTAGGGCTCCGTATCGTCACCTGACAGACTTGTCTGACTCCTAACATCCTTACCCGCATAAGCCTATCTCAACGGGAAAGGCAAGAGACACCTGCCAGTTTTCCTTCTCTCCCAAAAGGTTGCAGTATCCTTTTGGGGCTTAGCAATTCTACTGGGCATGACTCCCTTAATTTCAGGAAGAATAACAGTATTATTCTTTTAGTATCATATTTTTATTTTTTAGAAACATTTTCCTTCAGAGTAAGACGGGATAGTTGCTGAATTTTACAGTTCAAACAGCAGCCAATGGGGACCATTTCTTTCCTAGCACTAGGGCCTGTGACACACTGGCTAAGCTAGTGGGAGTGCATGCCACCAATAGCATTCTCCCACTGCAGGCTCACCCCTGTCATGTATTACACTGCAGTGTCGTCCTTCAAACCCCCGCATACAGTGCACAGCGTTTATTAAAATTTAAAGTGCTATACAGAAACCAGAAAAATACAAATGCAGCAGCAATCTCTTTGAAACAGGATGAATAAAAATCAATTGCCATGAAGGTTTTCAATTACAGAAGTACCATAATGAACAAAAACCAGGTAAATAAACTAAGTCCCAAATGTGCAGCAAGTCATTAGGAAATTGAGCAGCATCCCTAGATGCTCATCCCCAAATTCAAGGGGTTACATAGACAGTTTCAACATAGGAAATCTGCTAAGACAACATAATGTGAGCAGTATTACAGCAAATCACATTTCATATTTCTAAAACGTCACATTACCCTGCCATCTTGGCACCAACCCACTACATGAATATTGATTTGCCACTTCTGACGTACTGTCCGGAGGTGTCAGAACAAAGTAGTAACATAAACAACAAAACCAATTGTGAATGAAAACAGTACAGTGTGCTACAAGGAAGACCCTTGAACAATAGCCAAGGTCTACCTCCAGGGAGTTCATCAAGAACAATATGTCAAACATAATAAACAGTGCCCATCTTCCTGCCCATGGTGTCAAACGAGATATATAAACACAGAATGAACATCATGATATGGCAGGCATTTTAACAAAGATGGAGAGGAGGCCTAACTCAGGCCTAATTTAGTCTAAGCCAGAAAACCACACTAAAATACATCATAATGAGTTTGCTTCAATTGCAATAGCTCTATATTAATGCACATGTGTGAAGTCAGATGTAAGACAACCAATATTAATGCACACGTAGTTCAAATGTGGGAAACATCTGCAAATTCCTTCTTTTCATGTCTCCACTTTGAAATATCTTCCTTAATAAGGGTTTTTACAGCTGATTTTTGTATTTTTATCTGGAAGCCTATTTTGGGTTTCATGCTCTGGCTGTATTTAACTACAGGGTATCTTTTGCCTCTCGGATAGTTACCGAATTGGCTTGAGGTTTAAAAACGGTTATGTCATTGGTGTTGATGTAGTTGTCTGTGCTATATGGTGTACCTTTACTCATTTGAATGTAAAGCACTCTAATCCCCTAGGGACTCCTTTGCACTGTATACAATGCACACATAAATAATAAAAAATATATGCCGCCATTTTCTATTTCGATGTTCACAGCAGAGCTAAGACGTCATGTTTGCTTTTCCTCCAAGAGTGCAATTTAAACTAGAATGTCTAGCAATAACGATACTCTAACACCCTCAGGCAAAAATACTAAACACATGCAGACTTGAATTTGGACCAGAATTTTGCTAAGGTGTTCAACATTGAGAAGTTTCTTAAAATCGTTTGAAAATGTGCATGTGCAAATATGTCAGTCCGCAATTTTAATTTTTGTTCAAAATATGGGCAGCCATGGTTTAGATGACTGTTTGGAGTCTTTATTTGCGAAGCCCCTCCACAGCCTGCTTTTCAGTCGCAAGAACACAGATCCACTGGTTATTTTAAAATGGTTCCAATATATATCTAGCCTGTGGTTTTGGCCTCTGTGCTGAGTTTTAACGTCCGCAACAAACTCCCTTCCATGCAACGCATGGGGCAGGCAATGTCTATGACGATGTGTGAGCCTTCCATGTACCAACAACATTGTGCACAGAAGAAAGCTATCGCCATTTTTAAGAGGCTGGATGGCTAAGTAAGCAATTTAATGAAAACCTTGGAAATTTGGCTCCATACTGTACGCTAGTATAGGCATCTCCCTGTCTTTGGTAAATGAGAAGGGTCTGGGAGGCGTGACGTCTTGCAGCTGGAGCAGGACGGATGGATTTTGTTTAGTTTCAAAGCTCTGCAAGGGGATTATTGGTACAAATACATTTCACTCTCATGGAATAAACCAAGCAAAGGGGAAAAGATTACTGTCCTGTACTTTATGTTCTCAATAATCTCCTTCTGTCTGATCTCCTTACAGCCACCGTTTTGGCATCACAGGAGAAATCAAGAACCAGGGGGCATATTAGCAAGGGCTTCATCGCCGCTTTAGCGGCACTTTTTTTGCGATTTTTTTATCGCCCTACCAGCAAGCTGTCGCTAACAGGTGTTAGCGACAGCTTCCAGGCGAAAACGACTGGTTTGGGTGCCGCTTTGCATGTCAGCGATATTTATCGCTAATGACATGCAAAGGAGGCGTTCCCAACCTAACAGCGACTGAAAGCAGTCGCTAACATACCTATTGCCTATTAGCAATGCCCGTGAAGCGATAGAAAAACGCGCGCTAACCATGATTAGCGCTGGATTTTTACACCTGGTAGAAACCTGACTTACCCATTATAGTCTATGGGAGGTGGATTCTACGGTTAAGTCCCCACCTGCCTATTAGCGAGATTTTCCTTAGCGATGGGAATTTATCGCTGGAATTCTCGCGTTATTGCTGGGATTCGCCGCTATCGCTGGATATTTTATCGCATTGGAGATAAACGTTGCTAATAACATGTTATCTCCGCGATAAAATCCAGCGATAGGCGGCGATAAAAAAAAACGCGCTAAGCGCGGTTTGCGATAATTATCGCAAGTTGTTGCTAATATGCCCCTTGATTCCATATTTTTTTTGTTTCCTGCCTGTTTGTTTTCAGATTGTGTTCCCATCCGACTGGCACTGCAGCAGCCTAGTTCTGCAAATACTAGATGGGGACTTTGATCATTATTCAGTGTAATGTAGTGTGGAACAAAACAGCATCAAATAGATGTAAATGTTTCTGTTTGAGGGAAGGGCTGAAATAAATCACCGGAGAACAGCTGATCTGAAGAGGACTGAATACTTGCTACAGCCTTATTTATTATTATCTTGAAGTAAGCATTCCTTGGTGTAAATCAGCAAAAACCCAGAGTCTCTCTTCTTTGTCACAGTCCTTACATATGAAGTCTCCCACAGCCTGCAGACAAGCACCTCACTGCCCATAACGCATATCACTCAGTATTTAGGTCCAGAGACAACCCTAACTATCTCACCAATCTCAGACACTCCATGGCAGCTGCTCCCCCAGTGGCTCAGAGTCCATTCCAGGTTCTGATGCTTCTTACGTCTCAATGATGGACTGCTTTAGCTGTCTATGACAAGACCCGTTCTTTCCAAAACATAATATATACTTAGAGTGTGCTTTGGGTCATCCATCGCTCATAATTTGATGGATTTGTTGTCAATATCTGGTGTC
The DNA here is from genome assembly GCA_963921515.1 of Calotriton arnoldi. Classification (NCBI taxonomy): domain Eukaryota; kingdom Metazoa; phylum Chordata; class Amphibia; order Caudata; family Salamandridae; genus Calotriton; species Calotriton arnoldi. Next base: position 403,275 of record CAWUFW010013275.1, read on the forward strand.
TGCTTTTGTTTGTGTCGCTTTCTTCCCTATTCTTGTGTTTGTCCCACTCAGGAGCATTTCAGTCCTGCAGTGTTTTGATTGGATGGGCTGTATCCTTTCGCTGCTAATTCAATTAGACTGTTTTTTGAGATTTCATTTACCACTCTATGAGAGTGCACAGGTTTTCTTGCTCTCCCTCCCGCCTGTTTCAGTGCCCACCATGTGATGTCTTTTTGCTCCCCTTCCACTCCACTGTTCCCTATCCCATTTAACTTTTTTGTATTTATTTATTCAAGCGTCTAGAAGCTGCCAGTCTGCACGATTCAAGTTTTTTTTTTACACTTTTGAGCACGTTTAACCTTTTTTCTTTTAATTTACAGGTCTAACAAGGCCATCCACCATGCTAGTTTGATCAATTAAAAATGGCACCACAAGTGTCACAATTTATGTGTGTGCATGTCTCACATTGAATGCACACGCATTAGCAGCTTTACCAGAATGGGTCTTCTTTCATAGAACACTAATTACAAATTTGCCAACTATGCCCCAATGAGGCCATTAAAATATAAATGGCACAGCCAATAGTTCAGCCTTTTATTGCCAACATCTATGACTCTGGCAATGCCTGTCATCTTAGCACCACCTAAATGGATCGCATTACATCTGGACCTGATTGCAAAGACCGCTCTCACTTACTTCAACCTCACTCCTGCTACGTGTAGATGCCCCTGAATGTCTCTTTGATTGAAAAGAACACTCAGTATTTGGGGTCCACGTGGTGATAGCATTGAGGGCAGACATCCTTGTCTTTAAATTCCAGTAGAGAAATATCAAAGGGAACATCAAAGGGAAATATGGCTAGGCGGAGCTGATGTGTTTCCACCGGTAAACATCGTTTACCAAGCATGCGAGACAACGCATGCCATTACAACGCGGTCGTTAAAACAACCGCATTGTTACATCGCATACCATTACACCGCAAGTCAGAACAATGACTTGCTGTAGGGGGCAGATGGTGTTAGATTTAAAATCCAACACCTTCCCTACTGTTGCACAGACTGGAGTTGGAATAGTAAATTATACTATTCCAACATCCAGCGCCCCCCCTACAGCAAGTCGTTGTTCCGACTTGCGTTGTAAAGGTCTGCGATGTAACAACGCGGTCGTTGTAACGACCGCGTTGTAATGGCATGCGTTGTAAACGCATGCGAACTACCGTGTCATATTCGTTTCCACCGCAACTAAATATTATTAAGATGCCGTTTTGTAAAGGAAAATAATGACATGATGGATTTATATAAATTACTGCAGTGTACTACATTTGCGGAAAACGGTGTCAGCAATAATAAAGATGGGCAAGAAATTATCAGTGTACACGAATTGTGATGTGGATGGGTAACATGATGAGCATAAAGAGTACAATTTTTGTCATAAAGATATGGATAAAAACATTGTAATGAATATCATTTTTGAAATGATGTGAAGATGTAATAAATAAAAAATGCATGGTGTTCTGAAGCTTCGGCCCACGTTCCATTGACAAGATATTACTGACAGTAAAATTGCCCGAGACTTAATCCATCACTGAACTTGCCGTTTTCTCCAGGTCGATGTAATCACCATATTCAAATTTTTCTGGTTAGAAAGAAGGATAAAGTGGATTATAGGTATTACAGCACCAAAATCCCATGCATTTGCCCTTGTTGTGATCTTTTTCACCATACAAATTTGTCTAGATAACACCTGAAGGAATTTGGCAGAAAAATTGTGATGTGAAAAATTACCACACAATGTGTAATGTATATTATTCCAAAATTATGCCACAATTTGGCATGTTGTATAACGTGTTATTAAGGTGACCAAAAATTGTGATTTTATATATTGATCTTGAAAAAGATTTTTAACAGTCAAAGAATTAAACCCAGAAGTAACTTTCTGTTTTTTGATTTTAAAAAAAAAAAAAAAAAAATCTCCTCCAGAGAATAATAGATTGGGAAGCACCCAAAGAATAAATAAAAATGAAACACTAAGCTCTCCCGAACTCTTTGTCTTCCATTGTCACTTGGACTGTCTACTTACTCCCTAACAGGGCATTACGACTAACCAGACTCTGAGACTGGTTTATAGTTTGGCAGAGAGGCCGCTCCGTAGCAAAAAAGACGGAGTACCCTCTCTGCCAAACTGAAGATCCGCCGGCCTGATTTACAGAAGGGCGGACCCTCAGTATCTCCGCAATGGAGAGTACTCTCTGTTGCTGCCATTCTTCTTGACAGCCTGACAGAGCAATGGCAGTCTGAAGTATATCCATTCAGCCACACATACGATTTGGAGTGGTGGTCGAATGGTCAGTTTTCACTGTCCGTCACCGCTGGGTAAAACCTGGCAGTAAGGGGCAGTGAAAACTACATAATAACCCCCACACCATGGAAGACAACTCCAATGGTGTGAGGGCCATTAGTTTTTGTATTTTTAAAAACAAAATCCCGCTTTGGGATTTTGTTATTCAAAATACAAAAACATGTTACAAGTTTGACAGATGGTACAGTCATGTTAACGGAGCCATCCATCAAACTTTTAATACATTGATAAAAACCGCTGTGACAGCGGTTCCTGCCAATGGTAAGAGATGTCTGCTGGGCCAGCAGATATCTCTTAAGTATGGAGTACAGTTCTTCCATCAGGACGACAGAGTATTTTTACTGTTGCCCTGAAGGGGGAACTTACTGTACTTCGAACTACAAATCAGTCTCTGTGTGCACAAATATACTCTCGATCATGCTCAGTGGTCCATTAAAATAACTCAATATAGGCCAAGGGGCTTAAAATAGCTTATTTTTAATTCATGGGTGAAGGGAAAGAAATGGGCTATAGATTTGAAGATGCTCTCCAACATGAATGAGAAATCTACTTTAATGACTGCTAAGAATAATATTACAATTACTATTACTGTGTGTGGTTAAACTGCTACTTAGTGCTACTATGACCGATGGTACTCTAGAACAACTTGTGTCATTGCTATTGTTCCCACTACTACCATGTCTAGCATTACTACTGGTAAATCTATTATTACGATTTAACAATTGGGCATCGATGATACACCAATCACACTTTGTGCTGTCTTCTTTTGCCACATTTTTAAAAAAGTTTATGAGAAGGTAATTCTCAGTAAGAAACTTGATGTATAGATTTTTCTAAGAAATCTATCCAGTATTCAGTATATTCAATGAGTATGTTACTTGATGAGTCTAATGCTATGTAGTAGAAAGAATGGCCAGCGATGTCTCATGTTCTGATTGATAAGGTCTGTCTAATGGAACAGGAAATTCTGAGTTGACTTTTTTAAACAATTGCTTGACCTAAAGGAAGCTGACAAATCATCTTCTTTCAATGCAGGGATGACCTGTCAAGCCAGGACTTCATACACGGAAGATGAGATTCTCTGGGGCCATCGGTTCGAGCCCTGCATGAGCCTCGAGAAGGGCGCCTTTCGGGTCGATTACAGCCGGTTCGACAAGACCTTTGATGTCCAGACTCCATGGGGCAGTGCTAAGGAGATGCAAGAGATGGAGCAGGCTGATAATTCAACACTTAGCTTGTTCTGGGATAATATGGGCCATGCCTGTGTCACAGGAGGTGACATGAACATGGTGTCCAATGATATGAACATGGTGCACAATGATATGAGCATGATGCACAATGATATGAGCATGATGCACAATGATATGAGCATGATGCACAATGATATGAACATGGTGCCCAACGATATGAACTTGGTACCCAACGATGATGCCTCCCAAGACTACTCCAGGATGGGTTTTCCCAGCATTAGTGAGGAGAGGAGTGTGGAGTTTAACAGCAATGACATGGATGTTTGACAGTTTTGAGATATTCTTGTCAATGTGCCGGAGCATCAAAATGTAGTCAGACAATCTGGGCTATATTGCAGTACTCAGCTTCAGGGTACTGTCACTGTTATACAGTGCTATATATCGTGTCGGTGAGACAATGGTATTGAGCTGACATAACCTAAGCAACACAAACAGCAGCAAGATAGTTCAATGGGATGAGTTTCTGCCCCGACACCTGTAGATCACAGGTTTAAATCCCTACACATTTGACTCAGAATTTCATTGTCTGGATGTTAATGAAATGGGTACCTTTGAGAAGGGTATTAATAGCACCTGTTACTTAAGCTTAAGCGCCTATAAACAATTTTGTTTGTTTTGTACTTTATGTATATAAATAGTCACATTTTTTGTTCTTAGTAAGTGTATACCTCTGTAGAAAGCTTGGAAATCTGAATTCGGTATGCAATACTGAATAGAAATATAGTTTTTCCTCTAGGGACCCACATAGACAATATCATTCGAGCCTCCTTTTCAAAGGCTCCCAGACGACTGTATGAGATGGGATCTTATTCAACATATGCATGTTAATGCCAACCTTTGTAATCAATTACATTTTTTGATTTTTTCTCTTATTTTTCACTGCCTATCCTATTCATACCTTCTTCCAGGACAGCCAACTTAAATTAATGTGCTCCAAAAATAGGGTCTCTTCTGGGGTAGAATGCCAAAAAGGGTCTGTAGTTTTAGACACATAGAGGCAGGATTGAAGATTGGCAGTGGACAAGTTTCAGCGAATGGCTGTAGTGATGTTGGTAGGTTTTCTCAAGTTGCTTCCCATGAGAGCATCAACAGTTTTTAGTGCGCTTGTTATTAATTTTTGAACACCGCAATATTGCACAACTATGTTCTGTAATTTCAGAAAGCCAAAGTAGGTGGTGGGAACCTTTATAAGATGGACCTGGTGTTTTATATGATGGGCCTGGTGTTTTATATGATGGAACTGGTGTTCTAGTGTCTTTGGCTTGCTGAGATTTCTGTTTATTTCATTACACAGAAGATGATTACAGAGCAGGTCATGTCTTTACAAAGAATCTCCATCATGAACTCCTACATTTTTTAACTTAACATTACCTTATCTGCCCCTACAGACTTGCTACAGTGAATTCCTATGTGACATATACTAAGCTAAACCTAATATATCCCTTACTCTAATTCTTAATCTAACCTTCATCCTAATTCAAACCATAACTTTAACTTTACCATTATCCTAACTCTTAACCATAGATTGCATAGTCGCTGATGGTAGTTATTGAAACTTTAAGCATATATAGTCAAGTGATTAACCCTTTGCTAAAGATTAACTTGTCCCCTTTTCCTTCTTTCTGAATATCTCTCAGCATCTTTTCATCCTGTTTCCTACTCTACCCTTACTTGCTGTCTGCCTTCCTATTTCTATCTCTCCAAACCATTCTTTCTTCTACATGGCACTTCCAAATTCCTGCATTGTGGCTGTCCCCCCCCTCCCTTTCATGACATGCCTTCCAAGCTAGTGATTTAGAGGCTATTACCCCCTCTCACGAACACTTCCAGGAATTCTTGTTGCACCACTCTTGCATATGACTCTCAAATGTCTGTTTACTTTATGCCTCTGATTTCTCAACACTGTTTAACTATCTTGGTTCTTTCTGTCATACTGTAAGCCGTCTGGGTTATGGTTGAGCTATACAACTGCTGAAAATCAAAAAATAAACCTTTGCTGTAACCCTATGTTTCTCCATAATTCCGCTCTTTATCCTGCCTTAATTGTAATGCTTATTGTAAGCCTTTAACAAGTAAGAAATTATCCTTTTGACCCCAGTGGTTAAGAAAATGAAATACTATAATGACTTACATGAATTCTTACCAATAATGAAGTTTGGTTGTGGTGTGTTCTCTGTAAAAGTTTTCTCTTTTATGGATTTGCTGACATATATTAATCCCAAAATATTTTAGCATTTCATTTGTACAATGAGAGTGTGCAGGATATTCTGAAATATAAAAACATGTGGTGCTCATCTAAGCCTTTATAGCAGAAGATATGTTATTTTACTCGCCTTCCAACTGGGCTCAAAATTGTTTTCCATCTCAATTAGCCGGTTGTGGTGAAACTGTTAGTCTGTTTTACTGAAAACAGCACAAACAAGCAGATTGCGATTGAAACTGTCATTGTTGACTGTGGTAGGTAATTTGGAGCATAGCAATGTCTGATAAACTAGGAGAACCCAAGAATGCTGTTAATCAAATGAAAAAATACTGCAAGTTCATTAGAAATGCACTTGTGCGCCTAACAGGCAAACACATTTTCAGTAGATATGTCCCCTTCACCACTGGGTAGGCCCATTGCAGGTGGGCAGGACTCACAAATCTTTCTGTCCGCTGGTGCATGATTGCCATCCAGAGAAATGTTGCATGTGTGTGGATTTGCATGTGTCAACATGGACCAGTATTGTTATACCTTTTAGCAATCAAGCTTAAGCAGCATGCTGCACAGTCTAAATGTTTTGGAAGCCTAACCTTAGTATGTTCTATATGGAGAGGGGCTCTGTTCCTTATTGGACCAGTTATCAACATTAATTGCTGGCTTTTAGCATTTAGTCACTCCAGCTTCCAAAGCTTTTAGAGCCTATGTTCTAGTTGAAGAGTGACCAACAACACTTTTGACCCCACTCACCATGCACATTGTGTCTTGCTTGTCCCTTTTTAGGTCGAGCCTGGCAGTGCGCCTGCACTGTCTACAAGACATGCTGTGTTAACTAAAAGGACTTTGATCCCGCCTGCTCCTTACCATAGGTTAACTCCAGCATCGCTCTTCTTTGCTGCCTCCTAATTGGTTTGCACACCCCATACATCACTTCCGTTTGTAGCTGAGGAACACTGCTCAACTACAGATTAATTCCGCTTGATTAGTGGCCGTCCGTTTGAATGCAGGTACTATTTCTTCAACCCCCTCCCATTCCTCCCATTCCCCCTGCCCTCTTTGCCATTGTATGCTTCTCTCAACGCCTGCAGCCTCCGGCTCCCAGTCACTTTGGTACCAATCGCTTCACGATCCCAGAGCCTATGGTGCCAACCCTTCTTAGAACCCAGACCACCCTGTCTAAGGACATGTTGATGGGCCACTGGCGGCAGCAGCATGTGACTTTTTGTTGAAAGGTTGAACACGAAGTACCTCGAGCCCTCCCCAGTAATTTGCATAGATGTTGAGTCTTTACTCAATAGAAATCAAATCACACCCCTTTTATGTCAACTCACAACACTTTAAGCATCTCTGAGTGCATCTCAGAACTTTGGACAGTGCAAATTCTTCCTTTTAACTATATCACATTAAGTGCACTTGTTGCAAATCAGATTTTTAAAAAACAAAAAAAGAATATGTTTCTGAAAAACCATCTCCAAAATGTTCCAGAACTGGTAATGTATACCAGTATCAAATGCAAGGAAACATTGATGTGGTCATCTTTGTACGTCAGTCGGATTGTTCTTTTAGGGTGAAATGTGTTGAGTTACAAAAATTCTGAAATGTTATGTAATCCCTGGTTTGTAAAGATCAGTTTGTACATATACACCTTCACCCCCTGTAAACACTACCCTGGGTAGAGGTCGAGAATGCAAGATGAGAAGTTACAGAGAGAAGAGACCTGAGGTGGCTAATTTGAGCTAGGTGTGGTCCTACACAGCTTCTTAGGGAACAGTACCATACCAAGCCAACATGCCTTCTAATATCAGAACATTGGCATGTTGGGAGCTCCATTGAAAACAATGGAGTCTTCTGGGTTTCTAATGGCCGGTAGAGGCCCGGAGCTCCAACATTCCAGTGTTTGTCGTTCACAGCTGTTTAGTGAACAGAGGCCTCACTGAGTCTAAGGGGATTTCATTCCTTTTGGGCTCAGTGAGGCCTTTGTTTTATTTGTAGGAACATTCTGTCTTCTAGTGGCGGAATTTTCTAATAGCCTTATAGCCCTCCGTAGCTGGGCTATACCGGCATTAAAGTCCAGCTACCTTGTTAAAGGCTTTCACCTTCGGCTCGGGCCTTTAATGCTAGAGTGGGCCTTTAATGGATTCAAGCTAGCCTGGCTGATGAGGGTTGTTAGCCCGAAACCGGTCCCAGGATGCTTGATTCCGGTCCAGGGAAGACATGGCTTGGCAGTTCGGTCTGGACTGTTCCCATGAGGCCCAGGGTCAAGACTGATTTGCATATAGCTGTGTCTGAACTGGGGTGGCAGAGTGAGCTAAAGAATGATGATGGATTCAACCCAGATCTGTGACTGGGGGTGAGTGTTTGAAAAGTTTCAGCACTCCGTCCATCATCTCCTTGTGTTTGCTTTGTTCGGGCCTTTAATGGCCAGTAGAGCCTGCTACGGCGGGCTATAAGGCTATATTAGAACAGATTCAACGCTCTTGGCAGGACACAGATCCATGAAGTCTTAGAGACACCCATCACTCAACTCTACCCCCCTCCCCCCACGAGTCCAGGTCTCCCTTTCATATAGCCAACAGTAACAACTAATAGGCATTCACATAGTAGAAAGTCAATTCACCACAGAAGTGCCCAGACCGTAGACCACCATTTCGATCTTTCTCTTCTTGAATGGTTCCCATAGTAGGAGAAGCGATCTGGTGTGAGATCCTGCATTCAAACAGTACATCATCAATTTCCACATTATTCAAACCTACTACCCTCATGCTGCACATTCCACAACAATACTTCCATGACCATCATCGACCGCAAACTTCCTGACCACATGTGGATCGGTGGGGTGGGGTGGATACTCTTCCAGTGAACCACAATTGTATGCTAGCATCCAATAATTTTTAGGCATCCCTGCTAAAGATTCTGGTTTCAATCCCTGAATCACCGGGGGTTGGTCCATCATAGCCTGGTACCCTAAAGTCCACTTAATGTGACTTATCACCTCCTTCCAGTAAGGCTGGCTCATTGGACACGACTGCCAGATGTGCAGTTCATCCACCTGCATTCCACATTTTCTACATCATTCACCCTCCATCATGTTGGATACATATGCTTCAGTTTGTCTGAAGTCAAATCAAATACCAATGGAACATTACCTTTTGCATCTTTTCCCATTCAGTGAACTGAAACTCAGGTTAGAGAAATCTTTTCTTAGCCTATGCCACCAGTTTCTATACCCAGCATATTTCCAAATCTTTTCATATAGGACCAGCCAAATCCCACAGCAATGCGTGTCAACAGGTTGTGTATGTTGGAGATCAAATCCTTGGGTGAGAATGATGAGAATGTTGCAAAACGTGTCTCAAACACTGTTAAGTCTCTGGTGCTTGCAATCCTATTTATTTATTTATTTTGTGTTTTATAGAGCGCGAACTTGACCCGTTAGGGTATCAGAGCCCTTTACAGGATTAACAAGTTGTATACAATAGACTTAGGAGGGGGGGGGGGGGGTGGAAACATTTGGAATAAAAACAGGTAAATACATTTTATAAGAACCAAGAGGTCCAAGATCCCAGGGTGGGATGCCCGGAGGTGCCGGGTGGATAGCATCCGGATAGTCCAACGTGTGGCAGTAATAGGCGGTAGAACAAAGTCGCTGAGGTGATTGTAATGCAAGAGTTAGGAGAGGAATTTGCCCATTAGGAAGGTTTTGGCCTCCTTTTTAAAGTGTGCCAGAGACGGAATTCTTCTAATGGTGGGCGGGAGTGAGTTCCATATTCTTGGTGTGGCCCCAGAGAAGGCCCGATTGGATGGGGTTTTTTTTCCGCAAGCGTGCTGGTTGGAGCAAGAGGTCTCTGGCGGACCGAGAGTTTCTGGCTCCTCCGGATACCACGAGTTTCTGGGCGAGAAATGCAGGGGAATTAGAGTTTAGAGCCTTGTGAGTGATATAAGCCAGTTTAAGTTGGATTCTGGCCTCGAGAGGAAGCCAGTTCAGAGCTTTCAGGTGTGGTGAGATGTGGTCGAATTTCTTTGAACCTGTTAGGAGTCTGGCAGCAGCGTTGAGGCAGGCTTTTAATGGGGCCAGGGAGATCTTGGGTAGACCCGAGAGGGTAGAGCATCCATATTCCAGTCTAGAGATGACTAGTGCCTGGATTGCCATTTTTAGGTCGGGAGTGTCAAGGAAAGGTTTCAGATTTCTTAGGTAGCTCGGGTGAAATCTGGCTGTTTTAGCCATCGAGTTGATGTGGCCACGCATATTCAAGCTGCAGTCTAGGGTTATTCCAAGGGATTTGGCAGAGTCCACTATGGTCGGTGGGCAGTTTAAAGCTGTGATCGCCTTAATCCATTCCTGAATGTCAGGGTTGGTTTTGGGTGGGGAGATTAGAAGAAATTCTGTTTTTTTTGCGTTAAGTTTGAGCTGGTTAGAGGTGAGCCATTGGACAGTCAACTTCAAGGCCTCATTCAGGTAAAGAGTCTCCTCAGGAGAAGAGATTTTGATGTAGATCTGGGTGTCGTCGACATACATGTGGTAGGAGATAATGGCGGTGCGTAGTACTTCTGCTAGCGGTTCGAGGTAAAGATTGAAGAGGGTAGGGGACAGGGTTGATCCTTGGGGGACTCCAACCATGATCGGAGAGGAAGCGGACAAGTTACCGTTGATTAGGAATTTCTGTGAGCGGTTCTGGACGAAGGACCTAAACCATTCAAGAACTGGGCCATCCAGTCCCATCCTGAGTTTGAGGCGTTCAAGGAGTTTTTCGTGGTTGACCGTATCGAAAGCTGAGGATACATCTAGGAGGATTAGGAGACAGGTTTTGCCTTGGTCAAGGGCTTGGAGGGCATCATCCACGATGTGGAAAAGGGTGGTTTCAGTGCTGTGCCCAGGCCTGAACCCGGATTGGAATTCGTCTAGTAGGTGGAAGTTGGTGATGTGTTGGCTCAACTACTGTTGCACACATTTCTCCAGAACTTTAGCTAGGAGTGGGATATTAGATATAGGTCTAAAGTTGTCAGGGGAAGCAGGATTCAGCGTAGGTTTTTTTTAAGATGGGGATGACTTGGCCGGCTTTAAGAGAGTCAGGTATCGACCCCTGTAGAAGGGAGGCGTTGATTATTGCAGTCCAACTAGGAATGATAGCTTGAGAGGCGGCGACTAAACAGTTAGAGGGGAGTGGGTCATTAAAGTGGTTGTTCAAGGTTTAAGGAGGATAGAATTTTCGAGATGGAATGTTCGTCATAAACTTTGAAGTTGGACCAGTGCGCTTGGTTTTTGGGTGATGTCTGGGGGGGCAGCGCGGAGAGATGAGGCAGATCCGGAGGGGGTTGGGAGTAGGTGGCGGATCTGAGTTCGTTTCCTAGGGCAGTGATTTTGTCGGAGAAGGAGGAAAATTCCTTGCATGATATTAGAGATTTGGGTGTTTCTTTAGAGGTTTTTGCCAGTTTGTTAGATTGGTGTTTGACCATTTCGAAGAGCTTGCGAGGTCTGTTCTTGGCATTCCCCAGTTCTGTTCTGAAGAATTATTTTTTTGAGTTGAGGATGTTCCTATTATAGGCATTTCTGGTCTGGCGGAGAAGTTTTAAGTGGGCGGCTGAAGGGTGCTGTCTCCAGTTTCGTTCTGTCTGCCGGAGGGATCTCCTCTCATTGTTGAGTGATCCGTTGAACCATGGGTTCCTGTCTTTGATTTGGGTTCTTTTTAGTTTTAGCGGAGCAAGATCATCAAGAATGTTAGATCTAGTTGTGGAATAATGTTCAGTGAGGTTGTTGACCATTGTGATATGAGGGGGGGGAGGGTCAGTCTCGCAGCGAGCAGCCAGTTTCCTGTGATCAAGGTTCTTGGTGTCTCTAACCCAACGTTTTGGAATCACAGGTTGCGGTGCCCTTGTCTTGTGGGTGCCAGGTAAATGGAAGGTGATAGCGTGGTGGCCAGACCAGTCGCATGGGGCTATAGAGATAAGCTTAACCGCTGATTCCTTAGCGATGATCCAGTCTAGAGTGGCGCCTTTTGAGTGTGTTGGGAGTGTGCAGGCTTGGGTAAGGGCTTGGTCGGCCAGGAGGTCTTTGATGGCGTTGACCTGAGGGTCCTTGAGGTTGTTCCAGTGCAGATTGAAATCACCAAGGAAAATGTCTTTAGAGTTGGGGGAAACCTTGGCTGTGATGATTTCCATGAGGTGGTCAGTGAAGGTGTCATTCATGCCTGGGGGGTGGTAAAAGATGTGCAGTCTACACAGTTGGGTGGCGTTGCTGCATATGGAAAGTGCAAGGTATTCGCAGGAGTCTGTGGGGTCTGCCAGAAGTTCAGTTACGAGGAGGTTAGAGTGGTAGATGCAGGCAATGCCTCCCCCTTTTTTTTAGATTGCCTGTCCAGCCTTGCGATGTTATAGTTGGGAGGGACTGAGAGGTCTAGGCAGGGAGATGAGGATTCATTGAGCCAAGATTCGGTCAGGATTGCGAAGTCAGATTTTTGACTCAGGATGAGATTGGCGACGTCAGCGGCATGCTTTACTGCTGAGTGGCAGTTAATTAGGAGGCCGGACAGAGGGGGGTCGGGGTGAGTGTCGTTAGTTGGGGCGGAAAAGGGTACTAGCGCTAGGTTGCTATCAACAACTATCCTATAGTTCTGAGATAGTGCCCAGTCCCTTATTTGAAAGTAATGCAGACTTTTTGTTCCGCCTACTAAGAATTCCTGTTTACATATATCAAATGACTTGAGTTTCTCCCACTAAAACGCCCGAGCTTCGACTCGTTTTGGCAGTACCATCATTATGAGGCTAAATGGCTTTTCCTCCAATGTCATCCATTTGTTTCTTACCACCCTCCATCCGCCATTCCACTTCCAACCGCTTGCCTATCAAGGTCAGCCGATGTCATCAGGTTTCAGCTCTTTCAGTCCACTCCAATGTGAAGGTTGGTCCATCATGCAACCAAAATACGATCCAGGCATGGGGAGGCATCAGGAAGGTCATTGCCTGAGCACTGTAGCTGCCTCGCCGTAAGGCACAGTCCCAACAGTGTTTTTGGTTAAAAAAAAAAAAGTCACATATTTCTGATCATCATTAGCTGTTGTCAACTGCTAGTTTCTGAGACCTGCTCCCTGCATACTCAGGGCCTTATTTATGAGGCCTTGCGACAGTTTCTCGCTTCCATTGTGTCACTTTTTGTGACGCATCGGCGGCGTAAAACATGCCCCTGTTGCGCCCTATTTACCAAGTGATGCATCTAAGCAGATGTGTCACTTTATAAACCCCTGCACTTCAGTATACCTATGTCAGGTATAATGTATGCGGGAGGGCGTTCCCACGCAAGTAAGCCTCGTAGAAGTGGCGCAGTGAAATATATGAGATTTCATTGCGCCACTTCTAAGACGCAAATGAAGACTGACGCAGGAACATTTAACATGGGACTTGCCCATGTGTATTGACCCATTGCTGGAGTTGCGTCACTTTTGTGACACACTCTAGCAATGCGTCATTTTTGCGCCTACAGATACGTCAGAAATACTGACGTATCTGTAACTCCTTGCGACATGATGCATCATACTGTAAATATGATGCATCATTGGTGTCGCAAGGAGGGCGCAATGAAAAGTGACGCATTGCTGTTTTCGCGCAGCGATGCGTCACTTTTCATAAATGAGGCCCTCAGAGTACTGTGCGTCAACCGGGAAGGTATCATACACCATAACGTCACTTTCAAAAGTATATTTTTTACGACTGATTTAGGAAAAGAGTTACTTTCATAAACTTCTTTTAAGCCAAAAATCTGTTGCTATTTGTACCATTACTTTTGAATTAAGTAGATATACAATTGTATGTTGACTTATTTAACATGTTACATGCCACCTCACCCGATTACTGATTTTGCTGCTCAGAATAGTACTTACCGCTGAGGAAAAAATGGGGAAAATAGCATTCCCTCACGAATACCCAACATGGTGCAAATTAGCAGATTGGTGTTACTTAGCACAGACAAAGAAATGCCCAGTTCAGTTTGAGTAGTCAGGCCAAGGGACTCCGAGGAAGACAGAGAGAACTGACCCTTCTCTCGTGTCAGGTTATGCATGATACTTTTTGATAAGGACAGAGAAACTCATAGGACAATAAACGATTGAAATATCATTACAAAAATCTAATTTTAGTGATGCATGATCTGTTTCCTTCAAATCCAACACAGCAGTAAAGGAAAGTAGAAAAAAAGAAAGAAAAAAAGAAAATAAGTGCGATATTCCATGAGATTCATCACACACAAAAGAAACCTCGGAGCAGAGGGCCAAATACTGCTTTTGCAGTTGTGTTTTGCAATCCTTTGGAAGTTCGAATTTGATAAACCTAATGGGACAGAACTGACGGTTTCCTGCAGATGTCTCCGTCTCTGCCTCCGTCTTCACCCTGACAGCACAGGTGCAAAATAGGCTCCTTGACTTTAGCACTGGATGTTTAAGTCTTTTTCTCTCAACGTCGACATGCGGCACCGCTGAAGGTAACGGCGAGGCCCATCTGGTGTTATCTGTGCTGCCGGATGCGCCACTGCAGATTCCTGTTTTGCTCGTATTGTAGCGCTGAAAGGTTAAATGGGTGGTTTGTGTCACTTCTGTCTATTGTTGAACATAAAATCTCACCCTTTCACCCCACTCGTCCTTGCTTTAGAACTCTACAAAGGTGACATGAGCCACTTCGTCCTCTTGTCTTGTATTATGTTCATACATGGGTTCAAGTCTTTCACACTTACTAAACTCGTTCTAAAAAAAGTTCTGCCCAGGTGTTACTGATATTGTTCAGCTACTGACAGGTGGACTCCTGAGTTTATTTTGTAAATTCAACGTTTGCATGAGCAAATATACACATGTATATTCCCAGAACAACTGCAAATGCACTTGCTACTTTTTTTTCTCAATAGGGATAATATTTTTGCTCATGATGAAATTCCTTTCCCATAAATCTTAACAATTTTAGGGGTGATCTTACTTGTTCTGATCCTCCTTTCTCTGACATGATTATATCCCTCACTATTTCTATGGCAAAAATGGCTTGGGTTTAAGTTTGTTAAAAAACACAACTATTACCAAGATTTATTAAAAACCTGAGCTGGCGCAAGGTCATACAAAGTTACAGAGAGTATAAACTTTCCAGCATAAAATTATTTGTGTTGGAGATGTGAACTTTTGTGGCTTTTTGCGTCACTTTGCATGAAGGTGGTATTAGTGGGGTGTAACTTGGGCAGATAAGAAGATAACACCCAATGATTTTGACACAAAATAGGCAGACCAGGCCTTGCATCAAACAATAACACCTCCTTGAAGCAGGTGTTAACAAGCATTTGCAATGAAATAGGCCTCGCATTACTGAAAGCTTGAGTTATTGGCGTTGCATTATTAATTGCAACGCCAGTAGGTCAAACTTTCAGTAATGTGAGACCTATTGCATTGCAAATGCTTGTTTAATCTTGATATTACCTCCAGGATCCTATGACATTCTTCAGCAGGCCAGTGGCCTGTAGAAAAGGGCCTAAATGTTCCTCCTTCAGATGACGACATGGATGGACGCTGCATTTGTTTGTGATGGGAGGGGGGAGGGTGTGCGAGCGAGGAGTCAAGTATGGCCAGAGCTGGCCAACCAAAAGAATCAGTTGGTGATGTCCGCTGGGAGGGAACCAAGCACCGAAAAGCTAGACAGATGCACAATATTAACCAACCAGAAAAAAGGAATTTTAAAAGGCAGCCCAACTAACCAACCAAAAGTGGTGGGCGTGTCCATAGTCCCCAATAGCCCATATACCGAATACAGCATGCCTCGCAGAGCAGCGCATGCGCTGCCCAGGCTTGACCTAAAAGGGGGAAATGCTTTAAGTTTCCAAACATTGCATGTGTGCTGCAGTGCATAGCACACATCCAATGTGTAGGATGCTTCAGTGTTTGTCCAGGCATTGGAATTTGCACTAGAAGTGTATGTTTCTAACACAACTCTTCTACTAGACAGTTCTCACTCACCACTGCACTTCAGTGCGACACTGTATATCACAAGGGAGCCTTTCGGGGCGCCAGTGCAGTGAATAACAACAGCAGCAGGCCATAAATATGGCTCTGTGCTGTTTTCTCTCCTTTACGCAATACAGGAACTCTGGGGGGCAGATTTACAAACCCCTTGCGTCACTTTTGTGCTGCCGTCACGTCACTTTTTGTGACGCAGCGGCGGCGTAAACAATGCGCCACATTGCGGCCCATTTACAACGCGACGCATCTAGGGAGATGCGTCACCTTTTAAAGCCCTGTGCCACATTATACCTGCGTCAGGTATAATGTATGCAGGGTGGGCGTTCCCACGCAGGAAAGACCCGTAGAAGTGACGCAGTCAAATCTACAAGATTTCACTGCGCCACTTCCAGGACGCCACTGCATCAAAACCTTACGCCTGCTTGGAGAAGGCGTAAGGAGTGACCAGCGCAATAAGTATAGGCCTCCCCATGCATTGCTGGAGTTGCATCATGCTTGCAACACGACTCCAGCAATGTGTGACTTTTGCACCAACAGATGCGTCAGAATTTCTGACGCCTGTTCATCCTTGCACCATTGTGCGCTGTATCGTAAATACGGTGCATCCATGGTGGGGCAAGGGTTTTGCATGGAGGCGCAGGGAAACTGACGCATCTCTACAGATGCGTCAGTTTCTTGTAAATCTGCCCCTGGATGTTGTGCTGTGACAAAAACTAATAAAACGACTCATATTTGTGGCTCTACATAAACTATAAGAGCTTTCCTACCATGATACACTGACTCCGTACATCTAAAGGGTACACTTACACAAAAAACTTTGTGTAAGTTAATCTTTTTATCTTTTTGTAGGTGTGAAACCGCTTTATGCAAAAGTCAAAACTGGTCATAAAAAGGATGTTTGCAAGAGGAAGATATACTTCGATATACAAATAGCATAGGGATTCGAGCCCACTATAATTTATGCCTTCCTCAAAGTAGTCAAAATTCAGGCCTCAATGTGTTGCAGATGTGGTGGTGATCTGCCTCCTGTACCGCCAGGTAGATAACGTAGGGACAGCAGTCTAACTCAACCTCTCTGCAGAGTATGCCAACCTGGACCAGACATGCTACACAGGTGTAAATGGCAGGTGCAAACTTTTCATGACCTTCATCTCTTCTCAAAGGAAGAAAATACAGGGTGGTGCTGGTGTAATGATGTGGGTAGCATGGAAAAGAAAACATGAAGAGCAAAAACAGATTCTGAAAAACAAACTCTAAAAAGTGACTACCAAAATATCTGCTTTCAATAAATATTTCTCTATAAAAATTTCTACCAGCAGCTAAAAACGCTATCATTCACATGCCTCTTAATATGCTAGGACTGGAGTTAGAAAGTATAATTACCCCACTGAAATTTTATGGGAAGAGATTTAAACTTAAAATATAGTGCAAGTTTTTGTAAGGAAATTATGTGCGGCAAGTCGAGATTTTGGCAATCTGTATTTTGCAGTCTAGTTTGTGTGCAAAATATGTTTTTGCAGTATTTGTTTATATACAAATTTTATATTTGTTTAGTATAGAATTCATGACATACCATAGAGTACTCGTTTCGGTGGGTTGGCCTTCGGAGCTTGGTATTGGTGCCCTTCTGCCAGTGCTTAATTTGTTAAAGAATAAGTGCCAGGCCCAAAGTTTTCCTTACAAGCCTGCTGCGGGCGCGATTGAAGGTCGTGGTGCCAATTACCTAGGCTGTGTTATCTTGATTTCACCTTATGCCCCTTCAATATACTACAAGACATTCCCTGCTTCCAGATCTCACCTTTGCAGACTTTCATTTCATCCCTACGTTGTACCTGGTTTCCAGTGTTTTCTTCGTTCCTTTCCCTTTTCTGTTTTTATGGTCTGGCTTGACAGCGTACCTGTCTCCTGACAATTATCTGAGCATAACCAGAGAGGGGCTTTGGATCCGCCCACATATTGGGAGCCAGGAGTACATGTTTTGATTGGGCAAAAGCTCTGTGCTTCCAAAAAAAGTGCTTGCCCTTCACACAGCTGTGATCCTTTTATTAGGTCGAGCATCAGCGCATGCGCTGTCTGCAAGACCTGCAGTGATCTCTCTAAAGGAGTGTAATCTGTCATTCTAGCATGCTTCCTGCAATTGGTTAATTTGCGAGTCGGTTTTTGTTTCATTGCTCCTTATTTGTAAGCGCTCCGAAACATCATTTCCGGTTTTTCGAGAGGAGCACCGGCCAATTACAGTCCCCTTACACTAGTAAGTGTCATTTGTTATTTGGGGACTTCTTGTTTATTTAATTTAATGCTGGTGTGTGGCACGGCGCATTTTCACTTTACAAAAGCTAACTGCTGTCCGCTTTTATTTGTTTATGCACAGCTGTGCACGGCGCGCTTTCGGTTTACCTACGGTTGCCGGCTGCTTTTAGTCAACAGTGTGTTTTGGCTGCGACATTTATAGTATGCAGCGTTTTTTTTAGTTTTTTTTATCAGTGCCCTCTGCACGTCGTGTTACTGGGGTGATTTATTGCATTGTGTAATGCTAAAACCCCTCGTTCACGGCCTCGAGAAAAACTTTGCACTTCTACAAGGATGAGAACCCGGCGCAGTGTATTTTCTAAGGTTACACATTCTTAATTAAATGAAGAGCATGGTCTTGTGGCTTGCTTCTAGCTGGCTATGTTCACTTGCTGGAAAGCAGAGTCTTGTTTACAGTGTTAGAAGGTGATCGGGCAGGAAACTGCTTTAGACATGCTTAATAATAGTTCGTACTTGCCCATTCTTTGTTTATTTGCTGCACACTTTTCTATTCAGTACTTGGCAAGCTACATATGTCAGTAATATGTGAAATTATTCCTCCCGCATATTTTAATTTAGGTATTTTAAGAGGCTGATTACATTCGGCGTTTACCAGAGGAATGCATTTATGGCCGTAGCACAGAAAATAATTGGGAGACGTTAAACCAGGCTATGCGGTGGGTCACTGAACTTCTTGGTCAAGGTCTCGCATTTACAAAAGTTAGAGCTATTGGCATTGTAAATGACAATGCCTTTTATTTATGTGTTCATTAACAAAACAGAAAAATAAAAGGCATTGTCATTTACAATGCCAATAGCTTAAACTCTAAAAATGCGAGACCTATTGCATTGCAAATGCTTGTTTATCTAGCTGACTAAGGATGAACTTTCAGAGGAACACATGGCATTGTAATGCTTTTAAAGTGTCTTAGATAACTAGATAATTTATGATGTTTTTCTCTGGCAGCAGCACAGGTGGGAGGAGGTTAGTCTTTATTAACCCACATGGATTTTTAAGTCTGGCCTGACAATGCAATTGTCACCTTACCTTATAATCTGCACTAATATTCTACAGTGCTTTGCTGCCACACAAATGCACATCCATTCCTGTGCAATGTACTTGTAATGGTTCATATTACCATACCACACTCCTTTAAAGCCAGACGTAATGGCATTGCCAGTGCTTGTTCTTTCTCATGCTCTGGATCAAAGGCTGTTGAAACAAAATAGGCTTGCAGGTGAGCACACCTGCAATCACAGGATCAAACTAAGTGGCATATGTACAAGCCCCTATCGCCACCACAACCTCACTTTTATCGACGTTGTGGTGTCGATAGTGGCTTAGCCTTATTTACAAGACAGCGTTAAGCCACTTAACGTGGCTTAACGTTGCCTTGTAAATAAGGCCACTTTCACCGTATGCCTAGCGTGAAAGTGGTGGTCAGTGGGTGATGCGTTGGGCGTTCCACCACAACACCCATTGATTTTGACACTGCCCCCTATGTACAAGTGCAGCGTACATAGGAGGCAGTGCCAAAATTAAGACCAGGTTAAACCTGGTCTTAAGTTGGCGGAACGGGGAGAAATGCATTATTTCTCCTCGTTTTTGCTTTTTTCATGTGTGCTGCCTTGTGCAGCACACATGGAACAAGCAAAATGCCATGGATTGTTTATGTACAGGAAGATCCCCCTTTCTGTACATAAACAATCTTAAAAACAAAATGCCATTTTGTGACTTTAATGTGTGCTGCATTAAGCAGCACACATGAAAGTGACAGAATGGCATTTAAGGATTGTTTATGTGCAGGAAGGGACACCTTCCTACACATAAACAATCCTCCCCTGCAGGCGGACACCCTTGCACTATGGTGCCAGGGTGCCTGCATTGGCGCTACACTGCTAAGTGTTGCGCCATCGCAGGGGGAAATGCAAGGCTGCACCATATTGTTGTAAATATGGTGCAGCCTTGCGTTTCAGAAGTGGCAGAGAGGCGTTAAGCCATGACGGCTAACGGCTCACTCCGCCACTTCCTTGTACATATCCCCCTCAATATTGCCCTCCCTACTGCTAACATATTTGTACAGCCGATATAGCCTGTGCACAACACAAACAGACTTGTCAACTTGTAAATACATTTCAGAGCCTTGAATGAGCCTAACTAAGAGGCACTCTGCCGTCCACCAAGCCCACCTCCCCTCCCCCACCCCGCAGAAAAAAACCACAAAGAGTCGCTATTAGACCTTGCACCATTGGCGTGGGTCTCCCTTCCATTTTTCACTGTTGTCTCCTCCGTTTTGCTGGTGTTAGATGCTCTGGGCGCTGTGCCACTGCCCTGCAGTGCCACAGCGCAGATGCTCCCTGTGTAAATATGACGTGTGAATTGGTATATCCCTGATTGGCTTATTTGGTTTACATGTTAGTCCCTAGTAGCGTGGCCTGTGAGTGCCCAGGGCTGGTAAACCGAATGCTGCCGGTGGGCCTGCAGCGCTGGTTTGCGTCACCCACAGAAGCAGCTTGTAAAGTGTGTCTCAGACCTGCCACTGCAGAGTCTGCATGCAGTCCCGAACTGCCATCTTGGCTGTGAAGTGCACCCACTTCCCAGCCCCTGAACCTTCCCTTGGCATCATGTAAGTCACCCCTATGGCAGGGTGCTTTCTATGTGTAAGGTAGGACATGCCTTGGTGTGTATAGCATGTCCTGGTAGTGAATTACACCCAATTTCGTTTTTCACTACTGTAAGGCTACCTGTTCCCCATAGGCCAGGATGGGCAGTGTGGCTATTACATCCTATAGTCCTAACTGACCCCAGGAACATGGTAGAAAAACGAATTTAGTATGCCTGAGCTCAGAATATTAAAATACATCTTTTAGGAAAGTTTATTTTTATATTCTGTGTTTTAAAATACCACTTTTAGAAAGTAGGTATTTTTTTGCCTAAGCCTTCCAGTGTGCTCTGCTGTTATGTGTATTGGCTGTCTGGTTTTGGAGGGACAGGGCAGGCTGAGCCAGACCTGGGTTGAATAGAGAGATCTGTGTTTGGAGTATGGGGAGGGGTAGCCCCTTGACTTGAATAGGGCTGTGCCTGGCAAGGTGAATGATGGCTCCACCTCCTACTGTGCGTCTGTTAACAGACCCCCTCTTCCTGAAAGGAAGGATGCAGCCTGGTAAACAAAGTGCTCCAGGACTGAACAGAACTGGTTCTGGCTAGGCTCAGTGACTTGTAGCTTTTGAGAACAAAGACTTTTGGGGTATAAATATCTGTGCTGAAACCCCTACAAAGTGTATTGCTCCTGGACATCAAGACGAACCTCTGTCCGTGTAACTGAAGGAATCTGCAGGAGGTGACTATCCTTGGGCTTGTGTCCTGTTTCTTGGATTGGCCTGCAGTGGTTACCATTGGACTTTGAAAGAGAGGGAAAAGGACTTTTGAGAGACACTTTGATTCATCTTGCTAAAGCAATCACCCAAAGGCTAGAAGAGAGCTAGCCTCCTGTCGAAGTCTCAGGCACATCAGACTTCACCACCAGCCTCCTGATTCCTCCCAGCAAGGATTTCTATCTGCAGGTGAGGCTCCTGTGAGTTCCAGGGCCTCTAGTTCTACTACAGAGAAGAGAGCGCTGAAATCGTCGCTAACGCCCGTGTGCGAGCCGCTGCAGCCGAAAGCGCCCAGAAAATCGTCGCGCTGCTGCCACTGAGCGCTCGCACCCAAAGATCATCGCACCGCACGTTTGCGGGCTTCCAAGTGCTCGCAACCAAAGATCATCCACCAAGATCATCGTTTCACGACATCGCAGCGCGGACGCCGGGCATCCGTCATTTCCCCCGCATCGCACCAGGACCGTCGCTCACTCGCGGAGTGCCACTTCTTCGTACCACAACCTGATCGCACACGCATCCGGGTCGCCGCATTGCCTCCTCCCTCGCGGCAAGGAGTCATCGCATCACCGGCCTAACGTGCAGAAGTTGGTCGCATCGCCTCCGCACGCATCAGCAGATCGGCGCATCATCCTCCCTCGCGGCAAGGATTTATCGCATCGCCGGCCTCGCGTGCAGGAAGTCATCGCCACAGCTTCTTGCGACCATTTGTTGATTTTGCTACGATATCCAGGTACTTTGTAAGTAAAAGGGTCGCAGAGACCACTGCTTTGAACTGAACTCCTCTTGGCGCACGTTGAACTATTTTTGCAGCATTTCAAGAGTAACCCTATTTTTACAGTATTGTGGCTTTTGATCGTTATTGGTCTTGTGATACGTCTATATATAAAGATACTTATTCTTGATAAATACTTGTGTGGTGTCCCTTTGTAGTGTTCCTCACTGTGTTACTGCGTATGGTCATAAATGCTTCACACACTGCCTCTGAGATAAGCCTAGCTGCTCGTGCTACGTTACCACAGGGTTGAGCAGGGGTTATCAAAGGGTGTAGCCCTCTCACTCTGACTTAGGAAGAAGGGTCCCTACTTGGACAGTGGCCCGCCATTGCCAACTAGAGACCCCCATTTCTAACATTGGTGGTCAGCGGTGAGGATCTGGACTTGCATTTATGATCGCATACAGTAATTATAGTGTACACTACTAGTGAGTGCAGACCATAACGCAACCACATAAGTTTTGAGGTTTTTTTCTGATTCTATTTTTGATTAATATTGCCAGTTATTGCCACAATGGGCAAGCCCAGATCCAATGCCTCGGAGGATCTCTCCTGGGAAGAAGAGAAATTAGAAACCTACAATGCCAAGCAGCTCAAATATTTTTGCAAACGCTTCACAGTCCCTATCACAGGTCTCACTAAAAGGGAGGAGTATTACAAGGCGCTGAAGGCCTGGCTAGAAGCCAGGGATGCCCCTAAGAATATGGAAGAGCCTGTGGAGGGGAAGAGAATGCAGGAGAGCCGCAGAGGTGAAGTAGTAGATTTGGTGGGAGATAAAGCAATTTCCAGCCCGGGCACTAGTGTGTCCGCCAGGGGTCTGTCCCCAGAAGAGATGGAGGACAGGGAGAGAGATAGGCGGCATAATATGGAGATGTCTAGGCTTAAAATGGATGGTCACAGGGACCTAGAGAACAAGAAGTTAGAATTTGAGATTATGAAAATGTAACTTGAGCATGAGAGAATATTGAGGGAGTTGGAGATTAAAACAAAGAGTGTAGAGATCTCCCCCTCTGGTGGCAGCATACCTGTAGTGCATACTGAGAATAGAGTGTATATACCCAAGGAGGTTATTAAGGATTTCCACAAAAGTGAAGATATCGGGCAATGGTTTGCCGCTTATGAATTAGCCATGGTGTCCCACCGGGTCCCTGAGAAGGATTGGGGAGCGGGGTTGTGGGGACGCTTTGTGAGTGAGGGGAGGGATACCTTGTTGGACCTGCCCCCAGAAAGTCGAATGGTTTATGGCCACATGAAGGAAGCTTTGATGACCCGCTATGGTTTGACCCCTGAGATGTATAGGCAGAGGTTTAGGACCTGCAAGAAGCTAGAGGGTACCACGTGGGTTGAATATGTGTCTTTTTTTTGCAGAGCAATGGAACGCTGGGTAAAAGGTAGCAAAGTAGAAACTTTTGAGCAGCTTTACGATTTGATTGCATGGGAGCATTTATCTAGTAACTGTTTTCCTGAGCTGCGCCAGCACCTGATTGATTGCAAGCTGACTAACCCTAGGAAGCTTGCTGAGGAGGCGGACCGCTGGGTGAGCACCCGGGTTCGCAAGGGTCCAGTGGGAGACTTCGCCAAAGGTGGGCAGGGTCCCCAGCAGAGAAGTGGGGGGGGACAGGGGTAAACTGAGGGAGTTCCAAAGAGGGCCCCAAAGTAATTCCCAAGGGAACCAAGCAGTGATGTCCCAGCCTCCCCAAGAGAAGAAGCCAGTGCCCCCGACAGGTAGGCCTGTTCAGAGGGGGCACCTTACTTGTTATAAGTGTGGTCAAGTGGGCCACAGATACTATGATCCCCAGTGTCCTCAGAGGGATACTAGTGCACCACCCCGTGCACCACCCCGCCAGCTTGCGAGTGTAGCCCTGGGGGGGGAGGAGATGGGTGCCCAAGAGGGGTGGGATCCCGTAGAGTTGACCCTTGTCTCATTAGGATACTTTGAGATGTTCCCTAAACCTACACTGCCTGATAACACTAAAAAGTACAGGCAGTGGGTGACCATCAATGGCCATAGGGTGGAGGCTCTAAGAGACACAGGAGCCAGTATAACTGCTGTCAGCTCCCGGTTGGTGTCCAAAGAGCAGGTTGTCCCCCATGCATTCTACCCAGTAGTGTCCGCAGACAACTCAGAGAGCCAATGTGAGGTGGCTCAGGTTCCCTTTGAGTGGGGGGGGTCTCAGGAACTCTTCAGGTGGCGGTGAGGCCCGCCATGCCTGTAGACTATCTGTTGGGCAATGATTTAGAGAACTCCCCGTGGGCTACGGTGGAGAGGAGATCTCACTTGGAGATGTTGGGTCTGCCTGAGTGGGCGTGTGCTACCACTCGGTCCATGGCAGCCAAGGAGGGTGTTGAGAAGGACCTGGAGCCTGAGAGTATGGCCCAGATCCCTGCCTTAGAGAGGAGGGGCAGGGGGCGCGGGGTGCTGGCCCCCTTGGTTCCCACGGCCCAGGAGGGAGCAGACCCTGAGGGGGATGCCCTGGAGCCTACCGGGGAGCAGATCACCGAACTGGGGGACCTGCCTGAGCTGACCCATTGGCAGCAGGAAGGGGGGCCCACCAGGGAGGAATTTTGTGAGCAGCAAGGACTTTGCCCTTCTCTTGAGGGTATGCGGCGTCAGGCTGCAGCCCAGGCAGCAGGTGACCTGTCTGGTTCACATCTGATTTATTGGGAGAACAGTCTCCTGTATAGCGAGCCTAAGGCTGCTGACCCGGGGTCAGCCCGAGTGCTGGTGGTACCCGAGTGCTTCAGAGCCTTCCTACTGGGGTTGGCTCATGACATTCCATTGGCAGGACATCTGGGGCAGACCAAGACCTTTGAGAGGCTGGCCACCCACTTTTATTTGCCCCAGATGCGCAAGAGTTCAGACACTTATTGCAGAACATGCGAGACTTGCCAGGCAAGTGGGAAGAGTGGGGGGAAGATCAAGGCCCCACTCCAGCCCTTTCCAGTTGTGAGTACCCCATTCGAGCGAGTGGGCATGCTTCTTGCCACAGATGCTGGGATGGAGGAGGAGAGTGAGCCTCTTCCTGACCTCCTGTGTGCAGGAGAGAAGGATGGGTCAGTGGAGGGTGTGGTCCTCTCCACCACACTGACCCTTGAGCAGCAGAGAGATTGTCGCCAACTGTTGGGGCAATTTTCTGATTTGTTCTCCCTGGTGCCGGGTGTCACTGATTGGTGCGTCCATGAGGTGGACACCGGGGACAGTCCTCCTGTCAAGCACAAGGCTTACACAGTGACTGACAGGGTCAGGTCTTACATTAAGGAGGAGGTCTCCAAAATGTTTGCCCTAGGGGTGATTGAATCCTCTAGCAGTCCTTGGTCCAGCCCCGTGGTTTTGGTACCAAAAGCTGCAACGCCTGGTGCCACACCTGAACTTAGGTTCTGTGTGGACTACCGAGGTCTCAATTCGGTCACGAAGACCGACGTGCACCCCATCCCCAGAGCTGATGAGCTCATAGATCGGTTAGGGGCTGCCCGGTACCTCAGCACGTTTGATCTGACGTCTGGGTACTGGCAGATCGCCTTAACTGATGGGGCAAAAGAGAGGTCCGCATTCTCCACACCAGATGGGCACTACCAGTTCCGTGTGATGCCCTTTGGGATGAAGAATGCCCCTGCCACCTTTCAGAGGTTGGTCAACCAGGTATTGGTTGGGCTGGAGGATTTCAGTGCCGCCTACCTGGATGACATTGCAGTGTTCAGTTCCTCCTGGGAGGACCACTTGCGCCACCTCTGGGAAGTGTTGATGGCGCTGCGCAGAGCAGGCCTCACAATCAAGGCCAGTAAGTGCCAGATTGGGCAGGGTTCTGTGGTGTACTTGGGACACCAGGTGGGGAGTGGCCAAGTGGCGCCCCTGCAGCCCAAGATTGAAACCATCCTGGCTTGGGAGCCCCCAAGGACCCAGACCCAGGTGAGGGCCTTCTTAGGACTCACGGGTTACTACAGGAGGTTTGTCAAGGGGTATGGCAACATTGTTGCACCCTTGACTGAGCTGAAGCAGCCAAAGATTGTGAACTGGACTGACACCTGTCGGAAAGCTTTTGATGCCCTCAAGACTGCCATGTGTACAGCACCCGTACTCCAGGCGCCCAATTTTGCTAAGGAGTTTATTGTCCAGACAGACGCTTCAGAGCATGGGGTGGGGGCTGTCCTGTCACAGATAAATGAGGAGGGCCTAGACCAACCTGTAGCCTTCATCAGTAGGAGGTTACTGCCCCGGGAACAGAGGTGGAGGGCAATTGAGCGTGAGGCATTTGCTGTGGTCTGGGCACTGAAGAAGCTGAGACCATACCTGTTTGGGACTCACTTCCGGGTTCAGACAGACCACAGGCCCCTCAGATGGTTAATGCAGATGAGGGGTGAGAATCCCAAGTTATTGAGGTGGTCCATTTCCCTACAGGGTATGGACTTCACGGTGGAACACCGCCCTGGTACAGAACACGCCAATGCTGATGGTCTGTCCAGATTTTTCCGCCTTAGTGATGAGAACTCCCAAGGGGATGGGTAGTTCTCCCCACATTTCAGCTGGAGGGGACACGTGTTAGACCTGGCACCATTGGCGTGGGTCTCCCTTCCATTTTTCGCTGTTGTCTCCTCCGTTTTGCTGGTGTTAGATGCTCTGGGCGCTGTGCCACTGCCCTTCAGTGCCACAGCGCAGATGCTCCCTGTGTAAATATGACGTGTGAATTGGTATATCCCTGATTGGCTTATTTGGTTTACCTGTTAGTCCCTAGTAGCGTGGCCTGTGAGTGCCCAGGGCTGGTAAACCGAATGCTGTGGGCCTGCAGCGCTGGTTTGCGCCACCCACAGAAGCAGCTTGTAAAGTGTGTCTCAGACCTGCCACTGCAGAGTCTGCATGCAGTCCCGAACTGCCATCTTGGCTGTGAAGTGCACCCACTTCCCAGCCCCTGAACCTTCCCTTGGCATCATGCAAGTCACCCCTATGGCAGGGTGCTTTGTATGTGTAAGGTAGGACATGCCTTGGTGTGTATAGCATGTCCTGGTAGTGAATTACACCCAATTTCGTTTTTCACTACTGTAAGGCTACCTGTTCCCCATAGGCCAGGATGGGCAGTGTGGCTATTACATCCTATAGTCCTAACTGACCCCAGGAACATGGTAGAAAAACGAATTTAGTATGCCTGAGCTCAGAATATTAAAATACATCTTTTAGGAAAGTTTATTTTTAGGTCTCGCCTAGTGACGCAGCGCGAAGCGCTGTCGCTAGTGAGACTTATTGTCGTCGACTTGAGTTCGGAAGGGGGACAGGCGATGTGCACGCTCACGGCGTGTCTTCGCTGGCAATGCTGAGCTTGCGCCCGGACACTCGGACAGCCGATGTGCACGCTCACGGCATGGCGTGCTTTCGCGTGCAACAGTGCAACAGCTGTGTCTTCTCCGAGATTTTGGGACTGCCTACATAAGCCCATTCCTCGGAGAGATCCGGCGCTGGTCAATCTTGTATCTGAACCGTTGGTCCTTGGCTCCGCAGTGGATTATCAGGTGTGGATTAGCCTTTGCGATCATCACTGCCGAGGAATGACCATAATGCCGAACTCTGTTCAGCCGCCGAAGAAGTATTGCCACCAGAGAAGAGCCCCGCCCGCCCGCCTTGCAGACCGAGCCCATGCTGACATCCGAGAACTGCCGCTGAGCTGCTCTCAGCTGTTCCGGGACACGCCAACGCGAAGACAAGGAAGCCGCCTGTATATGCGGTAAGCCTGACTTTACCCCTAGACTCTTTATTACTGGACCGCTCTGAGGACTGGAGCGCCACTTTACCCCCGAGTTTATCTACTGCTACAGACATGCGGCGGCTTCCCGAGCACACCTGTTCTGGATAGCTGAGTTTCCCAATGCTTCGCAGGGCTGGAGCCCTGCCTGAGCGTTTGACTCTAGAAGGCTTGGCGGCATGGGGAGCTCTCTTCCCGAATTGTGCCTCATTCAGTGTACTAGCTTTTGTTGCCTTGTTCGCACAGCGTGAGAGGTATCACGCCTGGCAGGAGCCCAACGATACTTATAATGGTAACAATATATTTACCTGCCACACCCTCCTCGACTAGCAGTGTGTGTGACGTATCACACTTGGCTTGCTAGTATCATCTTGGGCTACACTTGTCAGTACAGCTAGCGCACACTCTCAAGGAGAAAGTGGTTTCCGCACTCGCATTTCTTTTTGGCACCTTTTCTCTGGACAATCCTTTCCTTTCATACCAGCTTGGCCCTATGAAATCAAATAGACTGCAGTCCTCACCTCACTGTTGCCTGTACAAGACCCTGTTTATAGGTCTCGCATTTACGTGAGTTTGAGCTATTGACATTCCAAATAACAATGCCTTTTATATTTGTTTTCGTTTTAAAACATAAATAAAGGCATTGTCATTTACAATGCCAATAGCTTTAACTTGTGTAACTGCGAGACCTATTGCATTGCAAATGCTTGTTATATTCTGTGTTTGAAAATACCACTTTTAGAAAGTAGGTATTTTCTTGCCTAAGCCTTCCAGTGTGCTCTGCTGTTATGTGTATTGGCTGTCTGGTTTTGGAGGGACAGGGCAGGCTGAGCCAGACCTGGGTTGAATAGAGAGATCTGTGTTTGGAGTATGGGGAGGGGTAGCCCCTTGACTTGAATAGGGCTGTGCCTGGCAAGGTGAATGATGGCTCCACCTCCTACTGTGCGTCTGATAGCAGACCCCCTCTTCCTGAAAGGAAGGATGCAGCCTGGTAAACAAAGTGCTCCAGGACTGAACAGAACTGGTTCTGGCTAGGCTCAATGACTTGTAGCTTTTGAGAAAAAAGACTTTTGGGGTATAAATATCTGTGCTGAAACCCCTACAAAGTGTATTGCTCCTGGACATCAAGACGAACCTATGTCCGTGTAACTGAAGGAATCTGCAGGAGGTGACTATCCTTGTGCTTGTGTGCTGTTTCTTGGATTGGCCTGCAGTGGTTACCATTGGAATTTGAAAGAGAGGGAAAAGGACTTTTGAGAGACACTTTGATTCATCTTGCTAAAGCAATCACCCAAGGGCTAGAAGAGAGCTAGCCTCCTGTCGAAGTCTCAGGCACATCAGACTTCACCACCAGCCTCCTGATTCCTCCCAGCGAGGATTTCTATCTGCAGGTGAGGCTCCTGTGAGTTCCAGGGCCTCTAGTTCTACTACAGAGAAGAGAGCGCTGAAATCGTCGCTAACGCCCGTGTGCGAGCCGCTGCACCCAAAGATCATCGCACCGCACGTTTGCGGGCTTCCAAGTCCTCGCAACCAAAGATCATCCACCAAGATCATCGTTTCACGACATCGCAGCGCGGACGCCGGGCGTACGTTATTTCCCCCGCATCGCACCAGGACCGTCGCTCCCTCGCGGAGTGCCACTTCTTCGTACCACAACCTGATCGCACACGCATCCGGGTCGCCGCATTGCCTCCTCCCTCGCGGCAAGGAGTCATCGCATCACCGGCCTAACGTGCAGAAGTTGGTCGCATCGCCTCCGCACACATCAGCAGATCGGCGCATCATCCTCCCTCGCGGCAAGGATTTATCGCATCGCTGGCCTCACGTGCAGGAAGTCATCGCCACAGCTTCTTGCGACCATTTGTTGATTTTGCTACGATATCCAGGTACTTTGTAAGTAAAAGGGTCGCAGAGACCACTGCTTTGAACTGAACTCCTCTTGGCGCACGTTGAAGTATTTTTGCAGCATTTCAAGAGTAACCCTATTTTTACCGTATGGTGGCTTTTGATCGTTATTGGTCTTGTGATACGTCTATATATAAAGATACTTATTCTTGATAACTACTTGTGTGGTGTCCCTTTGTAGTGTTCCTCACTGTGTTACTGCGTATGGTCATAAATGCTTCACACACTGCCTCTGAGATAAGCCTAGCTGCTCGTGCTACGTTACCACAGGGTTGAGCAGGGGTTATCAAAGGGTGTAGCCCTCTCACTCTGACTTAGGAAGAAGGGTCCCTACTTGGACAGTGGCCCGCCATTGCCAACTAGAGACCCCCATTTCTAACAGTCGCTGAGGCGGTCGCCAATGCCTGGGGTGTTTTCACACCACTTAGTGGACATAGGCTACTTACTGCCTCCAAAGACAAGCTGGAAAGCCACTTTGTGCAGTGGTTTCTAGCACTTCTTTCCTGCCACTGTGTGATTTCAGCTCCTTACCTGGGGTGACCGTGTGAAAGGAGCCGAAATCATGAGACACATGGTGGCACCGTACGAGTTTTCAGGTCTGCACGTTTATCAGTATTTTAAGTAATTCTTAATTCGTTTGAGCTAAAAAGAATACAAAACATAAGGCTGTCAATATTGCATAGATAGAAGTCGACATTTCAACCCAAAGGTAGACTTGGCCAGGGTCATCATCACGACAACATGTTGCAAGATCAAAGTAACCATACAAGTTTTTACCTAAATGTAACAAGGGAAATGGTAAAAAAATATTAAAATTAATAATCTTACTAAAGCTAGCACATACAAAACCACCACCACATGAGCGACAGAAATAGAAAAGATCCTAAGTGCTAGAAAGGGAGGGTTACCATCACCCAAAAAGTGTGTGCTGATTAAAAGGCAGATGTAAAAAGAACAGATGGCTGGGTCTGAACTGGGGTGATGAAGTGATCTAAATAGCGATGATGGATTTAACCCAGATCTAATAGTGACTGGGGGAGAGTGTCTGAAAAGTTTCAGCGCTCCGTCCATCATCTTATTGTGTTTGAATTGTTTGCCCTAAATTGGCTGGGTATGCCCAAACGTGGGTCCCTTGCTCACTTTGCCAATGGATTCAAGCTAGCCTGGCTGATGAGGGGTGATACCCCGAAACCAGTCCCAGGATGCTTGTTTCCAGTCCAGGGAAGACCTGGCTTGACAATTCGAGCTGGACTGTTCCCATGAAGAACAGGGTAAAACCGATTTGCATATGGCTGGGTCTGAACTGGGGTGGCGAAGTGAGATAAATAACGATGATGGATTTAACCCAGATCTAATCGTGACTGGGGGTAAGTGTCTGAAAAGTTTCAGCGCTCCGTCCATTATCTTTTTGTGTTTGGATTAAAAAGGCACGCCGCAAATTTACTTGCATAGAGTTAAGCCACTTGATGTAAGAATAACACAAGCACCAGCAGCCCACAGTTCCCAGAGAAACCAGCACACAGATCAAATGAGTGATCCTATCAGATCGGCTACCATGGTTCTATCTGTGGAATAGCATTCCAGTGGTTAGCAAGTTTGGCATGGCTACAGGGCAACCTTTGAAAGCCACTGGGGCAGCATGGCAATTCCCTTGGGGCATGATATCTTCCCTGAGGTGTAGGAGGAAGCAGCTACCTGTGCAAAGTGTTGTGCTGTTCTTTTTATTCACCCCTGCAAAGGATTAGTGGTCCTTCCCACTTGCTTTGCGCAAGTTCATCCAGGCCCAGACTGTGATAATAGGTTGATCTTTATACTTTAGAACAATGTTCCTAACAAGTACTTTAAACTTCCTGAGAGATTCCTTTGATTTCTCCTGCTTCTACCTTGTCAGATCCTTGCCTGTTACTCCTCTTTCCTTGGCCCAAGGCACTTTCATGCTGGTTTGGGCCAGTCCATCCATCCTGCTCCTCTATCTATTATGTTATACTGTCCCAAGTATGAAATGAACCATACAGCTTTGCTCCCTGCTATGCTACAGATGTACAAAACTACACCATTGCACCTATAAACCAGCTACAATCTTTTGGGATTCATTCTGCATAACAGCAAGAATTCACAATTTCTTTAGCCACAATTCAAGTGAGGCTTAGCGTGTGTTCAATGTTTCAATATAGAGAAACCCTCAGTTTTGAGTGAAAGCTGATGCCCTGCCTGCCCCCACCTGTTGGGCATGGCCAACTCTGCAGGGTCACTCCAGTTTTTTGCTTTCCTCTGCCTTCCTTTGCTGAATCAGCTTTTGTTGGCTTTTAGGACTCTGTGCTAACTAGTGGTAAAGTACTCATGCTCGCCCTGGAAAATATGGTAAAATTGGCATACACCTGATTGGTACATTTAATTTACTTGTAAATCCCTAGTATATGGTACTACATGTAACCACGGCCTGTAAATTAAATGCTACTGCAGAGTTCACTGTGCCACCCACTAAAGCACTGTTAAAACAATTTTCAGGCTTGCCACCGCAGCCTGTGGTGCTCTATTAAAATGCCATTTTGACCTGGGAAAATAACCCTTTGCCAGGCCTAAGGTAGGCCCTAAATGCTCATAGCAGAGAGTGCATCTTGTTTAGTAATTAGGTTCTGTGTACTTAAGTTTTACATGTCCTGGCAGGGAAAAACTCCTAAAATAATTTTTCTCTGCTGTAAGGCTACCTCTCCCATAGACTAACACTGGGTTATCTTATGACACTTAAGAAGTGTTAACTTCAGTTTGGTACCATATAGAGAAATGCTGTTTCCACTCAAATGAATTGTAATTTAAAATCCCCTTTAATGGTAAAGTTGGATTTCAAGTTACTATTCCAAAAATGCCACTTTTAAAAAGTTGGCTTTTTTCTGTCTAAATCAAATGTGCTTTTCTGCCAGTGTCCTGGGTCACATGACGGTGAGTAGCTCTCCTATGGTGGATTGTGTAGTTTTTTTAGACATTGAAACAAATGTTGCATAGGTGTGGAGGAAGGGGTCTTCCTGATAGGATGGCTTGGGAGGAGCTGTGCCCTGCCTTGATTGCATTTCAAAGGTTCCTGCCTGCTGCACACTTAAACTTGACATAAGGTCTGCCCTTTTGTTTTTTCACCCTAGTCAGTATAGAGCAAATCCCAGGTTAAGAGGAAAAATTGATCAGAAACAGTTTGTGGATTAGGCTAGGGAATTCCCCTACACAAAGGTTGGCACCAAGTATAAAAGTGACACCTTTAGAACCTCTCAACAGAACACTCCTGGACATGTGGTAGATTCAGAAGAAGAAATGCCCTGCTGTTTGAAGAAGGAAGATTGGACCTGCTTGCCTTGACCCCAGGCTTCCCAGAACTGACTTCAAGGGTCAGTTGGCTAAATTTCATTTTGAGCTACAGGGACACAACAAGCTTACAGAGGCATACCTGCAAATGCCCAGCTGACCAGCACCAACTGGCCTCCCTGAGCCCTTGGCTGGCCTCTGCTGGAGTGTAGGAGAGTAGGATAATATTTACACAGCCAAAGTCATTTATACCATTCTGGAAAATTAACTCTCAGTATGTTCCACTTTCATTATAAACAATGCTTTATCAGGTAAAAAGACCTCAGAGATACCTATAGACCTGTCCAAGACTTTTCTATGCCAAAAAAATGGTGTCTACAGTGTAGGAAGGTGGAATCTGACTATATGGTTGCCCCCACTTTTTTCCTGGTGTTTTGCTGGTTTATGACTTAGTTGGACTGGGATCCTGCTATTCAGGGCCCTAGTCTATCTGCTTTCTCTGTAAAATGGTTTCCATGTGCCTTAGGCACATCTCTGATTGGAATCTGGAGTGCCCTTATAAGTCCCTAGTATATGGTATACTGTGTACCCAGGGCATAGGTACCTCAGAGGCCTATCAGGGGCTGCAGCATGTATTGTGCCACCCCTGGAAGGCCATCCAAAATGACACCACAGGTCTGCTACTGCAGCCTGGGTAAGGTGGTGCATGCACCCCTTACTGTGATATAGGTTACCTATATCACTACATACCTACACACATATAAACCTATAAGTCACTCCTAAGGCAGGCCTTGTCAATCCTGAAGGCAGAGTGCATGGTTCCTATGTGAGAGGGTGCCCCTGCATGAGCAGGGCCCCTCTGCAGCGTTCGGAGACCCTTCTCTGATGCTGTTTGTAGTGCAGCCTGACCATATACTCTTAAGCGCATTATAACCTCGCGTTAAATGCTAACTTTGGGATGGCTGCACCGAAACATGTCGTGTTTGGTGTCAAACATCTTGGAATACTACCCCCCCCACCAATTCTGGCGGCGGGGGTAGCATTCCACCCTTCTAGAGGGAGAGACATGTTAACCCTGGCCTGCCCGGTAACTTCTTTCCAAAGCCCCAGCATCACAAAATGGATGCTGCTGCCACAGACACAAGTCTGGCCTCCTGCTGCTGACCGAAACTCCGGCAGGGGAGGCCTGGACAATAGGTTTCCTGTCCCAGGGAGGTGTGACCACCTCCCCAGACAGGATAGTGTGTATTGGAGCTGGGCGGGAGCACTTTCGGGTGCTTTGAAGTCCTGCACTGGGGGCACGTTTGGTGTCCCTGTGCATACCCCAGTTCAAACCGGATCAGGGGCTTGCAGCCCCTGCTTTGGCGTGAACTGGACAAGGGGAAAGGGGTGTAGCCACCCCTCTGCCCTGACCCACCCATAGGTGGGACCACAGAGTAAGTCCAACCCCTAAACTTAGTATAAGTATAGGAACCCAGTCCTTAGGACTTTAGATTATCCCTGGACGAAACTCTGACACTGAATCCTGGACCTTCGACGCTCTACTACAAGATTAGAGGACTGAAGAATCTCCCTTGGGGTCAAGGAGTGACTCCCCTGCTTGGCAGGCACCAAAGAAGCAATTGTCCGGTGTGCATCGCCTAAGCTCCCGTCGGGCGCCGAAGTCTTTGCATCACCAGAGGTGGATTTCCAGACTTCCCCGAGGCTGCCCTGAGTCCCCAGCAAAGCTGAGGCCCGTAGCTGTCGTGGGTAACGTGGAACCGTGACCCCTGGACACCGCATGCATTTGCAAGTGCATCCTCTTCTGGGTCTCCCACGAAGTCGTGCTTTGGGCTCCGAGTAGCCCTAGCCTCCAGCACCAACTGCACTGAAGATCACTGGCCTCCACTCCACGAGTGTCCTGTGAGCCAGCTCCACGTGCACCGTCTCGAGGCTCCTTCGCGGTCGCTAGCCCGTTGGCTAGTAGCCCTTCACGAAGGCCAATCCTTTTCTTCTTGGGCTCCCTGGTTGCTCCAGGCTTGCCCTCACTTACCCTTGCTGGGTGAGTTCCTCAGACCTTGCTGGTCTGCATCATCGTCAATCTTCATCTACATCGAGACTTGCCATTGCCAAGGCTTGTTGGGTCCAATCCGGTCGCTGACACCTCAGACATCGTGTACCAGCCCGAATCCTGCTCCTGGTCGCCGACAATGCCTCCTGGACCTCGTGGCTGAAGAGTCAAGATGACCGTCTACCTACCTGAAGCACTCGACATCGGTGGGCATCTGCTCATCGCCTTCCTGGTCACTGGCTAGTGACCCAGACTCTGTCCCCTCTGCTTTCAGGTTCTTCAGATCTCCGATCCACCTTTGGATCCACCCGGACACTTTTCACTTGGTCGCCAGCAGCACTTTGCAGCAGATCGCCATTCAAATCGACGACGAAACCCGACCCCGAAAGGCACCTATGCACCCGGCTTCCCTGGGTGAGGTAACAAGAGTACTCCGGTGCTCCCGTGGGTAGAGACTCTAGAACGACCTAGTTCTCAAAGGGTTTGCTCCAAGTCCTTTTCTAAGTGTCCCTTTTCTTTAATTTCCAAACCGCGACTTTCTCCATAGAGGATAACGGCGATTCACGGCTGTGTAATTACACTGCACGCGTCCCCCGTGGGTCCCCTGTGTCACTACCTTGGGTGGTTCCTTGTGGTCCAAGCACTTCTAGAGGCTCTAGGCCTAGTGTCTAGCTCAGTCGTGGTTCTTATACCACTTTATTGGTATATGGTTTGGTACGCCCCTAGGGCCCAAACGTGTATTTGTGCTATTACTGTGTTTAAATAACTTATAACTTATGTACTTCGAACTCTAGCCTCATAAAGAGACTAGAGGGGTGTGTTTAGCAATAAATACATATATTTTGAATATATACCTGGTGTGGTGCTCTTTCATTTGATCACTCAAGAGATTATAGACTGGTAAAACAAGCTGCTTTACATTCCTTCAAGACTTAGCCTGAAGGCTGCTCTCCATAGCTACCACTAGGATAGCTTTCAATAAAGGTTGTCTTTAACCTATCTCCAATAAGGGGTTGTTTGGACTGGTGCAAGGTGCCCACTATAATTAGTGGACAGCATATGCCAGGCCAACTTCTCACATTGGTGTGCAGCGTGTGGGATTCCAGCTTGCTATTGTTTTACCAGATAATCTCAATTGAATTGATCAACTGAAAACCACTAAAGGTACCTAAGGTACATATAAATTAAGCTTAGTATACAGTAAGTTCTACTGAACTTAGAGTTGTGTGTCAAGGGATAGCACACCCTTTCTACAACTCAAGAGAGTTTAGTAGGCCACACTAGAGTAGGTAGTGCATACACCACACCTCACTAGTGATGTCTTCAAAGCCAGGACCCAGTGAGTCCTTGCCAGAAGCCACTGGGCTTCTTCCCTCCAAGTATGATACACTCCCATTCTTGGAATTGAGAGCAATATGCAATGTGAGGAAACTGAAGACAGGCCAAAGTCCCACCACCCAACATCTGAGAGAGATGTTAATGGCTGATGATCTCAACAGGCCCTTAGGGTCTGAAGGGGTAGGTACAGAGGGTGGGGCAGAAGATGAGGATGGGGCCAGGGGTAGCAACACCCCCAACCCCCCCACTGGAACTGACCAGGAGGGTGACAATGACCCTGACCTGGAAAACCCAATCCCTCCTGTGGATAAGGAGGAGGATCAGGATGACCTCCACTTTGTCCCCGCAGGAAGGATTGTGAGTGTGCCTAGAAGGTCTAGATCTCCTTCTCAGGAGTCTAACCACTCTAGCACCTCAGTAGGGACCTCTGTCTCCTTTCATAGGAGGGAATCCTCTCATGAGAGGAGAAAAAGACTGATTCAGTATGAGCAAGCCCAGCTTGAACTCAGAAAACAGCAGTTGGCTATAGACAGGGAGTCCCTAGATCTCTACAGAGAGAGAAAAAGTTGGGACTAGAGTCCCATGGTGGCAGCAATATCCCTAAAGATAGGGAAAGGTCTTATGACCATAGAAACCTAAGCAAGATTGTCCCTCCTTACCAGAGTGGGGATGACATCCACAAATGGATAACTGCACTGGAGAGGGCCTGTAAAGTTCAGAGGGTCCCCAGAAGCAGTGGGCAGCAATCTTGTGGCTCTCCTTTGCAGACAAAGGTAGAGACAAGCTCCTCACTGTAAGAGAAGAGGATGCTGACAATTACACAGTCTTGAAGAGTGCTCTGATAGATGGGTTTGGCCTAACCACTGAACAGTATAGGTTGAAGTTCAGAGACACCCAAAAGCTCAGACTCAAGACTGGGTTGATTTTGTAGATTGTGCTACTAAGGCTCTGGAAGGTTGGATACATGGCAACAAAGTGCATGACTTTTTAGGATTGTACAATTTGATTATGAGGGAGCAGATCCTTAATAATTGTCAAAACCAGCTTTTGCACCAGTATCTGGTGGACTCTGATCTGACCTCTCCCCAAGAATTGGGAAAGAAGGCAGACAAATGGGTCAGAACCAGAGTAAAAACTAAAAATCAGGGTGGTGACCAGAAGAAAGATTCTACTAAGTCCCAAGAGAAAGGTGGGGATAAATCTAAGGATAAGTCCACTACAGGGCCCCAAAATTCCTCTTCTGGGGGTGGGTCCCAAACTCCTTCTTCTCCTGAAAAGAAACCATATTGCCATGTCTGTAAAAAGCCTGGGCACTGGAAATCTGATCCCAGCTGCCCCAGGATTGGCAATAAAGAAAATGTTCCTCCAACAACTACTACCACCCCTCCTGGTACTACCAGTAGTAATCCTCCAGTTGGGAGTAGTGCACCCAAAAGTTAGGTGCTTTTGCAAGAGGAACAGAGGTGGGCCCTAGTTTAGACAGGACCCCCTCAACAGACTCCTCTGACTCTGATGGTGGTATAGGATTTGCCACCTTTACCATGGGTCCCACAGCATTGGGCAGGTACAGACTGGAGCCAATAATTAATGGTCAGAAAGCTGTGGCATTTAGGGACACAGGGGCTAGTGTCACCATGGTGGCAGGGAAACTACTCCCCCTCACCAGCTTTTACCTGAGTTTAAATACCAGGTGACCAACATTGATGGTGTCAGAACAGATCACCCCATGGCCATAGTCAATCTCAGCTGGGAGGGGGTCACAGGCCCAAAAAGAGTGGCTGTGTCCCCAACCTTACCTGTAGATTGCCTGATGGGCAATGATCTGGAAATTTCAGCCTTGGCTGAAGTTGAACACCAAACCCATCTGAGGATGTTGGGTGTCCCTGTGAAGGTTAGTGGGGCTGTGATGGCCACAGCCCCAGCCCAAGATTTTGGAGAGATGGAGCCTGGAAGAATGGCCCACTCTCCCCAAAAGAGAGCACAAGGGTTGAAGAAAAGTCTTCTTCCCTCCAGACAGTAGGTAAGGGTCAGCCTCTTCAGGGAACTGACCCTACCCCTAGTGAAGGAACTGCCCCAGAGGTAGTCAGGCCTGGCCTGGCCACACCCCTGATGGCAGAGGACCCTTCCAAGGTGGTACCCAGTCTGGAGCAGGTAACCTGCTCCTCTCTACCCTGCCTCAGTCAGCCCAGGGCTGCAGAGGTCAGGGAGGTCAGTGGACCCCCAGGGCCCCCTGTCCAGAGGAACCCCCCATCAGCAGATTAGGGGCACCCAGTCTAGTAGCCCTAGCCAGGTGAAAATTCCTCTACACACTGAGGGATCCCCCATACCTTTATGTAGGGACCTCCCCAGAAGGACTCTGGTAGGCAAGGGCAAACCTGGGACCAGAAGGTTCCAAACCTGCCATGTCCCTCCAGTAGTCCATCCAAAGGGACCCAACCCCAGCTGTAGGCAGCCAAAGGTTGACCCTTAGAGCAAAGTGCAACTCAGTCATGGAAAGACAGGCATACATGGTGACCAGTGATCTGAGGAAGCTGAGGCCAACATTCCTAGGGCCTCACTTCCCTACTCAGACACCTCACCAGCCTTGTACTTTACCTAAGCACACCACAGGTAGTGATTCCCCATGGTGGAGACCCTCTCATACCCTTAGGGTGAGGGATTGCTTAGTGGACCATAAGACAGGGGGCAACCATGCTAGTGCAGGTGCTTCCTTATATGGCCACTTAGTCAATAAAGGCTCAACTGGCCAAGGTTAGCCTTATCTCCTTTCGTTTGGGGGGTTATGTAGGAAGGTGGAATCTGACTATATGGTTGCCCCCACTTTTTCCTGGTGTTTTGCTGGTTTATGACTTAGTTGGACTGGGATCCTGCTATTCAGGGCCCCAGTCTATCTGCTTTCTCTGTAAAATGGTTTCCATGTGCCTTAGGCACATCTCTGATTGGAATCTGGAGTGCCCTTATAAGTCCCTAGTATATGGTATACTATGTACCCAGGGCATAGGTACCTCAGAGGCCTATCAGGGGCTGCAGCATGTATTGTGCCACCCCTGGAAGGCCATCCAAAATGACACCACAGGTCTGCTACTGCAGCCTGGGTAAGGTGGTGCATGCACCCCTTATTGTGATATAGGTTACCTATATCACTACATACCTACACACATATAAACCTATAAGTCACTCCTAAGGCAGGCCTTGTCAATCCTGAAGGCAGAGTGCATGGTTCCCATGTGAGAGGGTGCCCCTGCATGAGCAGGGCCCCTCTGCAGCGTTCGGAGACCCTTCTCTGATGCTGTTTGTAGTGCAGCCTGACCATATACTCTTAAGCGCATTATAACCTCGCGTTAAATGCTAACTTTGGGATGGCTGCACCGAAACATGTCGTGCTTGGTGTCAAACATCTTGGAATACTACCCCCCCCGCCAATTCTGGCGGCGGGGGTAGCATTCCACCCTTCTAGAGGGAGAGACATGTTAACCCTGGCCTGGCCGGTAACTTCTTTCCAAAGCCCCAGCATCACAAAATGGATGCTGCTGCCACAGACACAAGTCTGGCCTCCTGCTGCTGACCAAAACTCCGGCAGGGGAGGCCTGGACAATAGGTTTCCTGTCCCAGGGAGGTGTAACCACCTCCCCAGACAGGATAGTGTGTATTGGGGCTGGGCGGGAGCACTTTCGGGTGCTTTGAAGTCCTGCACTGGGGGCACGTTTGGTGTCCCTGTGCATACCCCAGTTCAAACCGGATCAGGGGCTTGCAGCCCCTGCTTTGGCGCGAACTGGACAAAGGGAAAGGGTGTAGCCACCCCTCTGCCCTGACCCACCCATAGGTGGGACCACAGAGTAAGTCCAACCCCTAAACTTAGTATAAGTATAGGAACCCAGTCCTTAGGACTTTAGATTATCCCTGGACGAAACTCTGACACTGAATCCTGGACCTTCGACGCTCTACTACAAGATTAGAGGACTGAAGAATCTCCCTTGGGGTCAAGGAGTGACTCCCCTGCTTGGCAGGCACCAAAAAAGCAATTGTCCGGTCTGCATCGCCTAAGCTCCCGTCGGACGCCGAAGTCTTTGCATCACCAGAGGTGGATTTCCAGACTTCCCTGAGGCTGCCCTGAGTCCCCAGCAAAGCTGAGGCCCGTAGCTGTCGTGGGTAACGTGGAACCGTGACCCCTGGACACCGCACGCATTTGCAAGTGCATCCTCTTCTGGGTCTCCCACGAAGTCGTGCTTTGGGCTCCGAGTAGCCCTAGCCTCCAGCACCAACTGCACCGAAGATCACTGGCCTCCACTCCACGAGTGTCCTGTGAGCCAGCTCCACGTGCACCGTCTCGAGGCTCCTTCGCGGTCGCTAGCCCGTTGGCTAGTAGCCCTTCACGAAGGCCAATCCTTTTCTTCTTGGGCTCCCTGGTTGCTCCAGGCTTGCCCTCACTTACCCTTGCTGGGTGAGTTCCTCAGACCTTGCTGGTCTGCATCATCGTCAATCTTCATCTACATCTAGACTTGCCGTTGCCAAGGCTTGTTGGGTCCAATCCGGTCGCCGACACCTCAGCACTCGACAGACATCGTGTACCAGCCCGAATCCTGCTCCTGGTCGCCGACAACGCCTCCTGGACCTCGTGGCTGAAGAGTCAAGACGACCGTCAACCTACCTGAAGCACTCGACATCGGTGGGCATCTGCTCATCGCCTTCCTGGTCACTGGCTAGTGACCCAGACTCTGTCTCCTCTGCTTTCAGGTTCTTCAGATCTCCGATCCACCTTTGGATCCACCCGGACACTTTTCACTTGGTCGCCAGCAGCACTTTGCAGCAGATCGCCATTCAAATCGACGACGAAACCCGACTCCGAAAGGCACCTATGCACCCGGCTTCCCTGGGTGAGGTAACAAGAGTACTCCGGTGCTCCCGTGGGTAGAGACTCTAGAACGACCTAGTTCTCAAAGGGTTTGCTCCAAGTCCTTTTCTAAGTGTCCCTTTTCTTTAATTTCCAAACCGCGACTTTCTCCATAGAGGTTAACGTCGATTCGCGGCTGTGTAATTACACTGCACGCGTCCCCCGTGGGTCCCCTGTGTCACTACCTTGGGTGGTTCCTTGTGGTCCAAGCACTTCTAGAGGCTCTAGGCCTAGTGTCTAGCCCAGTCGTGGTTCTTATACCACTTTATTGGTATATGGTTTGGTACGCCCCTAGGGCCCAAATGTGTATTTGTGCTATTACTGTGTTTAAATAACTTATAACTTATGTACTTCGAACTCTAGCCTCTTAAAGAGACTAGAGGGGTGTGTTTAGCAATAAATACATATATTTTGAATATATACCTGGTGTGGTGCTCTTTCATTTGATCACTCAAGAGATTATAGACTGGTAAAACAAGCTGCTTTACATTCCTTCAAGACTTAGCCTGAAGGCTGCTCTCCATAGCTACCACTAGGATAGCTTTCAATAAAGGTTGTCTTTAACCTATCTCCAATAAGGGGTTGTTTGGACTGGTGCAAGGTGCCCACTATAATTAGTGGACAGCATATGCCAGGCCAACTTCTCACATACAGTTCTTCAGAAAATACCTAATTCCTTAACATCAATTATAAAAAGATCTGATAGATACGGCTCATTCCTGCCCTTTTCCTTTGCTGTAGGGCAGCGCAGCAGGAAGTCCTGCGGCGCTACCCTATGACAAAACCTCATAAAAGAGGCCCACAGTGTTTAGCAGGGGCGGTTTCTTCATTAGGGCGGCAGGGCTCCGCCCTTGCTTTAATTTCTGCATCAATTGCTGTTGCGTTACAAATGTTTAATTCGTTATAACTTCAAAGAGTGTGACCCTCGCTCTGCGCGAGGGTCAGGCAAAACCAGGCACTTTCAATAGGCATGTGTTAGAGCGCATGTGCCGGCGGTCGCATGATTTATAGGGCTTACCTAATCTCAGCCCTGGCCTCCAGCAGCCTACAAAACTGTAAGG
Organism: Calotriton arnoldi; assembly: GCA_963921515.1. Taxonomy (NCBI): domain Eukaryota; kingdom Metazoa; phylum Chordata; class Amphibia; order Caudata; family Salamandridae; genus Calotriton; species Calotriton arnoldi. The sequence goes on from CAWUFW010013275.1 coordinate 445,746, forward strand.
CACTGCCCTCTGATGACGCACTGCAGCCTCGCTGATTGAAAACAGCCTGGGCGCCTTAAGCATAGGCCCTGAGTTTCCAAGGCTGTTTGTCAATCAGCGAGACTGCGTACTGCTGCAGCCCACCTATTTCCTAACGCGTCAGAGGGTAGGGTGGGAACAAGCCTCCATGACCCAACCCTAATCTGGGAGGAGCTGAGAAAGGTTATAGGAGATCGGTGCACATGAGGAGTGGCACCATAGTCGCTACCATCGACCTGCAGCGCTGGTCGTTGATAAATATTCTTTCATAACACACGAGGGCTTCAGTGCACACAATTTTAGAGTCTGGAGGTGAGTCTGCCATAGAGCCATGGAGTTCGCTAATCCCTTCCTTGATGTGGGCTTTCGGCTGCTGTTTCTTATGTTATGTTATGTTATTTTAATTTATTAGGCGCGACAGCTACCCAAGAGGATTTCCCGGCGCCAGCCTGTAAGGAACAGAAGGGAATGAAAAGAAATTATTGGTTGAATAACCAGGTTTTTAGGCATTTACGGAAGTTGCCGTAAAGAGTTTCAGTGCGAAGCGACACAGGGAGAATTCCATAAGGAAGGCCCCAAGCAGGCAATAGAGCGGCAGCCCATGCGTAATCGTCTAACTCTTGGGACCGAAAATTTCGCCTGAGTGGCAGAACGGAGCGCGCGAGAGGGCAGGTAGGGATGAGCCAGAGCCTGCAAATATTGTGGAGCCACACCAGATTTGATTTTAAACATATAGCTCAGGGCTTTGAACTTAATCCGGTTCTTTTACCCTGAGCCAATGAAGGTCTCGCAAAGAGCCAGAGATGGAGGCAGCTCTAGGGATTTGAAAGAGCAGTCTGGCGGCAGAGTTCTGTACAACCTGCAGTTTACCTGTCACATCCTTGTTGGCCCCCAGATAAAGAATGTTGCCGTAGTCCAGTCTAGAAGTGACCAGAGCCTGGACTACGGTTCTCTGGGTGGAGCTAGGCAACATCCAGATAATCTTTTTGAGCCATTTCAGGATAGTGAAACAGGTGGCGGCTACCTTCACAGCTTGTTGTCTCATTGATAGTTGATCATCAATGATGAATCCTAAATTGCGGACCTGGCGCGAAGGTTGAGGAAGAGCGCCTATCTCAGCCGGCCAATGCTGGGGGCCCCAACGCTCTTTATCTTTCCCCAAGATCAGGACCTCAGTTTTCTCTCCGTTGAGCTTGAGGAAATTAGCCTGCATCCAAGATGCAATCTTACTCAAGCCCAACCGAAGAGCGGATGACTCAGACGTCCTGTCGGCAGAAAGAGAGAAGATAATCTGGGTGTCATCTGCATATGAAAACAGAGACAACCCAGCCTCCTCTGCGATGACCGCCAGAGGTTTGACGTAAATATTGAACAGTAAAGGGCTAAGGATGGAGCCTTGGGGCACCCCGTAAGGAGAGGAGTGAATATCAGATCTGGCCGTTGGAGAAAAGACCTGTAAGGTCCGGCCCGTGAGGAAAGAGATAAGCCACATGAGTGCCGACCCGGCAATGCCCAAAGATTGTAAAGCCTTTACTAACACAGTGTGAGACACCGTGTCGAAAGCTGCGCTCAAATCGAGCAGTATGAGGGCCACTGTTTCTCCAGTATCAAGATGGTGACGCAGTCTTTCTGTGACTCCAAGGAGCGTAGTTTCCGTCGAGAAGCCGGCTCTAAAGCCCGACTGAGAGGGATGTAGATAGTTTTGTGACTCGACGAACTGATTAAGCTGTGAGTTAATATGTCTCTCCAAAATTTTAGAGAAGGCGGGAAGTAATGAAATAGGCCGATAGTTGGAGGGCTGATCAGGATCTGCATTGGCTTTCTTCAGAAGAGGAAGAACCATTGCATGTTTCCATTCTGGGGGAACTGTAGCCTCCAGTAAGGAGGCATTCAAAAGTTCCATGATGGTCATAAGTGACGGCGTCTCAAGCTGCTGTAGAACAGAGATCGGGAGAGGGTCACAGGGTGATCCGGATTTTACGCTTGCTAAAAGCTGTTTAAAAGAGTTCATCTCTAATGGAGACCAGGTTTCCAGTTTACCAGTAGATTCTAGAATCTTGATCACACTATCAGTGCTATTTAGAGGGGACATGAAATCTTGCTGAGGGGAGTTCCCTAATTGCCGGTCATGCATCTCCGATTAAATTTTCTCCACTTTATAAAGGAAAAATTTGGCAAGGTCTTCACATTGCAAATCATTCAAAGTGGAAGGGGTAGGTTGGGTTTGGAGCCCGAAAGTTCTTTGACCATCTTAAATAGTGTCTTAGAACAATTCAGTGCACTAGAAATGGTGGAGGAGACATATTCGGCACGGGCTAATTTACAAAGAGTATGGTATTCACGTTTTGCCCTTTTATATGCAAGTTTGGTATCAGATGCGTAGTTCCTCCTCCAGCGTCGTTCCAAAACTTTACATTTGGTTTGCTCCGTTTTTAAATTCTCTGTAAACCAGGGAGCAGAAGGGCGGTGCTTATTCCCCTTCTTGATTGAGGGTGGGAGACAGGTGTCAATGGCATTTAAAAGCCAGTTGCGGACAGCGCCCGAGCAAGAAACCGACATCTGTTCAAGTCTGGGAGCAGTGGCGGACAGAGTGTTATTAAGGGCTACATTATCTAGTTTTCCCCAATTTCTAGTAACTTTTCCAATGCCAAATACAGCTAAAGGTGATTTCGCAGAAATCTTAAAGCGGAAGCCAATTGCGAAATGATCCGACCAGCATAGAGGAAGAGCTGGAAGGCATTGGATGTTAGGTAAACTGAAAAAGATGGGGTCCAATAAGTGGCCAGCCACGTGAGTGGACCCAAAGTTACATAGTGCAATATTCAATGCTGCTAGTTCAGAAATGAAAGTGACGCTATGTGTGCAGGCAGGGTCATCCAAATGCAAATTGAGGTCGCCCAAGATAGAAAAATTAGCAGCATTCAAAAGGAAAGGGGTAATTAGATCAGGGAAAGATGAAACCCATGGGCCAGGTGGTCCAGGGGGACAGTAAACCAATATACATCATTTACTTTATTTCGACCATAGGATCATAAAAGTACACACAGCATGGTAGGAAATACAGTTAAAAGTGATCGATATGAAGTAAAGGTAAAAAAATACAGATAAAATACAAAGATAAAATAAGAATAAGAAAAACGAGCGGGCCGTCATATAATCCGGATAGAATGATCGTATGTTGCTTCAATAGGATTTAATCTAAAGTCCATATCGATTTTGTCCATCACTTTACAGCATCCATCAGGGCAAACATTTGGACCTTTTCAACCACAGCGCATACCAATATCTAGACAAACCAAAAACCACAACTCTGCTTGTGTCCGTGCTCAGAGATCTAAGCACCTCCAAGTAATGTCCGGTCCCAACAATTTTGCAGAGTGGAAAGATCCACTTGTCCCTCAGAGATTTATACATCGGACAAAAGAATAGGAGGTGGATGATGGACTCCGCACTTGCATTACAGGCGGGACATTGATCATCGTTCTCTATATCCTTCCTCCATTTTTTACAAAACGTTTTAAGGGGTAGTGTTTATTAACGGAACTGGAAAAACAGCTTCCGGGCCAAGGGAGGGACAATTTCATCCAATGTGTCCTCAAAACGAGGAACGCATTTAAAATTGAGGAAATTAGTGGTCAAACTGCCCTCGGCGTCAAGTGCAGTTTGCAGAAGTGTTATTTCCCAAAACCTTTCCTTTAGCTGGGGTCTCGATATGGAGTTCATGCTTCCAGGGTCAGACCAAAACCCCAACATTCCTAGCCTCCCTAGAAGCACCTTTAGGGCTCTAAACCAAGGGATTGTTATAATAGAGGGCATTTTCATGAGCTCTAAAAGTGGCTCCTGGTAGGGGCAGAGCTCTTCCACGGTCCACAATCTATACCAAAACATCAGGAGCATATAGCTGATCTTGTGGGCCAGCTGTCTGTGTGCTAAATCAAGGCAAAGGGGCATCAGTGGTGTGCTTGCAGGAAGATCTGTCAGGGATCTGAGAAAGCGATTTTCTACTAGTGAATGGGGATTAGTTGAGCCTAAGCCCCATAGTTCTGCCCCTTAAAGTGCGCTCCCTAAGATTTTTGTGTTGTAGATTTCGAGGGCTGGCGCTAACTGCCTTGAAAATGTATTTCTATGTATTTTGGACAAGTTTGCAGTCTGGTGTAGGAGTTGCATCTTCACCTTTTCAATATGTTGATCCCACTTAACTGTTGGAGTTAGGCGAATGCCCAGGTAGTCAAAGGTGTCGACGCGTTCTAGTTTGCTAATGCCGGCCAAGACTTGTCTTTTGTTTGATTTGGCCTTGCCCTTCCTAAAAATCATATATTTGGTTTTAGTTTCATTCAGCACCAGGCCTCGCTCGTCACAAAACATAATGAAATCATTTAAGAGCTGCTGAAGTCCCTGTGGAGTCTTTGCGATTAAAAGGGTGTCGTCGGCAAAGAGGAGAGCTGGAACTCTCGTACTGCCGACTTTCGGAGCATCACACCCATCCCCATCTAAACACTTGATGACATCATTGATAAAAAGAATAAAAAGTGTGAGGGCAAGGACACAGCCCTGTCTCACACCACACTCGACTGGGAAAGTGTCAGTGAGTTGATTGTTCCCACCCCATCTCACCTGTGCTGTGTTGAGTGTGTGGAGTCTGGTAAAAATATCTAAAAGATTCTGTGGCATACCTTGCTTCTTAAGAACCCTCCACAATTTTGCTCTGGGGACTAAGTCAAAAGCAGACCGTAAGTCTACAAAAGCCACATAGAGTTCCTCTCCTTTGATATATACTTCCTTCCAATATAGACATAACAAACGAAAAGTTTGGTCTAAGGTGCTAGTTTTGGCTCGGAAGCCTGCCTGGAGGTTACTCAAAACTTCAGACTCTATGATCCATTCCTGCAGCTGAGCTAAGATCTGCTTGCAGAAGATCTTTTGTAGGGAATCAATAAGACTTATTGGCCTGTAGCTAGATGGCTTCGCTCTGTCCCCTTTTTTGTAGATCGGAACGATCTCAGCATTTTTCCACGATGGAGGAATGGGGCTACCTCTGAGGATTGAATTAGATAATACATTTATGTATGGACCCCAGAGAGCCACATCCTCTTTGTAGAGGTCATTGGGAATTCGGGCAGGGCCAGGCGCACGAGCCAAGGTGCAGGAGGCAATTGCTGCTTTGGTCTCTTCTAGCGTAATATGGAGGTCGATTGCCCCCACAGCATCGCTGATCAGGCCTTCGTCTTGTCCCACAGGTACCACATCCCTGGGTTCGTATAAGGTACCAAAATGGGTTTCCCAGGCCTCAGGGTGTACTGTAAACTCCAATTGTCGCTTGTTACCCTTTAACCAATATGCTGCTAGACTCCAGAAGTTTTTCGAATCTCTGTCTAGCAATGCTCTCCTCAGAGATGACCAAAGGGAACCCTGCCACTCCCTTTTGGCAGATTCGACTACTTGTTTATACTTGGCTCTGCAAGACACTATTTCAGGGCGAGATTTTTGTTTGACTGCCTTTAGTAGTTCCTGCTTGGAGAGCCTACAGGCCTTGGTATACCATGTACCCTGTTGATCTTGTGTCTGTTGTAGGCTGGGTCTTTCCGCCTTAAGCAGGTTTCCATGGCGGCCCAGTAGATCCCTAATTTCTTTGTATAGCAGTTCATGACTAAAGCCTATCACCTCGTCAACCTACTCCACAGTTGAGCTTGCAGCTTTCTCAAGAAATGTGGAAACCTTCCTCTTTACTGCGCCTAGGGCCTCCGGGTGAGCCTCAACCCAATTCCACTTAATTCTCCTCTGATTGTTTGCTGCTGATAGTATACCAATATCTGGCGAACCCAGGTTGACAGTCCCCACAGACGCTTGGTTTGTAAGGGTTAGAGCAAGAGCGTTGTGGTCGCTGTCAAACCTTTTGACCACTGCCATATCCATGACAAGGTGCCAGTAGTTTAAGGATACTAGGCAATAGTCAATTCTGCTTTCCTGAGCTGTCCTATTGAAAGTGGGGTCCCCTTTAGTGTCTGATGGGGTCCTTCCATTGGTCGCCCTAAGATCATGTTGCATTGTGAGAGCCAACAACTGCGCTACCCTCGCACTCCACCTTACCAGGGGCAAGTCTAATTGAGGGACCTGCCATTCACTGTCCCATTCATCAGTCAGGTTAGGGGGAATTGGAGCCAGCGGTTCAAATGTACAACTTAAGTCCTCACACACCAATATCTGGTAATTGTTCGAGTGTTGCATTAATGCAGTATCAAGGATAAGCAGAGTATCCGTTTCTGCCATACCCTTCTGTACCCTATTGTAAACATTAAAAATTCTTATTCTAGTGCCACTTTTGAAGCTGACCTCCAGAGCTAGTATGTCTTCCGACTCCACCTGCAATGGTCTAACTTTGCACCCTAGTTCAATATTCACCCAGACAGCTAAACCTCCTGAGGGTCTACCTCTCTCTTTTCTATTGGCATCTTTGGCGTGAGTTGAGAAGCCAGTTCTGTACGGGCACGTAAGGCTTCATGTTTCTTGAAATAAGATGGCATCAAAGGAGTCTATGAATGTACACCAATCTAGGTCTGCCATTAGCTTGGTAATCCCCGCCACATTCCAAACCAGTACCCTAAGGGGAGGTGGCTGCGACAGGACCCCTTTGGTACCCTCAGGCCTTGTTGGTTCTCCTCTGTGCAAACCTGCCTCCGTCCCGGGTTCAGAAATGAGTGCACAGTCTGTGTGCATAACTACAGATGGTTCCAAAACACAGGCTAAAGGAGTAGGATTCGAGGTTGGGGTTCTATTATCATTGAGGCTAATCTGCACTTGGGGACTAGAGGAATCCTGCCTATCCGCAAATGTTTGCTTTTTGTCGCCCGGGGGTCAACTGATCCTCTTCCCATCTGCCCTATTCAGCAGAAGGGGCCTACGGGGAACCACCCCCAGGTCAAAAGGACGCAAGCCTTCACAAGGGTCAATAGTGGGGTCCAAGAGGGTACTAGGGAGGTCACCATGTGGTGGTCTTTATCTAATAGTTATACTGGAATTTTTGGGGGGGGACTGTGCGGGCATCCATCGATAGCAGACCAGTGGTTATAGCAGCATCATAGAAGCTGACCTCTATCGTATCCCTTGTGGTATTTGGCAATGGTAATCTTCTAACCACTCTGATGTCTTCCCTGATTACTGAGTAACATTGGCGTGTGTGTCTAAGCCAGTGTATGACCTTGTTTTTAAGCGACTCCTGGCTTTCAGAGTGTCTACTAGTGAGTTTTGGGACTTACATGAGAAATATCTCTAATGGGCGCTCCCCTTCTTCTGGTCTCTTATAGACACCCTCCCTCACTGATCTCCTAGCAGGGGCCCTCACCTGGTCCTGCATGCGAGTAGAACCTTCATCCAGGACAACCTCACCTCTGTATACATCCCTACCTAACATCGGGGCCAAGGTGTGGATATGGGATAGTTTTCTGTTATCAGGGAGCTGATGGTAATCGCCCTTAGGTGGCATGGGGTTTGAGGTTTTTATTCGGATGAGATCTTGGGAGCAAGTTCCCCTTTTGTTAACTGTACTGCATACCTTTAGCTGGTTTGGTCCCTCATCCGTGAGGGCTTCTTTTGGTTTGGTTTGAGAACTTCCCCCTGGTCACTGTCGATCCTTTCCATTAGAGCGATCACCTTGTCATTGAGTGTACACACCTCAGCTCTCAGGGCTTCTATCAAGTCTTTTAGTGGCTGCAACCCACCCATCATACTTTCTGCCTCACTGGTGCCTATAGAATCAACCCCCCCTTCCACCTCTCTAACCCCTTCCTCATCCACCCCGAGAGCATCAAATCCATTAAAGCATTCTATACTGGAGGTCGGTGTTCAACTCGGGGTAGATGGGGGGTTTGCCTCCAATAAGTTGACTTGCACACATATATCAGGTGCAGTGCCTCTATCCTTCCTATGCTTAGCATGCTGTTTTCTAGATGTTGGCGGAGACAATCTAGCTGTCTTCTTAGCAGGGGGAGGTTCTGGTGAGGTGTCAACCGATGATTTGTCATCTAACACTTTGTTGCACCTTTTTTTCGTTTTTTTAAACATCAGGGGGATCTGTTTTACAGCCTTTTTGGCAGGGGAGGTCCTGGAGAAAGGATGGGCAGTTGACCAGTGTTGTTATCACTGCCAGTCGGTGTACCACTGGAGGGGGGGGGACTAGTGGGATCAGATTTGGCAATGATCTGACATTCTGCTAGGATTGATTCAATCCTGTCCATTGTCTCATGGCAAACAACATTTGACGGCCTGCCATGACCCATGGATTGAGCCTTAGCCTTCCTTTTGCCCATGTTACCACTGAACTGGAGGTGAAGTGTTCCAATAACTGAGCAAATTAGCAGCAAGGAAGAGTGCAAGTGCAAAATGCAAAGTGCAGAGTGCAGGGTACAAGAAGCTGAGCACAGAGTGCAAAATGCCAAGTACAAAGTGCAGGGTGCAAAAGAGCAGGATGCAAAGCTATGGTAGGTACAAATCAAGTTTTTAGTGCAAAAAGTACAGAGTTCAGGCTATGGCAGGTGCAGCAATAAAAACCCAAGCTACATATAGTTTTAGAAGGCAACCTTATATTTTAATTCGCGGGGGAATGGGTATAGAGTTGACTGGAGCAATGCTACAACTTCGCTACACCACTGTTGTAGATAGAACCATAGAAATATCAACACAGTTAAGATAGAAAAATAGAAACCTCAATTAATAATATATATATATTTTTTTTAAAGTTTCTTTTGAATAAAAACAGAGAGTCAATCAGTATCCACTGTATATTCACCAGGGCATAATAAAGTTAGCAACCGTGGATGGAGCAGGATGGTTTGGGCTGGCTTAAGGTATCAGGGGGACAAGTCCTCTAGAGGGGCCGAGAAAGTGTCAACACCCGATCATAACCCGCTGGAGTTCTAAGTTCCCGATGCCCAGTAGCAAGGATAATAGAAACCTTACGCCAGCAGTCACAACACAGGAAAAGGGTCCATGGGAGCAATAGTCATAAAGCAAGTATGTTGAGCAGATAAATCTCACCAGATGGACCGGAAAGTTCCTCGCCTTTTCAGTTGTTCCCACAGGTTGGCTTCATCTAGTGCGGAACCAAGGGGGGTGGCCCTGCCCGGCCTTTTCCTGGCGCGGACAGGCACAGACGGGCCCGCACTTGGCCCGGGCTTCGCGTCACGCGCTGCCGGAGCCCGCTGGCAGCTAAGTAGCGCCTCCAGGCGCTACAAGATGATGTGAGCGGCCAAGCACCGCAGAAACACAGGCAGCCTGGGCTTTGTGGTCCTCCAGGACCCAATGCGGCAAAGAACAGCAGGCAGCAGTGAACACACGGGACCCGCGCTGCGGGAGCCCGCTGGCAGCTAAGTAGCGCCTCCTGCGCTACCAGATGATGTGAGCGGCCAAGCGCCGCAGAAACACAGGCAGCCTGGGCTTTGTGGTCTTTGTGGTCCTCCGGGACCCAATGCGGCGAAGAACAGCAGGCGGCAGTGAACACACGGGACCCCAATATATATATATGTATAACCAATATACCTGAAAAGGTAAATTTGGGGGACAGGGCAAGTTTAAATAAAGCTGCCTCACAGTTCGTAAAAGGCAGATCTTCAAATTTGCACAAGTAAGATTTTTTAAAAATTATGGCAATGCCACCACCTGTCTTAAAGCCCCAATCCTTCCTGACTATGGCATAATTCGATGGTAAGGCTGCAGCTACGTCAGGACCAGAACTCATGTGCAACCATGTTTCAGTAAGAAACATGGCGTCTGGTTGTTCACTAACCAAAAAGTCAAAAATATCAGCTTTATGTTTCGGAAGCGAACGGCAATTAATGCTAAAAAAGCTAAATTCCTTATTAAGTGGGGTATCGCAGCTAGGGAAGGCGTCCTCCTGTAAAGCAGTAGGAATAGTTCTTAGCGTGTTAGAATTATTGTGGGACTGTGTTTTAAAAGAAAAGCCGCAACCAATGCAATTTATATCCCAATCCTCGGGATGGAGTAAAATACAAGCAGGGGGCAACATATAGCGATGTTCCATGAGCTGCTTAGAAGAGTAGCATAATATGTGCCCTTTGTTTGGACCAGGGCTTCTGGCCACGGGTCCCGGTTGGGCGCGGACGGGCACAGACGGGCTTGCCTTTGGCGCGCCACCGGCGCGCCCGCTGCACGCGTCCGATCAGGGGCCATTAAATAGGTATTAGGCAGGACAGCGTGCAGCGACTAGAGCGCTGCCCGGAGGGAGCGTGTGGCCCAACAAAATGGCCACCCGGGGAGGAACAGCCCCGCAAAAGTGCAAATGCTGAGAATATGAAACTAAATTGAAATAGAAGGTATTGCGATTGTGAGCACTTATTAAGTCATTAATTCAGTTCTGCCAAATTGATTTAAAAAATACTATTTCAGGTTAAAAAAGTGTAAAACGATAGGTTTTGAGGTCAAGCAGCGATTAATTCATCAAATCAATACAGTACATTCAAGTCATTAAAAAGCGATTTCAACTTTAAAAGTACATAAAATAAAGAGCAACAGAGCAGCAAAAGAGTGAAAAGAAACCTTAGAGGCGCTGCACGACCGAACACTGCCCGTTAAATAGGTATTAGGCAGGACGGCGTGCAACGACTAGAGCGCTGCCCGGAGGGAGCGTGTGGCCCAACAAAATGGCCACCCGGGGAGGAACAGCCCCGCAAAAGTGCAAATGGCGATAATATGAAACTAAATTGAAATAGAAGGTATTGCGATAGTGAGCACCTATTGAGTCATTAATTCAGTTCTGCCAAATTGATTTAAAAAATACTATTTCAGGTTAAAAAAGTGTAAAACGATAGGTTTTGAGGTCAAGCCGCGATTAATTAATCAAATGAAATCAATACAGTACATTCAAGTCATTAAAAAGCGATTTCAACTTTAAAAGTACATAAAATAAAGAGCAACAGAGCAGCAAAAGAGTGAAAAGAAACCTTAGAGGCGCTGCACGGCCAAACACTGCCCGTTAAATAGGTATTAGGCAGGACGGCGTGCAGCGACTAGAGCGCTGCCCGGAGGGAGCGTGTGGCCCAACAGTGGTTTCTTAGTGACGGGAGTCTGTTGTAAATGATTTTATCAGCATTATGTGAAGGGAATTCAATAAAAATGCATCCCTGTGAATGAGTACTAACTGCACATTTTACCATCTGTGCAGTTCACGGCTTCTGACGTCTGACCAGAGCTCTACAAATCTTCGGTTTTCTAATGTGTATTATCAGGAATTCGACCTTTGACCTCCCACGAATGATGTGCGAGTGCACAGTATAAGACGTGCCACAGGCACTCTGTACTCTGTAGTTGCATTTATACAGAGCTTCATAACAGTGTTTCTACATAGCATGTCTTTTAGGAGTATAATATTGCCTTGTTGCCTGGGACCTCAAGGTCAGGGAAGGGCAAGGAGAAGAAGAAGAGGAAGACGCGGTTCAGTCCGCAGGAAAACAGGATCCTGATTACGGAGGTGATAGAACACCATCAACAACTGTTCGTCACCTCCACTGTGTCATTGGCAACAAAAAATGGAATATGGCAGTCCATCCTGGACAAGGTGAATGCAGTCGGAGTGCTGAGGAGGACAATGGACGAGGTCAAGAGGCGCTGGAATGATGTGAAGCGCAAAACCAAGCTGAAACTCGCAAACAACCGCAAAGCAACAATGCAGACTGGGGGTGGGAGTCCTGCGCCACAGGAGGAGCTGGATGAGATTGAGGAAATGGTGTCCACAGTCATCAGTGTGGAGACGGTGGCAGGAGTCGGGGGACCGGACACTGCTCAACATGACCTGACACAACAGCAACAGGGTGAGAAACCACCAGGGACTGGGGGGACTGGGGGAGATGGGCACAATGGCACACATGCACAATGAAGTATAGCACACTGCACAACCACAATGACTCTGGATCATGTCCCTGATCTCCTTGCCATACTGCAGCACACATAGAAACGGCAAGTAGTCACCCGTCTACAATGTTCCCAGAGGGGGCCCTCCCCACACATCACCAATCTCACAACAAACCCATGCACATGTGCTGAACCCAGCAAAGCTGCGGATCCGTGAGCCCCACTGACAATGCAAGTGACACTGCATGACGATGAGCATGTCTGCAGGCCACTCATCATGACATGTTCACGCCACGACACCGAGGTGGCTGAGTGTGGTCCACATCTGGTAAGGAGCAGGACAAACCATGCCCAAGAGTCCCAACTCCCACCAAGAGCCCAATTAACCCAAGTATGCAACATCTCAGCACTCCATAAGCACAGAAGTCAAAGGCACACCGCCTGAAAGGGAGGAGGCCAAGCAAAGTCTGAGCTGCAGGGGCGACTCTCCCACAATGCAGCACATACACAAGAATCAGAGCACATCAACATTGACAACAATGTGGTACAAACTGCAACACATTCACAACAGGACAGAGGACACAACTGCTGCCGCTTGTGTGTAGAAACTGGCCAATCACATTTGGCATAGCAGGAAACTGTGACATGATAATGGACAAGTACAACCCCACATCCCTGATGGTGCAAAAATGTCCACTGTCCCGCTTCAAATAGGCAGCTCCTCCTAAACAGTCACAATGTACATTGTCATGCAGTCTGTTTGGAAACTTGGCCAATGCGTGAACATACATGGAACACACTGTTAAACTGCATCTCCCTTTACATTGCAGAGGGAGAATCATCACCTCCTGCAGAGCAGACCGAACACCTCCTCACTGATGACGAGGAGGACTTCCCCACCTTCGACACCGACGCCCTCCAAGAGCTCATGGACAGTTTCCGCACCCAACCCCCAGGAGCAGGGCAGCCCAGCTGCATCGAGGAGACCCCACCCCCTGCACAGACCACACAGCAGGAAGCACCCACCACCCCGGCTGTCTCCCAGGATCCCCATGACCAACACATGGCATCTCAACGCCGTGTGTTGGAGGGCCAGAAGGAGATGGCTGAGCAGGTGCGGGTGGGGTTCGAACTCATGGCAGCCAAACTAGATGCCATCCATGGGTGTCTACGTCCCATCAGGGACCACTTACAGTCCCTAACGGACACCCACAGTCCGCTCCATGGTCTCCAACGAGCCATAGCTGACATCGCTGGAGTCATGACTCGGAGACAAGAACATCTGTCTAGTCAGAGAGGCTCCAGCGATCCCAGCCGGGAGTTGGGACACATGCAGAGGCTCATGGAGGACATGGTGCGGATGGAGGCGGAAAGGATGGCTGCCACGGCTGCACATCAGCGAGATGTAGCTGGGATCTTCCATGCCCTGCAGATCCTCATCATGGCATTGCTGCCACAAGGCTTGGCGCAGATGAATGCTGCTGCTCCTACACCATCCACATCTCCGCCCCCTGATGTGTCAGTGCCCCACAGTGCAGCAGACATTCCACCTCCGGCACCTGATGTGTCACTGCCACACAGTGCGGCCGACAATCCACCTCCAGCCCCTGATGTGTCAGTGCCACACAGTGCTGCAGTCAAAACACCACCACCCACAGGTGAGGCACATTACACATCAGAGGACGATGATGTGGATGAGACTGCCGTTGTGGTAATGAGGAAGCGGTAGCATTCATCTCCGCCATATGGCCTGTTTCAGCTTGGTTCGGCCCTTTGCATCATCACCTTCCACTGTCCCCCGATACACTCTGTGGCACTCACCTTGGACCTCGACATGGACTGCCATATTCGGTATGGTTACCAATGACACAGCAATCAGACTGCGGACTGAACTCTTCCTCTTCCGATGAATTTGTCCTTCCCTAATGGACTATGGCTGGCCCTCCACGGGGCAACAATGTCAAGTGGGGTGTGCATGGCCCTGTACTGCTCCAGCTGCAACACTCCACTGAATGTGAATATAACATTCAAATTCACACAAATGTGTCATGTCTATGATCCTTCAAGTATGACAGTATGGATGAATGTAGGGTCACTGATTCCCCCTCACGTCCATTTTGCACATGTTGTGGGGCTTGGGTCACAGGGTGCAACATTGCAGATTGCGGTCCGGGTGGCGCAGACACTACAGCGGAGGCACACGCATTGGTTACTTCCTTGTCCAGGCCAGAACTGAACAACGCCCAGAGCCCCGGGCTCATTGTTCACACCCCTACACTGGACTGGCATACGCCAGCCAAGCCCACTCCGCTTACGCTCACAGGGGGTGACGACAGAGCTACATGTCCCAGGTCTTCCCCGTAGTGATCTGCTGGTCACTGGTCTAGTTGTCAGCATGCCACAGCCACTCCCTGAGGGCTGGTTTACACCCACACTACACCCATCCAGCACAGGCGTCACGGGACATGTGACACTGCCAATAAAAGGGGCCCACCACAGCACATCCCCCACTGCCGGAGGTGACATGATGGCGTCCGCATCCACGGAACTCAATCATAAAGGGTCTGTGACTTGCATTGCACATAGTTAGTGGCACCCGATGGCCTGCATCCGGCACGGACCTACCGCCACGTGGCGATGACTTGCGTTGCACTGAGTTAGTGGCACCCGATGGCCTGCGTCCGGCATGGGCCTACCGCCACGTGGCGATGACTTGCGGTGCACAGAGTTAGGTCCACCTGAAGAGCTGAGCGGGTGTGCAGCCTGCGATGATGCGTTGGCCTCGATACGGCGTCCAGCAAATCAAGACTCGATTTGAATTGTGAGCCCTGCTGGACCACAGTGTACGCGCAGGCAGCAGTCAGCACACACATGACTCTGCGGTGCCGCAGGGTGCGCTGGGGGCCTGTTGCGCGGAATCCAGTGATCGGCTGAGGAGGTTGCACCGGCACGTGGAGGGCCCTCTTGGAGACACGCCGGTGGCGGCAGGTGAGCATTGAGGCCTGGGTGCGCAGGAGCGGGCAGTCATCGCTGTGCGGCGGACCGGTCTGGGGACTAGGGCTGGGGTGCAGCAGGCGCACAGGATCGCGCAGGCACCACCGGTCACGGCGGCGGCCTCGTGGCTGGGTGGGGGGCGCCGCCCTGGCAGACACGACCCTGCATGCGCTGACGAGATGTGCGCGGGTTGGCTTGGGACGTAATCACCTCGTCTCCAGTGTGAATACGGCCGTTGAATGTGGTCGGGCACGTGTGTGTAGGCCTATGGTCACGATATGGCGGACACAGAGACACACGCAGTAGTTACTGTGGTGGCCATCCCGGAACTGGACCAAGCCCAGGGCCCCGGGCTATTCATTCGCGACATACGCCGGCCAAGGCCGCTCCGCTCAGGCTTACAGGGGGGACCACATGGCTACATGTCCAAGGTCTTCCACACTGCCTGGGGTAACCTGTTTGCGTCCACTGTCCACTACACTGCAAACACAAGCAGTAGATGTCCACATGGACATGTCTGTGCTCTGCATACTGCAGTCTGTCCAGCACATCTTCGCCACACTTGGCATTGTGTCCTTTCTTATTGCTGGGTCACTTGCCTCCTTCGCACATTCTTGGTTCCCACCTCTCCCCACATTCTGCAATTGTGTGGCAGAGGGCTCTGCCTTTGTGGATGGCTTGTCTACATGTCTGGCCCCTGTTACCACAGTTACTTGTGTTGTCATGTCCGGTAGTTGGGCATGTTGGTTGGCATGTTGTATGTGATTTTGTTACGTGTGCTCTCCCACAGTTGTGAGTTGTGTGATTGTGGAGTTGAGGTGTGTGGTGTGTTCAGATAGTACTTACCAATGAGCAGTGCATTGCCATAGGTGCCATCCTGGAAGCGCTGGTTGATGATGGACTGTCGGAAGATGTATGTGTCATGCACACTGCCTGTGAAGTTGGCGACGACATTGGTGAACTGTCCCCGGTGGTCCACTATTGCATGCACATAGATGGAATGCGTGTGCTTTCTGTAGCGGTAATTGTGTGCAGGGTCGGCAGGGTCGGCAGGGGGCACAAGTGGTATATGTGTACAGTCAATTGCCCCAGTCACGTGGGGTAAGGCAGCTATGGCGTAATTCCCTTGCATGGTCTCCAGCTGTTCATGCACAGCGTGGGGGAAGTGAAGGTGCAGGGGTATCAAGATGATACAAACCGTGATGTTTACAGGTATGATGAATCCTGCATAATGAGACCGTAACAAATGTTTGTGTGGTCGTAACCTTCCTTTTCTTTCCTGTGGAGGTTACGAGTACACGGACTTCTGTTACAGTATATTTGGACTGGATTCATCATACCTGTATGCATTCCGGTTTGTCCAAGTGCAATACACTGTACCAGATTACGTTTGTGACTATGTGGACGCTTGACCATTGTCACCATTTCTCCAACAGGTTTCTGACTACTGATTTCGGGATATGGAATGGTACTGGGGAGTTCCACGCAGCATTTGCAGTTTATTGGATCCACACGTTGCCCTGGTGAAGTTCCCGTTGGGAATGGAACGCGTTGGCTGAGCTTTTCGTCTTGTTGTTTATGTATTTGTAATAAAGTTCTGTTTTTCCACAACCGTTGACTACTGGACTTCATGACCTGGGGGGGGAGGGTCCGGCGGGTGGTTGCGGTGGGTGTTGTGGCCCTCTTGGGTCTCCAGGCTGCATGATCATTGTCTCCATGGCATCTGTTGGTCTTCAGATGTGGCTCTAGGCTGGGCTCCCTTTCATACTGCAGGGGTTGTCATCCTGCTTAACACCAGTAAAAGGCAGGTGTTGAATCCCTGCTGCTAACGCACCTTATCGCCTGTTTTCGGATTGCATCGCTGATCTGGCTGGTCGTTGAGAATATCGCGAAGTGGTGTTTTCGCGTGTTTTTGCACGGGAACGCCTACTCTGCATATCATTAGCGTTAGTTGTCGCTCTCATCTGTGGCGATGTGTTTTGTGGCAGCTATCGCAGGAAAACTGGCGATGTCGGCAGTTTGCACCAGCTTGTGAATAGGGCGATAAGTCTATCGCCACTTTTGCGGCGCTAAAGTGCCGATAAATCGGCGATGGCTCCTTGAGAATATGCCCCTATATGTATTGCATGCAATTTCTGTTTTCTTTATGCTAAATCTGGGTGCATAGTTTTCTCACAGAGGAGACTTGGCTCTAGATACAAATGTCTCGCCGAAAATGTACCCCATTCCGTTTATGGAAGAGCGTGCCTGATTTATTTTTTTCCCGTTACTGATCTCCGTCCTGTGCTTATTCATCTCCCCTTCTACCCTCTTTTCTTCTTCAACTATAAAATCCCTTCCCCTAATTTTCATACTCCGAGTGCCCCGACTGTCAGCGATGTTGCAATCACACCAAACTCCATAGAGGTATCCCTATATCTATGTTCAGACTGATCGACATTCGTTTTCCTTTAATGGCAATAAACAAATATACAATTGTAAAAATAAGAAACCACGAGTGCACACGAATTCCATCAAGAGTTATGCCATGGTACCTCTGAGAGTTTGCCTTTTATAATATTAAATTATACCAACTCCGACGTTCACCCTTCCGTGGTCGACAAACTGAGTGCCATTGAAGGGACTGACAGTAACATCTGCTACAGACATTTGAAAGGGCAGAAGAATAAAAGCAAACTAAGTTATAGTTGCTTTTTTTAGTCTCACTGAATCTATATTGGGCTCTGAAAAAATCGTTATCCCTCCCTTGAAATAATATGCAAATTATTATTTTTGCATCATAGATCGTAATGGAGGAAAGGGCTGGCAGACTGCCCATGGTGTTTTTATCAGTGGCCCTAAATCAAATCCTCATAGCAAACTTGCGTGCACCCGAGGCAAGGGTTGACAGGTGTGAGGTTTTGCGTTGCCCCAGTCACTGTTCCCACTCCTATATTTGATGACAATATTCCCCAGCGTAAAACGTAATCTCTTATATCGAGAATAACCTCTATTGCCAATACTTGGAGTTCATCCATCTCTCATCAGGCCCTTCTTCTGCTGCATGTGCCTGTACAGTGTTCAGTAGTATGTGATGATTGTATGTGCTGAGGGCTGTCCTAAATAATGTGGTCAGGACCAGGATGTGTTGGGGAAACATTGGCATATGTTACCTCTTGAGGCAAATACCACAGAATTATATTAGAATCCACTTTTAGAGCTTCCAGCACAGTCCCAAGCATTGTTTCTAGTTCCTTAAATATGAATTTAAAATCCACCAGAAAATAGCTGAAATCGTGCTCTACCAAGCTAAAATTGTATTAAATTTGTTTGATTATTTTCTTGGCATTTTGTCATTGAAAATGAGCTGAGTGGCCACTGTGCTGAAGATTTTAGAAACCTGGGTTTTAACTCTTCTTCACTTGACCAAAATAAATGTGAGACTGGGCATAGAACTTATCACTCTGTTGCTGAAACTGCATATGTGGGAAGTAACAAGCATTTGCAATGCAATCGGTCTCGCCTTTGGGACCTTATATGTATTTAGCTACGCAGCACATTAGCCTGGGTGCTGAAACATCTACTGTTCTTTAACATGGAGGGAAAGTAAGCACCAAACTGCGTGACACGCCAGGTATGGGAACACATCGGGAGAAATATTGCCTTTCAGCGGAAATGGTATAGTCCAAAGCTCTGTTTTTAATATAAAATCAGGGCCTTTGGTAGTCATATTACTGAAAATACAAGATTTGAAAAAAATATTATTGTCTACGGGTGCTCGTGGAAGACAATTTCTATGGACCGGAATCTAGAGAATGCTAAAGTGATTTTGGTATTTTACGGACATCTGCTGGTCGCTTTCTATCAAGAAAGTTAAATAGAGGCAGTTACCAGAAAAATTAAAAAAAGAAAGTCCCTCAGCAGAAAGTCATTCTGGTATTTTACTGACCTCTGCTGGTTGTTTTCTATCAAGAAAGTTAAATAGAGGAAGTTGAACAGAAAAAAAAAGTCCCTAAGCGGAAGCAGACAAGTCCTAGGGCTGATCTCCAGAGCCCACAAAGTACATACACATATAAGTATATAATAAGTATATACTAAAGTATATACAAGAGGTCTCGAATGCTCGACCTAAAAAGGGCTTCAACCCCAGTACACAAGAGCAGAGACCCATGAGATGTACCACTTGCAGGTCTAGTCTTGCAGCAGTTTTCAGCTGTGAACAAAATCTTAAATGAATGAATGAATTGAGTTTGTAAAGCGCGCAATACCCAAGGGTGTCTTAGCGCTTGGCGGAACAAGACGAAAAGAGGGGGCAACGACCAGGGAGATGGGTCGCCAGGAAGACTAAATCCAATTAGAAAAATGGATAGACATCTTAACTGTCCAGCAACAGATACTAGGCCATTTATACCTCATCTAGTTTATTTCAAGCTTCCTGTACTCTTTATTGATATCATAACTACACTTTCTCAATCACTATATTAACCTTCTTGCTTTCTAAAATTTGATTGAAAATGCACCATTTACCCACTCTTTTTTCAAAATGTTCTTGGGGTAGGGCAACCCCCACGAAGTACATGTATGCTATGCTCACTGGCCACCGGGTACTTGTCCAGAACTTTTATGCCCCACCACTTTCAAATATCACCAACCACCACTGGTGTTCAGCAAACAAGAGGTGAGGTGCCATCATGAGGGCAGGAGCCCAACAGGGCTACCTGGAGGGGACGTGGAAGTTGAGTGTCTGATATCAGACAGGGACTGAAATACATCGCGCCAAAAAGAAACTATGCCTGTGCAATGCCGAGACATATGTATAAAATTCGCCTTAATGAGGCCACATCTGCGGCATACACTGCCATTATGTCCAGCAAAATGGGAGATTTGAGCAGGTCTGTAACAGTATTGGTGCAGATACTTGAACTGTATTAGCTGATGTTTATAATTAGATGAGATGTTTTTTCCTCGCGAACAGCAATATGCCCATGTCTATCAGTATGTTGGTAGCCGAGGGTGGACTACCATTTATGCCGTGCCTCAGGCATCATGTCCAACATGGAGGTTAGATAATTGATGTATAGATATGAGATGGAGTGTCCCATGCCTGTCCTTCCAATGTAAGCAGTGAGAAGTGGGGCTTCTGGTGGAGCAACAGGGAATGAGGGTACATCTGCCCGGAATGCAGACTGCAGCCAAAGGTAGCAATAGGGCGCCAGAGAAGTCGCAATTTGATGGGAGCAAAAGGCTTGCTGTGTGATAAAAGTGTCATTCACAAACATATCTCCTAGTGTGAGGAGACCCATCTGACAAAGCATTGTCTTCGTGGCTTTCTCACCTATGGGTGGTAGGGTAGCAGAGGATTTTCCGTGATTCGCCTTGTGCAAGCCGTGTGAAAGTTGCCTCCAGGCATGACAAGTAAGGGCAAGGAAATTCACATTGTGAAGTGCAGTTAGTAGCACTACGCAGAGCTTCCCAAGCAGTGAGTGAGTTTGGGCTATTGCCCATTCCACCCTGATGTGCGCAGGTGCAGTCGGCTTCAAGATCCAGGATTTTAAATAGAGGGCCTGTGCTGCAAGGTATTAAGTGTGGAAATCGTGCAGTGCTAGACTGCCAGATTGCAGGGGTCGTATGAGAATTTCATATCATATTCTAGGTTTGCCACTCACATTTAATCAATATAAAGTTCTCTTCAGCTGATCGAAAAAATACAGTGGGAGGTGGACTGGCATATTAGAAAATAGGTGTAAATATTTAGGAAGCACAATCATCTTTATTAAGGAGATTATACCCAGAAGGGACAGAGGACGACGCACCCTCCGCTCCACCCTAGCATTTAACGTTTCGAGGGCAGTGCCAAAGTTAGCATTGATAAGATCATCATAGTTCACAGGAAACCCATATCCCAAGGTAACGTACACCATCAGGACTCCATTTTAGAGGATAATCCAAGGTCGGGCCTGGAAGTCATCTGTGAATGGAAAAATCTCTGACTTAGCCCATTTGTAAGTTGCATAAACAAATCTTTTAAAACATGGAGACTTAGGATCCAAGAAGAAATCAGATAGGTCCATGTCTTCAGAGAGGAGGGAAAGATGTTGTTTTACTGCAGACAGAGTGGAATGTTCCAGCCATTGTTGGCACAATTTCCTTACGGAATAGGTTGTGACTATCCCTGAGTGTTGTGAATGGGAATAACGAGGGTCGGGTCTGCTTGACTGAAACTGCGGTATGGAATTAAAAAAACGAGCATAACAACCATCTGTATCCATTGGCCACAATAACCACCAGTTTGGACCTGAAAGTGTGTAGTTAAATGTACCATTCTGCACCATATTATTAAGCTGTTCTTCAGTAGAATTTGTTAAATGTTGCCAATTATCAAATCGGGCAATAGAAGGAATGTTGGGAGAATTCATTTCTTTAATTTTAGCAAATCCTAGATAAGTAGTCTGTTGAACTTTGTCATTTAGAAAAATCCTTTGTGTTGGAATTAAACAGGCTCTAAATAAAGTGTCTGTTCCCTGAACTTACCAATGTGTAGTACCCCAAACTGATTTCATGCCAATGGTATCCTTCCAATGCTCATATCCTTTTATGGATAACTGTTTGACAAACAAATCTGTACATATTAGCTTGGTTTGTGTAAGCATGAATTTCTTTGCTGATGTAGGGACAAGTTTAAAATAAAAGGATTTTGGGTTAACTGCCTCATGTCCAGAATATATGTCCCTACATATTTTGAGCTCCCCTGTGTGGGAGTTGGAGAGTGATCTCATTGTTTGTAATAAAAAATCATGCAGTGAACACTAGCTCAGTGTAAATAATGATATCCATAATGATGATAACACAACCTTTCACCATAATTAGACAAATTTAGATACAGGTGCTCACTTTCAAAAACAGTGAAGGCGTGGAATTTACAGTATCAATATCCCAAACCCATAGAGACTTTAAAAACATAAGAAATCTGTACTATTTCTGTAGGGCCGAAGATATCATAAGTGAACTTATCCCAAATAATTCCATCAGTTACTGGGACAGCTGAAATGTTCACAAGAGACAGGTCTCTTTTCAGTTTATCTTGAAGATGAGTGAGGAGTCAACACCTCATCTACCAGTTCTGTGGCAGAGTGTTCTGGAAGGAAATGGCCAAAGATTAGCAAGAAGAAAACAGTCACAGATCAAATCTAAAGAAATAGAAAAACAAGGAAAGTGATATCCAAACATATATCTAAGGAGAGACCAGATAACTGTGTTTCAGCCATGAAAAGAAAACACAGACCCATGTAGGCAGAGTGTAGATGCAAGTGTCAAAGGAGACAGATGAGAAGTCATCTGTTCCCACAAAATACCCAGAAGCAGTTTGTTAAAAAACAGGAGCTACATGTGAAGTAAGAAAACTGGCATAGTCTACTAGCGGTGGATCAGTATAAACAACACCATCTGCTGTACTCACATTCATCGTATAGCTGGCATTTGGAGCAGTATTAAGAAGTAACTGAAGTTCATTCTCCCTGCCCCCTCCCCCCCACCCCCCAGCTGGGGAGAAACAGCTTTGATGTTGCTCACAAGCTGTAAGGAAATTTCCTGTATGGTAGCAAGAGGAGTTGGGAACTACCAAGGAATCCCATGGCTTACTCTTAAGAATTGGCCACATGATGTAACTTGATGTGATTAGAGCCAGCTAACAGTGGCAATATTACAGTTCGTGTACCTTGAATGAGAAGGACTGGCTTGATGGAGCAAATTCCCATATTCCTTCTTTACCACAACCTTTTCTCGAACGAGATCCACAATTCGTGGAATCCAGCCAGAAGGTGCTGGCTGCTCCTTGATCCAGGTAGAGTCCAACGTCTTCAACTGCTTGTTGGATTGGACGGTGCAGACGTTTTGTAAATCCTGTAAGACAGAACAACAATCATTTACGTCAAAGGGCTTGGCTGCCGCCACAATGTCTAGACTGTCAAGGTCTGGAACATACATTTTGATGCCAAAAAGGACCTCACATGGTGTTTAGCCACTCAGAGATTATTTAGGGAGATTATGAAGTTCCCTTTGCAGCCCATACAAGTGATGGATCCAACTACGCCCTGTATCTATTACTCTAGCTGTTAATGATTGCTTTAAGTCATGGTTCATCCTTTCCACCACCAAACTTCCCTTGGGACGGTATGGAGAAGAGTAACGCACCTCCACACCCAGGGAAGCCATAGTATCCCTAAACGCATTCGAAGCAAAAGCAGGACTCTGGCCCGAGTGGAATGAAATGCATGCATGTGTTCCAATAAAGACTTGCAAATCTTTAATAACAGTGTGAGCATCAGCTGAACGTTGTGGCGACACTCAGAGAAATATTGAGCAGGAATCAACTGCAAGTAGGATCAATTTAGACACTCCATCCGCATTAAGAGGACCACAATAGTCTAAACACATGCAGCCGAAAGGTTTGATGGATATAAACAGGTGTGTCTGTGGTGGGCATGCCACGGTAAAACTTTTAATTTGTTGACAAAAGTCACAACAAAGGACATATTTCTTGGCATGTTTGCATAAGCCATGCTACCAATAACGTGTATTGGCTGCCACACCGGCATGAGCAGAAGCAACACCTTCATGTGCAGTTAAAAATAAAACTATCCTACGGTCTTGGTTGGGAATCAAACAATCACCAGCTTCTGGAATAGTAACAAAGGGAACCTTTGCTCTACATTGTGCCGGTCGTACGAGCTGGTCCACGCCGATCCCCTCTTGCTGCAGCATGCTTGCCTGCACTGCCCATGTCACTGGCCCCTCAGCCCTGACCTGGGGCTATTTTCATCCTCAGGGATAGAATCTATCCCTCACCTTTATTCTCTGCAACCTGTCGGGGCACTCACCAGCACACCGCTCCTCCTGGCACATGGGATCGGGAACGGCCGGCCTGCTGGGAGATGACCGGGCTTTTGCTGAAAGTCTGTGGCCCTGCCCTACTGCTGCAAGATAGCCCAAGGACTCCTACACGCCATTGCAATAAAAGGTAGTGCCATTAAGTGAGTGGGGTTGCCACCAGTCCATGAGAAAAATATCGGATGCATTTTAAGATTCTGCAAGGGCCCGAACGTGATCTGAAGTGGAATCTTATGTGTAATTGAATGTATTCGTTTTTAGCATGGCCTTTCGGTCTTTTTGTTTATTTAAGGCAGTGGTAGAACACATTTTAAAGTGATTTCCTCTTTTTTTAACTGTTCAAAGTATGTACTGATAAGGGGAAAAATACTGGCTTTAAGTGATTTTCTTAAATTTGTATTGCCTTGGACATTAAAACGCGCCAGGTAGCAACCCAATAAGTGACTCACTTTAATCCCACTCTGACACGCTGTCTTCCTGAGTGGCTGTCACAAAGTGGGAGGGAAAATAATTCAAGCATGAGAGACCTTTCCGTATGGCCCTGTCTCTGTGCTACCTTTCACACTTGGATCAAAACAACTTGCTTACTTATTCCAGTACCAAGTTGACAATGCTTGCGTGACATCTGATGGCATCTCTCATGCGGATAGACTTTAACACATATACATGTATATATATATATATATATATATATATATATATATCGCTTTCTCCGCGAGGCTTCTCAGCTCCCTCTCGCCACACACGGACACGGACCACAGAGTTAGTGCAATATTTAGATGTTTATTTTTGATGCCGCCATAACGCTGTTTCAACTCGTTAAGAGTCTTGATCACATGGTAACGTTGTGGTCATGCTTTACATTTTAAAGTGACATAGTGCTCAGTGATTGGGTCACAATTGCACGTGATCATGGACATAGTAAAAATATTTTCGCGTTTGTTTCGTCATAGCATAAATGCTTAAATATAAATATCATAAAGAAATACGTATATCTTAGTTGTTAAAATGTATATCATTGTCCTTCATAAAACATCCATTTTGTTACATATATATATATATATATCATTACAGTAACAAAGAGGTTCAATATGAAAACAGTTGTTGATGAATCAAAACAACCTCCTTCAAGGAGAACAACCCAGCATAACTAATTTGGTTGCATATTCATTTGCTGTGGGACATAGTCCTTCAATGTTATCCGGATAATCTTATTTGATTCACACGTTATTGACTAAATAATTGCTTAAATGCAGGAAGTCAATTTATATATAAACCTTCTCTTGTTTGGATAGTGTGCAAAATACAATATTTAAATATATGGCAATTTTTTTCCAAATAATTCATCATATTCCACAAGTTAATCATAGATTTATATTTTGTATTTTATATTTTGTGTTTTATATTTTATCACCAGTCATGATGTGCAAAAAGGTGCAAATAAAGTGCTAATAAAGTGCCTGTGCTAAGTGCTCTTTTAAAAAAAAACATTTCATTTGTTATTGGATATTAAAAAATGTTCTCCATTGTTTTTCTACGAGTATTTTGTCATTAATACTGTTTCAACCTTGATTGCCCTTTGTGGTTCATCATTCATTTTGTTTAAAGAGTAATTTCTTAAGATTTAGTAAGATTTGTCAACACAATTCTTGTAGCTATAGAATTCCTTGGAAATATTATTATGTCAAATTCTCAATTTCTTTCTCCTCAAATCACTGTTAACTCATTATATCAATATATGTACACATACATAGCTGCTTGATTTTATGTTTTTATGTAGATTAAGTCACATACGTTCCAGATGTAGAATATAAATACATAAATAAATATATATAAATATATAAATATATATCCTAAAACCATCCTGGTTAAAATACATAAAAACCATTGTATGTAAAATTCATGTTTAAGTATATCATTTCTGTCCGTCTATCAATACTTGTGTTTTATAAACAGGTGTACATATCCTCAGTATTATTCAGTCCACCTGGAGATTTAGAATCCATTTCAAGGATGTACCTTGTCTCTAGTTTTCGTAACTTGGCCTCTCTATTGCCCCCTAGTCTACTCGGGGGCACAGTGTCTATTAGATAATATTTTAGATCTTGGCTCTTCGAGTTATGGTATTCCCTGAAATGTCTTGCAACAGGGTATGTATTGTCTTGATTGGTTATTGCTCTGATGTGTTGTAGCACTCGCTTGTGGGCTTGCAGCTTTGTGCTTCCTATATATTGCAGTCCACAAGGACATACCAAGACATATACAAACATACTCTGTCTTGCAGGTGAGTAGTTTAGATATCTTGATCTCTTCGTGGCTGAATGGTGTTGTATATGAGGTTTTGTTAATACCTAATTGACATGCCTTGCATGTCTTACACCTGAAAAATCCTTTATGGGATTTCAACCAACCGCAGGTTTCAATTAATTCTGGACTGGTTTTCATCAATTTGTCCCTCATAGATGTTGCCCTTTTATCTGTAATAGATATTTTATGTGACAACGTAGGCCCTATCACAGGATCACTCAAAACTAGTGGCCAATTACGTGTGATGATGTTGCGTAATTCCCTATGCTGTTTGCTCTATTCCATGATTATTCTGAACTCCTCAATCTTAATTTCATTTTCGGGAGTCTTATTTGTTTGTTGGTATTGATAGTTTTTTAATAATGTCGCAGACTTGGGTTTGATTAATTCTAATCTCTCTGAAATCATGGATTTTGTTATTGCGCCTTCAATCGTTTTGAGTGAGTACCCTCGTGCTAGAAATCTAGCTTTAGATTCTTCCTGGGCCTCTTTCAGTGTCTTTAAATTGCTATTTACCCTCCTCAATCTTAGCATTTCCATAGGGAATGCTGTTTATAAGATGTCTCGGGTGGGCACTGCTGGAGTGTAAGGTTGAATTACCAGCAGTTTCCTTGCGGTAAAGTTTTGTCTCTATTTTGTTATTTTCAATATATACCCTCGTGTCTAAGAAATTGACTGTTGTTTTACTTATGGTGGCAGTAAAGTGTAAATTGAGTGAATTCACATTGATGGATTTAACAAATTCCTGTGCTTCGTTTTCAGTACCTTTCCAAATGACGAACAGGTCGTCAATAAAGCGCAGCCATAAAACTATATTGTTTTGAACAATTACATCGTAATCCTTTGCGAGAACCAGCTCCTCCCACCAGCCCATGTGCAAGCACTCATAGCTGGGGGAGAAGCTGGCTCCCATGGCTACGCCCATTATCTGCTGGTAATGTAAATTATTAAACATAAATACATTATTTGTCAAACAGTATTCCACCATTTCAATCACCATCTTACTATGGTCTGTCAATCCACCCAATTCGGTTGTTAAATAATGTTGTAATGCCCTGATACCATCAGTATGTCTAATACTGGTATACAGTGTCGTTACATCTAACGCCATTAGCATATACTCATTTTGCCATTCATAGTCCTTCAATTTACAAGAAGTCACTGGTATCTCGTACATATGACGATAAAACTTGTACATGATTTTGTAAATAAAAATCCACATATTGTGACGTATGTTCCAAAAGACCCCACACGCTGAAATAATAGGTCTGCCTGGTGGTTTGTTTGCGTCTTTGTGAATTTTTGGTATAAAGTATATCGATGGTGTAATGGGGTAATCGTTTCTTAAAAACTTGTATTCCTCCGTAGTTATTAACCCCTTTGCTTTCCAAGTTGACAATTTGATGTAATATATTTTATATATTTCCTTTAGATCTGTTCCATTCCGTCTGATATAGCATTTTGGGTCATTTAATTGTGATAGAGCCTCTTTTGTATATTCTGTTTTGTCCCATATCACAATATTGCCCACTTTGTCAGAGTTTCTGATTACTATCGATGCTTCATTGTCCAATTTCCGCATGAGTGAATAATACCCTATGTTGCGTTTGTTGTATTTTTCTCTGGTATTTTGCACTTTATAATTTAACTGTTTGATTTCAGTGATTAAATGTTCATTGAAAACATCAATTGAGTCTCTTGGACTTACTGGAGTAAATGTTGATAGCCCTAAATGGTGATGGTATTATTCGTTCCTCCATTGACCTTGTTGGTGCGGTATCACCACTGGCCTTAGTGGTTGTTGTATTTCCTTCTGTCCATAGTGCATTCAAAGCGTCTAATAAGGGCATATCTTGTGCAGTTATATCTTGCATAGTTGTAATTACTTCATTCATCACGGGTTTATCTTGTCTTGTGTCTTTGGCCTGTAACATATGATATTTTTAAGTTTGAGTTTTCTAATGCAACGATATACATCCATCCTTGTTCTGGAATAATTGAAGTTGCTTTCTGGGCAGTATGATAAACCCAGACTCAATATCTGCTCTTCCGCTTTAGTTAGATTTATTTTTGCCAGGTTGATGATGGTTTTATTTGGTTTTTCATTGCTCATTACCGTTGTTTCCATCTTCCCATGGCCTTCCTTCTGGGATTTGCTGTATTTGAGCCTTGCTTTGCGCCTCTGCCTGCGTTTGTCGTTTCGGTGGTTTGAACTTTGTTTGTTTGATTCCTTGGGCGTAAAGTCTGCCTTCTGTCCATACATAAAAAATGTATTTCCTCACCAGGGGCTGGAATATTCTGAGCGGATTCATCTTCCTTATTCCTAAATTCTGAATCCGATCCGCTGTCCGGAACTGAACTCAAATCAGAGTTTGATGTCTGCAATGTTTGTTTGTCCTTTTGTGATGTATTAGTTTTCTGACCATCAGTTGTGTTCAATTTAGATCGTCTCATGGAGTCGTATTTTTGGGAGAATGTAAAAATCTGCCCCAATTCGTAATCATTTTTATCTCTCAAAAATTTGTAGGCTTTTCTATCCTTTATTTTTTCTTCTTCTTTTTTTAGACGCGTTAACATTTCCTTGCGCAATTTTTGAATTTCTTTTTGATTTTCTTCTGACAGTTCAATGCTATCAATTTCTTCATTCAGTTTGTCTATTAGTTCCAACAGTGAGGCACGATCTATTTCTGCATATTTGATTAGTATCAACACTAAGTTTCTTGATGATTCTAGATTACAGCTTGCCCACTCCTGCATCATTTTAGGATTCGGGGTTTCATAGCTTGGAGCTATGAATATTCTTAGCCCTCTAGGTATTCTTCCTACGTCGATATATCTTTGTAAAGACTTTGACTCCCACCATTTACTTTGCTCATTGCGCATATACTTTTCAAGCTGCTTAAATTTGTCCTTTAATGTATGCTTTGCTTTGTTTGACTCCTCTCTTACATTTGAAGTTTTAAAACTCGTAGTGGGCAAATCGTTGAACATTTCTAACGCCGCCGCTTCGCGGTCCCGCAAATATATATATATACTATCTACTGGCGGTCGCCAGTAGATAGTTATAGTTAGGACCTATTATCCATAGGAAATTCGTAACATTCTTTTCCCAATAACTTTGGCGCCGGTTGACGAATCTTTGCGAAATTTTCAAAACTTATGGCCCGCTCCGGTCCGCTCCTATCTTGAAAGTGTCGGGGTGAATCGGCAAGCGGGGGCCGAGAAAAAAGGGGGGTCCCAAAACGTGTTTTCTCCATGTTAATTCCCATAGGAAACTTTAGCCACAGCTACAGCCCGAACTGCTGAATGGAATTACAACAAATTTGGCAAAAAGGTAGTGCTTGGTTCAGAGAGCGCCCTTTTTTTTAAATGGTGTAAATCCGTTCAGTAATTCCAGAGAAATTCAAAAAATAAGAGTCAAAAAATCAATTTCCCATAGGAAACTTTATGCAAGGCTACAGCCGAAACTACTGAACGGATTTACCCCAATTTTGGCAAAAAGGTAGTGCTTGGTTCAGAAAGCAACCTTTTTAAAAATGGTGTAAATCCGTTCAGTAGTTGCTGAGAAATTCAAAAAATAAAAGCTTCGATATCTATGGCCGCGGTGGATCCGCGCACCCTCCCGACCACGAGCTTCATGCTAATTGGCTGTCAACACTCCAAACCAGGAAGTGTTGGCAGCCATCTTGTGACTCGGTAACCGAGTCACAAGAAAAGAGAAAAGAAACGCGAAAAAGAAACGGGGGCAGGGTAGAAACACCCTGACCCCCTAGGCCTGCTTAGGGGGTCCCACAAGGACCCCCAGGGCCCAAAAAAGCATTTATTTTTTATTTATTTTTAAACGGCAAAATGCGCGTCGGATTCGCGGATCCAGCCGCGATACATAAAAAAAACAAAGCGCGGGCTGCCGCGCTTCTTTAATAATTAGCCCCCGGGTGGGCCAAGTCCCGGGGGCAGTGAAGAAAAAAGTGTGGGGGGCCCCAATCCCCCCCAAACTGCCCCGGGGACCGCCACCTCCCGGGGCTTGTTTTTTTAAAGTTTGGGGGGCCTCTAAGGCCCCCCCAAGCCCCAGGGACCGCCACCCCCCGGGGCTTTCATTAATTATAATAGCGGGGGCACACTGCCCCCCCGCAGCCCCAAGGACCGCCACACCCCGGGGCTTCATTTAAAAAAAAAAAAAAATACCTGTGTGTGGGGGGGGGAGGGCTCGAGCCCCCCCACACGCCCCAAGGACCGCCACCTCCCCGGGGCACTAATATTTAAATTTGGGGGTCCGTAACGGACCCCCGAGCCCCGGGGACCACCACCTCCCCGGGGCTTTGCAATTGTTGGGAGGGGGGCCGCGCGGCCCCCCTCCTGGAGCCCTTGATGGCCCTGGGGACCGCCACCCCCCCAGGGCCGGCTCCTGCAGTGTCCCGGGGTGCCCACCCCGGGACACTGCTGTTTGCAATGACAGGGCGGGAGCCTCACGGCTCCCGCCCTGTCATTGCAAACTGCGTAGCTTCATTGAAGCGAGAGCAGGAAACCTGCTCTCGCTTCAATGAAGCAAAGCAGATTGCTTTCCACAAGGGGAGCTGCATGTCAGCAGCTCCCCATGTGGAAAAGCAATGCCGGACGCGGGGAGCCGGCGGGACCGTGGGGGGATTGGGGACCCCCCCACGGTCCCCAACGAGAGGCCAGGCCCCGGGTGATGGGGTCCCCGGGGCCATATTTGGCCTGAGGAGGGGGGCCACGTGGCCCCCCTCACAAAAAAAAAAAAAGGATGGCCAGGCCCCGGGGGATGGGGTCCCCGGGGCCAGAAGTGGCCCGGGAGGGGGGCCACGCGGCCCCCCTCCCCAACAAAAAAATTATTAAATAAAGGTGGGCCCCGGGGGATGGGGTCCCCGGGGCCAATAGAGGCCATAGGAGGGGGGCCATGTAGCCCCCCCTTACTATAAAAAACAATATGTGTGGCCATGCCCCGGGGGATGGGGTCCCCGGGGCCGGAATTGGACACGGGAGGAGGGCCCACGCGGCCACCCTCCCATTAACATTTAAAAAAAAAGGAGGAGCAGGCCCTGGGGCATGGGGTCCCCAGGGCACAAAAATAGGCAAGAAAAGGGGGGCCACACAGCCCCCCTTCTTTAAAAAAAAAAAAAAAAAAAGCCGGCATCGCGGCTAGGCCCCGCCCCACCCCACCCCCTCCCTGCAACACTCAGCAAACGCGCCCCCTGGCGCGTTTAAAGTTAAGGAACTAATTCCCTTTGAATACTGGGGGTCCCTGGGGGCCAAATAGCCCACCAGGTACCTCCAGTATGCGCCAGGAGCTGCGTTGCAGAGAGGTGTTCAGAGGCCACGCCCCTTTTACACTCTCTGCAACGCAGCTCTGTGGCGCTTACTGGAGGTACCTGGTGGGCTAGTTGGACCCCAGGGACCCTCAGGATTCAAAGGGACTTTATCCCCAACTTAAAACGCGCCACAGGGCGCGTTTGCACAGTGGTGAAGGGAGGGGGCGGGCCTGAGGTGACGTGTGTGCAAACACGCCCTGTGGCGCGTTTTAAGTTGGGGAATTAATTCCTCTTCAATCCTGAGGGTCCCTGGGGTCCAACTAGCCCACCACGTACCTCCAGTAAGCGCCACAGAGCTGCGTTGCAGAGTGGTGTAAAAAGGGGTGTGGCCTGGGCCACCTCTCTGCAACGCAGCCCTGTGGCTCTTACTGGAGGTACGTGGTGGGCTAGTTGGACCCCAGGGACCCTCAGGATTGAAGAGGAATTCATTCCCCAAATTAAAACGCGCCACAGGGCGTGTTTGCACACATGTCACATCAGGCCCCCCCTCCCTTCACCACTGTGCAAACGCGCCCCGTAGCGCGTTTTAAGAGGTAGTTTTAATCCCCCTGCCCTATTATGTACTAGGGCCTTACAGAGGAGGTCATGCTAATCACAGGGGTACCCCAACGCATAGTGTTCCCTAGTGTATGTAGGTGTTTTCACTGTATTCTAAGTGTCTTTTAGCATAGCACTGGCTCTAGGCCTGGTTAGTCAGAGTCAGTTACCACCAGTACCCGTCTGAAAAAGTTGTGGGCACAGGATGATTTTGCAACAAGGCCTCTTTCTGCTCCTCTGTTGGTTCTGTCTGCACATGTCTTGCTTCTTCCTGCACTTTTCTTCGGCTTTGTGGACTTCTGTTGCTTCTTTCTGCATTTCTTTTGCTTCTTTCTGTGCGTTTTTTCTTCTTTCTTCACATGTCCTACCTCTGTAGGCATAGTTAGAGACTAGCATTTAAAAAACCTTTGAAATTCACTTAAAAAACCATAGGTTTCAGGCACGTTATAGTTAGAAATTAGCATTCAAAAAACCTTAGAAATTCACTGAAAAAAACCATAGGTTTCAGGCACGTTATAGTTAGAAATTAGCATTAAAAAAACCTTAGAAATTCACTGAAAAAACCATAGGTTTCAGGGGCGTTATAGTTAGTAGGACATTTCACTTGTACAAAACCCGTGAAATTCCCCAGTTATAGTTAGTTCAGCTAACTATAATTTGCGCCCCTGCAATGCACTGCTGATGACGTCACATATTACATCACTCATGACATGGTCAGTGACATCACTGATGACATCAGGGAGCGCGAACCCTGCCGAAAAAAAAAAAAGCGAAGCGCGGTCTCCTGCGCTTCGATGTTAATTGGCCCCCGGGTGGGCCAAGTCCCGGGGGCATGCTGGGGGGGTTAATTTTATGTGTGGGGGCCTCTAAGGGCCCCCAAGCCCCGGGGACCACCACCCCCCGGGGCTTTATGTAGAATGGTGCGGGAGGGCTCTGAGCCCTCCCGCAGCCCCGGGGACCACCACCTCCCCGGGGCTTCTTTTTTAATTAAAAACCTGTGTGGGGGGCTCCAGCCCCCACACGCCCGGGGACCACCACCTCCCCGGGGCACTAAGAAAATTACAATGGGGGTCCGTTTGGACCCCCAGAGCCCCGGGGACCACCACCTCCCCGGGGCTGTGCACTGAATGGGAGGGGGCCGCGCGGCCCCCTCCTGGAGCCCTTGATGGCCCTGGGGACCACCACCCCCAGGGCCGGCTCCTGCAGTGTCCCGGGGTGCCTACCCCGGGACACTGCTGTTTGCAATTACAGGACGGGAGCCTCGCGGCTCCCGTCCTGTCATTGCAAACTGCTTTGGATATTGGAAGAGAGAGCAGGAAACCTGCTCTCTCTTCCAATATCCAAAGCCGATAGCTTTCCACATGGGGAGCAGCATGTTAGCTGCTCCCCATGTGTAAGCAATGCCGGCTCCCGTAGGACACGGGGAGCCGGCGGGACTGTGGGGGATTGGGGACCCCCCACAGTCCCCAACGAGAGGGCCAGCCCCGGGGGATGGGGTCCCCGGGGCAAGTAGTGGCCCGGGAGAAGGGCCACGCGGCCCCCCTCCCCAAAATTTTTTTTTTAAAAAAAACGATCGGGCCCGCAGGCCCCGCCCCCTTCCTTCACCACTCTGCAAACGCGCCCCCTGGTGCGTTTGCAGAGGGGAACGAATTCCCCTTGAATACTGGGGTCCCTGGGGGCCAACTAGCCCACCAGGAACCTCCAGTATGCGCCAGGGGCTGCCTTGCAGAGAGGTGTACAGAGGCCACGCCCCTTTTACACCTCTCTGCAATGCAGCTCTATGGCGCTTTTTGGAGGTATATGGTGGGCTAGTTGCACCCCAGGGACCCTCAGGATTCAAGGGAGTTAATCCCTCGACTTAAAACGCGCCACGGGGCGCGTTTGCACAGTGGTGAAGGGAGGGGCGGGCTTCAGGTGACATGTGTGCAAACAGGCCCCGTGGCGCGTTTTAAGATGGGGAATTAAATCCTCTTCAATCCTGAGGGTCCCTGGGGGCCAACTAGCCCAACAGGTACATCCAGAAAGCGCCACAGAGCTGCGTTGCAGAGAGGTGTAAAAGGGGTGTGGCCTCTGTACATGTCTCTGCAACGCAGCCCCTGGCGCATACTGGAGGTTCCTGGTGGGCTAGTTGGCCCGTAGGGACCCTCATGATTCAAGGGGACTTAATCCCCCAACTTAAAACGCACCACGGGGCGCGTTTGCACAGATGTCACCTCAGGCCCCGCCCCCTCCCTTCACCATTGTGCAAATATTCCTCTAAAATCAGCCGAAATCCGAATTCCGATTTACTCACCTGTTATCAGGAGAGACCTCAGTGCTGCATCTTTCAGCCCAGTACTGATCCTCAAAAGTAATTTTAACCGTACTTACCAGTAACTTGAATTTCCTTACATAGGCTAACATTGACTGGTTTCACTTGGAAATTCTTCTAAGTGTGGAGTTTTGGAACTTTAAAATATTCCTCTAAAATCAGCCGAAATACGAATTCCGATTTACTCACCTGTTATCAGGAGAGACCTCAGTGCTGCATCTTTCAGCCCAGTACTGATCCTCAAAAGTAATTTTAACCGTACTTACCGGTAACTTGAATTTCCTTCATAGGCTAACATTGACTGGTTTCACTTGGAAATTCTTCTAAGTGTGGAGTTTTGGAACTTTAAAATATTCCTCTAAAATCAGCCGAAATACGAATTCCGATTTACTCACCTGCTATCAGGAGAGACCTCAGTGCTGCATCTTTCAGCCCAGTACTGGTCCTGAAAAGTAATTTTAACCGTACTTACCGGTAACTTGAATTTCCTTCATAGGCTAACATTGACTGGTTTCACTTGGAAATTCTTCTGTGTGTGGAGTTTTGGAACTTTAAAATATTTCTCTAAAATCAGCCGAAATACGAATTCCGATTTACTCACCTGTTATCAGGAGAGACCTCAGTGCTGCATCTTTCAGCCCAGTACTGATCCTCAAAAGTAATTTTAACCGTACTTACCAGTAACTTGAATTTCCTTCCATAGGATATCATTGACTGCTTTTTGCTGAAAAAGTTTCTAAGTGTTGATTTTTGAAACATACAAATATTCCTCTAAAATCAGCCGAAATCCGAATTCAGATTTACTCACCTGTTATCAGGAGAGACCTCAGTGCTGCATCTTTCAGCCCAGTACTGGTCCTGAAAAGTAATTTTAACCGTACTTACCAGTAACTTGAATTTCCTTCCATAGGCTAACATTGACTGGTTTCACTTGGAAATTCTTCTAAGTGTGGAGTTTTGGAACTTTAAAATATTCCTCTAAAATCAGCGGAAGTACGAATTCCGATTTACTCACCTGCTATCAGGAGAGACCTCAGTGCTGCATCTTTCAGCCCAGTACTGGTCCTGAAAAGTAATTTTAACCGTACTTACCGGTAACTTGAATTTCCTTCATAGGCTAACATTGACTGGTTTCACTTGGAAATTCTTCTAAGTGTGGAGTTTTGGAACTTTAAAATATTCCTCTAAAATCAGCCGAAATACGAATTCCGATTTACTCACCTGTTATCAGGAGAGACCTCAGTGCTGCATCTTTCAGCCCAGTACTGATCATCAAAAGTAATTATAACCGTACTTACCGGTAACTTGAATTTCCTTCATAGGCTAACATTGACTGGTTTCACTTGGAAATTCTTCAAAGTGTGGAGTTTTGGAACTTTAAAATATTTCTCTAAAATCAGCCGAAATACGAATTCCGATTTACTCACCTGTTATCAGGAGAGACCTCAGTGCTGCATCTTTCAGCCCAGTACTGATCCTCAAAAGTAATTTTAACCGTACTTACCGGTAACTTGAATTTCCTTCATAGGCTAACATTGACTGGTTTCACTTGGAAATTCTTCAAAGTGTGGAGTTTTGGAACTTTAAAATATTTCTCTAAAATCAGCCGAAATACGAATTCCGATTTACTCACCTGTTATCAGGAGAGACCTCAGTGCTGCATCTTTCAGCCCAGTACTGATCCTCAAAAGTAATTTTAACCGTACTTACCAGTAACTTGAATTTCCTTTCACAGGATATCATTGACTGCTTTTTGCTGAAAAAGTTTCTAAGTGTTGATTTTTGAAACATACAAATATTCCTCTAAAATCAGCCGAAATCCGAATTCAGATTTACTCACCTGTTATCAGGAGAGACCTCAGTGCTGCATCTTTCAGCCCAGTACTGGTCCTGAAAAGTAATTTTAACCGTACTTACCAGTAACTTGAATTTCCTTCCATAGGCTAACATTGACTGGTTTCACTTGGAAATTCTTCTAAGTGTGGAGTTTTGGAACTTTAAAATATTCCTCTAAAATCAGCCGAAATACGAATTCCGATTTACTCACCTGTTATCAGGAGAGACCTCAGTGCTGCATCTTTCAGCCCAGTACTGATCCTCAAAAGTAATTTTAACCATACTTACCGGTAACTTGAATTTCCTTCATAGGCTAACATTGACTGGTTTCACTTGGAAATTCTTCTAAGTGTGGAGTTTTGGAACTTTAAAATATTCCTCTAAAATCAGCGGAAGTACGAATTCCGATTTACTCACCTGCTATCAGGAGAGACCTCAGTGCTGCATCTTTCAGCCCAGTACTGGTCCTGAAAAGTAATTTTAACCGTACTTACCGGTAACTTGAATTTCCTTCATAGGCTAACATTGACTGGTTTCACTTGGAAATTCTTCTAAGTGTGGAGTTTTGGAACTTTAAAATATTCCTCTAAAATCAGCCGAAATACGAATTCCGATTTACTCACCTGTTATCAGGAGAGACCTCAGTGCTGCATCTTTCAGCCCAGTACTGATCCTCAAAAGTAATTTTAACCGTACTTACCGGTAACTTGAATTTCCTTCATAGGCTAACATTGACTGGTTTCACTTGGAAATTCTTCAAAGTGTGGAGTTTTGGAACTTTAAAATATTCCTCTAAAATCAGCCGAAATACGAATTCCGATTTACTCACCTGCTATCAGGAGAGACCTCAGTGCTGCATCTTTCAGCCCAGTACTGGTCCTGAAAAGTAATTTTAACCGTACTTACCGGTAACTTGAATTTCCTTCATAGGCTAACATTGACTGGTTTCACTTGGAAATTCTTCTGTGTGTGGAGTTTTGGAACTTTAAAATATTCCTCTAAAATCAGCCGAAATACGAATTCCGATTTACTCACCTGTTATCAGGAGAGACCTCAGTGCTGCATCTTTCAGCCCAGTACTGATCCTCAAAAGTAATTTTAACCGTACTTACCAGTAACTTGAATTTCCTTCCATAGGCTATCA
This sequence comes from Calotriton arnoldi, assembly GCA_963921515.1. Lineage (NCBI taxonomy): Eukaryota > Metazoa > Chordata > Amphibia > Caudata > Salamandridae > Calotriton > Calotriton arnoldi. The sequence continues at coordinate 482,944 of CAWUFW010013275.1, forward strand.
TTGCCTGCGTTTTGCTTGAAAAAGTTTCTAAGTGTTGATTTTTGAAACATACAAATATTCCTCTAAAATCAGCCGAAATCCGAATTCTGATTTACTCACCTGTTATCAGGAGAGACCTCAGTGCTGCAACTTTCAGCCCAGTACTGATCCTCAAAAGTAATTTTAACCGTACTTACCAGTAACTTGAATTTCCTTCCATAGGATATCATTGCCTGCTTTTTGCTGAAAAAGTTTCTAAGTGTTGATTTTTGAAACATACAAATATTCCTCTAAAATCAGCCGAAATACGAATTCCGATTTACTCACCTGTTATAAGGAGAGACCTCAGTGCTGTATCTTTCAGCCCAGTACTGGTCCTGAAAAGTAATTTTAACCGTACTTACCAGTAACTTATATTTTCTTCCATAGGAATCCATTGTCTGGTTTTCAGCAGAAAAGTTTCAGTGTCGATTTTCACAAACTACAAATATTCCTTAAAAATCGCCTGTATGACTTAAACGCATTCTTTCAACTGTTTACAGGAGATGCACCAGTGCTGGATCCAGGATCCAACACTGAGTAAGAAAAAGTAACGATAACAGTTTTTACCTGCTAAGTGAATTTCCTTCCATAGGATAACATTGGTGATTCTATGAGAAAAAGTTTCTAAGTGTCAACTTTTAAAATACAATAATATTCCTTAAAAATCACGACTGTAACCAAAACGCTTTTACTCAACTGTTTACAGGAGATGTACCAGGACTGAATCTAGGATCCAGTCCTGTGGTTAGAAAAGTAATCCATAAAGTAACTAATTGCATTTAACTAGAAATTCACTGTGAGCTGAATGTTGCATTGTGTTTGAAAATGTGTTGCCCATTGCAACAACTGTAACTACTGTACTTAAAAGTCTATTGCCTATGTGCAAAGTATTTAAACTAAAGTAATTCATTCTGAGAAAGTATTTTTTGTAATGTAATGTATAATGTAATTACAATGTAATTTAAAAAATAAAATATGTAAAAGAAATTGTTTCTAAAAATGTAGTAAATCAGTATGAAAAAAATTAATATAAAAATTAATACATTTAAAAATTGTCATTTAAAAAACCTTTGAAATTCACTGAAAAAACCGTAGGTTTCAGGCACGTTATAGTTACAAATTAGCATTTTAAAAACCTTTGAAATTCACTGAAAAAACCATAGGTTTCAGACACGTTATAGTTAGAAATTAGCATTTAAAAACCTTTGAAATTCACTGAAAAAACCAGAGGTTTTAGGGACAGTTATAGTTAGTTGGACATTGCACTCGTACAAAACCCGTGAAATTCCCCCGTTATAGTTAGTTCAGCTAACTATAACTCGCGCCCCGCAATGCACTGCTGATGACGTCACATATTACATCACTCATGACATGGTCAGTGACATCACTGATGACATCTCAAATGACATCACTGATGACATCATCCACGTGATAATCTGATGCAGCTCCTCACACCCTAATATAACCTTTGATACACCCAATCTAAATTACAGAGTGCCATTCGCAAAACCATAGACACTCCAACACCAATAACTACATACCCACTCACTGATTCTTAGGTCTACACACACACATCCACTCACTCACCCGTACAGTCACTCATACTTATGGTCACTCAGTACAGGACTATCATATGCACTCTTACTCCTATATAGACACTCAAACACCGCCACTCATCCATAGAGGTACTCACACACCTAGTCAGTCATGCAAATAATTAAACACACTGCCATTTACTCACCTATACAGTTATACACACACCAGCTCACTTAATCATACAAATACTAGCACATTGTTACGCTCTTATACAATAACTGATACAAGCACACACTCATCCATACAGCCACTATCACAATAGCTTATAGCTATTTATATACTCCAATACACATATATAATGCCTTTCACATATTTAGTTACTCACACATTGTACCACTGGGACATACATTCACTCACTAACACACTCTTACACACACTTACCCACCCATACAGTCTATCACAGATGCACTCTTGAAACCATCCACTCCAGTGAATCACCCACTCACACATCTATGCAGAGTCGCACACACCCCATCCACACAAACACTCAGGCACCCATACAGATACTCATAGAACCAATAAATAACCCATATAGACACTCATGTAGCTATTCGCAAATCCATGCATCCACTTACACACCAACAGACGGATACAGACATTCACACAGTTTAGTCACTAACCCATGCATTCAGTAAGATACGTTTAATCACTCACTTGTAGAGTAAGTCACGCACGTACTAAATCATCCATTCAGACACTTATACACCCACTCATTCTTCAATACGCTTTCCCTATATATATTAAACATATTTAAACTTTACAGAAACACACAGTCACTGGATGATGTCATCAGTGATGTCATTTGAGATGTCATCAGTGATGTCATCAGTGATGTCACTGACCATGTCATGAGTGATGTAATATGTGACGTCATCAGCAGTGCATTGCGGGGGCGCGAGTTATAGTTAGCTGAACTAACTATAACGGGGAATTTCACGGGTTTTGTACGAGTGCAATGTCCAACTAACTATAACTGTCCCTAAAACCTCTGGTTTTTTCATTGAATTTCAAAGGTTTTTAAATGCTAATTTCTAACTATAACGTGTCTGAAACCTATGGTTTTTTCAGTGAATATATATATATATATATATATGTATATATATATATATTCACTGAAAAAACCATAGGTTTCAGACACGTTATAGTTAGAAATTAGCATTTAAAAACCTTTGAAATTCACTGAAAAAACCAGAGGTTTTAGGGACAGTTATAGTTAGTTGGACATTTCACTCAGTACAAAACCATAGAAATTCCCCAGTTATAGTTAGTTCAGCTAACAACTTCAACGCCCCCTCTTGAGGCAGCGTGGCTCAGTGAAAGGGCAAATATGTTGTAAAGCGATGAAGAATGAGTGAACTATAAGTGTCTGAAGTAGATGATTTGTGACTTGAAGTGG